>CM057457.1:509455000-509925000 GCA_016271365.2 Neoceratodus forsteri
CCTCTCTCAGGCCCAGTTGAGAATTATTGCCATCCCACAGCCTGTGCAGCCTACAACCCTTCGAAGATGTCTGCCATGGTGGAATATGGCCACCCTGTTTGTCCCCTCTGTTTATAATGGCACCCCTTTTCTCAGTCCCTTCCCCTGGAATATAGTTTCTCTCTATACTGACTGCAGTTATTTACAAACCCAATTTCAACCCCACCAATAAAGTTCCAAGTCTCACAAACACATACAGTCCAGTGTGTGTTCAGTCCCACTAACAGTGTGTGATGCAGAAATCAGGTACCGTATGATGTCACAGTCCCACCAGTTCCTGTTGCTTCAAATTTCAGTCCCAAACAAAAATACACAGCCCTTCAATCCCAACCCCCAGTGGCTTTTCAGTGTTTAAGAAAGCCTACAAAACAGGGTGGCTGGGAGGGCTCTTACCAACACCAGGCAAACATCACATTAAAATTTCACTCTAATTATCACTGCCAAACAAGCTTCCCAAGCCTCCAAAGTTACAATATCACAGCCCAAGTAACAGTTCTAACTCAAAGTAGTAATTTTTAACACATAGAACTAATTTCACATACAAAACTATTCAAATATTTCAGTTAAAACAGAATATAACCCCAGACCTCTGTCCTTACCAGCCTCCTGCTTATGTTCCCAAGTGAACAAGGTTACAGGTATTATACAGTATAGAAACAAAAGTACACTTTACATGGTACAGAGGGGCTGAATTAGTATACAGATTACATGATACACACTGGGAAGTGCTGCAAAGGTTACATGAGTTACAAGGTTACAGGTATTATACAGTATAGAAACAAAAGGACACTTTACATGGTACAGAGGGCTGAATTAGTATACAGATTACATGATACATAGTTAGTGCTGTAAAGGTTACATGAGTTACAAGGTTACAGCTATAATTTGCCACTCAAATTAATGTTACTGCTGTCCACACTGTTTCCTTAATCTTTACCTGCTTAGCTACAGTGTGCTATGGCTCTGCTCACTCTGGAAATAATACATTTCACATAGGGTGAGCCGCTGCTCATATTTTTCATTTATATAACATATTGAGAGCCATACCAGTGTACATGCTCAGCTGCCATAGAGACCTGACTTCCACTTACAATCACGCAACCATAACAGAGAGGTAGGAACCACATTTATAAGTTTAAGGGGTGCCATTATGGGGGTAGGGGCAGACTTCAACTGCATTGCATGTCAGTGTTGGTTTTTTTGTTTTCAGCTCCTGGCTCCTTCCCCACAGCCCCTCTGACCAGCTGTTGACCCCACCATTGAAGCTGAAATTGCCCCCCTATTTAAATAAGAAGCATAGCACTTCGGGTTTTTATTGATTTATTTATTGAAATCTCACAATTGTGACACCTTTGAGCTAGGGGCTTTTTTACAAAGCCTCCATGTCAAAAAAGGCAAGAAACAAAAGGACACTTCACATGGTACAGAGGGCTGAATTAGTATACAAATTACATGATACATAGTAAGTGTTGCAAGGTTACACACAAGTTACAGGGTTACAGGTATTATACAGTATAAAAACAAAGGACAATTTACATGGTACAGAGGGCTGAATTAGTATACAGATTACATGATACATAGTAAGTGTTGCAAAGGTTACACGAGTTACAAGGTTACAGGTATTATACAGTACAGAAACAAAGGACAATTTACATGGTACAGATGGCTGAATTAGTATACAAATTACATGATACATAGTAAGTGTTGCAAAGGTTACATGAGTTACAAGGTTACAGGTATTATACAGTATAGAAACATTGACACATAGAATTTGATGGCAGATAAGGATTGCTTGGCCCACCTAGTCTGCCCATTTCCCTACCTAATGGATAAGCTACAGATCCTAGTTAACCAACAGCCTACTTCTTCCTACCCCCACTAGAATTGCCTTATGTCTGTCCCATGCATTCTTGAATTCCCCCACTGTTCATGACTCCACGACCTCCTCAGGAAGGCTGTTCCATACATCCACAACCCTCTCCATGAAAAAATACTTCCTCACATTACCTCTGAGCCATCCCCCCATCTTCAAATTGTGCCCCCTTGTTCTTGCACATCTCTTTTTCTGAAAGATGCTACCGTCTTGGACTTTGTTTATTCCCTTGAGGTACTTGAAAGTTTCTATCATGTCCCCCCTCCTTCCTCGAAGGTATACATATTAAGCTCCTTTAGTCTCTCTTCGTATGTCTTCTGGTGCAGACCCTGCACCATTTTGGTTGCCCTCCTCTGGACAGCCTCCACTCTGTCCATGTCTTTGTGGTGATAGGGTCTCCAGAACTACACACAGTACTCCAGGTGAGGTCTCACCAACTGTCTGTACAGAGGGATAACAACTTCCTGTTTTCTACTGTTGATGCCTCTCCCTATGCATCCCAGTATCCCCACAGCCTCCTTACTGCCTTCTCACTTTGCTTGCCCACCTTTAGGTCATCTGATATGACTACCCCCAGGTCCCTTTCCAATTTTGTTGTTGCTAGTACCCCTCCATTGTGTACTTTTCTCCTGGGTTTTTGTTTCACAGGTGCATTACTTTGCACTTCTTAGCATTGAATCTAAGCTGCCATACATTTAACCACTCCTCCAACCTTGCCAAGTCCCTTCTCATCCTTTTCACCCCACCTGGTGTATCAACCCTGTTGTAGATATTTGTGTCATCTGCAAAGAGGCATACTTTTCTTTCCAGTCCCTCTGCAATGTCACTTATAAAGACATTAAAAAGGACTGGCCCCAGTACTGAACTCTGCGGTGCCCCACTAGAAACCCCCCTTTCTTCAGAGTGGACTCAGTTTACTATTACCCTCTGCATTCTGTTGTCCAGCCAATTTTTATCCAGGCTACTACCTTGGGACCCACTCCAGGCTGGCTAACTTGTTTATTAATCTTTTATAATAACTGCTTCCCTTTTCCCATATTGAAACCATGGTATAATTTGCGCTATAAAGGAGTGTTTATAACGGCAAACATGCACAAGGTTTCCCTCACTGTCTTGATGCCCAGAGGGCAGAGCGACTGTTCCCGACCTCTCACCACTTCCATGTTGCCAAAAACAGCACCACCAGAAGAACTCAGAGGTACATTTTTGTTTTATTTTCCCCAATATATAGTACAAACTTGAATCCTGAAAAAAAAAAACAATTTTAAAGGCGTCGATTCCCATTTGACACCAGACTAACACTAAGCGAACCGTGGCTGCACTAGAAGGTCTTTATTTTATATAACTGCTGGTGAAGAAACCCAACAATTACATAAAATAAAGTATGGGGTAGTGTGTATAGCGTGAAGTTTTTACACCCTCGAGGTTAGAGCTACCATAAACCCCTCAAACTTTGCTCTCAGGGTTTATGAGCATCCATCCTCAGGTGTGGAAACTCACATTACACACACCACCCCATACTTTATTCTCTATGTGTTGGACTGCATCAGATGCCTTGCTAAAGTTCAGGGTAGGCCACGCCCACAGCCCTCTTCTTCATATACAGCTTTGGTCACCCAGTCAAAGAAATCAATTAAATTCATCTGACTTGACCATCCCACTGTGAATCCATGCTGCCTTGGGTCCTGTGCCCTGCCTGCCTCTAGGTACTCAACAGTTCTTTTCTTCCAGAAGTGATTCCATTATTTTCCCCACCACTGAGGTCAAACTAACAGGTCTGTAGTTTCCTGCTTCTGCTTTGCTCCACTTTGTGAAGGGAATCACATCCACCTTCCTCCAGCCTTCAGGTACCACACCATACCCCATGATTTGTCAAAAAGGATATTTCTTGGTGTCACTAGTTCTCCCCTTAGTTTTTTTAGAATTCTGGGGTGAATTCCATCAGGTCCCATTGCCTTGTCCACCTTAAGTTTTTAGGAGTTCTTTCAGGACCCTTTCTTTTGTGAATGGACTGGTATCGACCCCCCTATACACAGTGCTTCTATTATTTGGTTTAGGTACATCCCCCTCCTCTTTTTTTGTGAATACTGAACAAAAGTGTTTGTTCAGTATCTCTGCCTTTTCACTGTCACCCTCTGCACAACCCCACCCCTTCCCTTTATTCAGCCTTAGTATCCCTCTCTTTGTTTTTCTTCGCTCCCTAATGTACCTATAAAATGTTTTATCCCCCTTCTTAACCGAGTTGGTTAACTTTTCCTTGGTTTGGGCCTTTGCTATTCTGACTGCCTTCTCCGCTTCCTTCTGCTTTAACTGGTACAGTTCTCTGTCCTGCTCCTTTTTTGTTACCTTATACTTCCTGAATGCTTTCTTTTTCTCCCTAACCTTCCCTGCCACTTCTTTTGAGAACCATAGTAGTTTTCCTTCATTTTGTTTTATTTGCTTCACATGAAGGCTTGTTGTCTCCGTGATGGCAGTTTTTATTTTCCCCCATTGTTCCTTCACCCCTTCTCCCTGCCCTTTTGCTAGTGCATTCCTTAGGCACTCTCCCATTCTGCCAAAGTGAACAAGGTTGTCAGAAATCGGGCTGGCAGTATAACCTAGAGGTTAGAGGATTGAGGTGTGAATGAGCTTGATACATCCAGCAGACCAGACCTGAGTTTGATTCTCACAACCTCCACTTGCATACTGTGTGACTCTGAGCAAGTCACTTAACCGTCCAGTGCTCCCAGGTCACCCTAAAAACAGGCACGTGTGCTAGTGGGCCTACCAGTTACCAAGACCAAAAAAAAAAGAATTGGTGGCACAACAGCTCGAGGATCATCACTGATCCTTTGACATCTATGAGCCATTTCAGTCTGGTTTCAGGCTAAACACAGCAAAACAGAGTCTAGTTAGGGTGCATAATGACCTACTCAGGGCTAGGGATAGAGGAGATGGGTCAGTTCTGGTGCTCCTCAGTCTGTCATCAGCGTCTGACACCATGGACTCGTCGTTAGCTTCTTGATCGGCTCTGAGAGTTTTGTGGAACTCGCTGACACTGTCATCAGATGGTTTGAGTCCTACTACCTGTCTGAGAGGGTAGTGATGGGGAATTTCTCCTCCTCCTCCTCCCCAATGCTCCTCTCATGTGGAGTGCTACAGGTATCGATCTTGTTGCCAGTGTTGTTTGCGGTGTATATGCTGCCCCTCAGTAAAATCATTCGACAATACAGTGTGGAGTGCCACAGGTATCGATCTTGTTGCCAGTGTTGTTTGCAGTGTATATGCTGCCCCTCAGTAAAATCATTCGACACTACAGTGTGGAGTGCCACAGGTATCGATCTTGTCGCCAGTGTTGTTCGCGGTGTTAATGCTGCCCCTTGATAAAATCATTCAACAATACAGTGTGGAGTTTCATTGATGACACCAAGCTGTATTTGTCATTTGCTCCTGGAACATCCAGCGCTGCAGATGTGCTTAACATCTGTCTGGCTAAAATCAGTGACTGGATGGCTTCTAGCTGATTGAGACTAAACCCGGATAAGACAGATGTGCTAGTGATCGAGCCGGGTCGCAGGCATGGTAGGTTGAAACCTGGAGTGGATGTTTCCTGTGGTCTGCTCCATTGGTTGTTTCCTGCATAAGCGTAATCTTAGGTGTTATTTATTTATTGTTTTTATCTATTGAGAACTAGGATTAAACACCTTTGAGCTGGGAGCTCGTTTACAAAGGTTCGCGTCAGTGGGAGGGAAGACAGTATTACAAAGTATTATACAACAGAGAGTATAAAACATGGACAATAATTACAATGGTTTATACAAGCAGGTATATACATACAAAACATAATAATAGAAGGTAAGATACCCTCAGTTTGCATATATAGTAGTTAGCAGAGAGAATAGTTGGAGATAGGCAAAAATGAGTAAGAGAGGGGCTACGGTGGCAGTAGGTGGGGGAGGGTGGTGAGGTGAGAAAGAGAGTGGCAGAAGTCATAGACATTGTCAAGGGAGAGGGTGGGGGGGTGGGTAGAAGGCAGCTAGTGGCCAAGCCAAAGCAGCAAGCCACTAGGTGGCAGGGCAGTAGGGGGTGGGAGGCAGTGAAGGGGGAGAGTAGGGGTGGCAAGGGACCATGACAATGCAGGGAGCCGCTAAGAGGCAGGGCAAAGCCTACTGGCAAAGGGGACTAGTGGTAGCAGTCACAGGTGCTGGATGCAGAAAGAGGTTGGTGTAGCAGTCTCTTGAAAGGGGCCAGAGTAGGTTGGTTGGAGATGTCCTGGCTGAGGGCATTAAATCAGAGGGGTGCTGCGTAGGCAAAGGAGCATTGACCCTGCGTCATATGAAGATGAGGAACATGGAAGAGGTAAGTGCTGGCACTTCTTGTCCATTGCGAGTTGCTGCTGTGTGGTTGAAGTAGATTAGCTGTGCCATGGGGAGGGATACCAAGTAGAGCCTTTTTGGCCAGCAAACAGGTTTGGTAGTGTAATCTCCCACTGAATTGGAGCCAGCCCGTTTGTGCATAGAGGTCACAGGTATAGGTCAGATGTTTGGCCCCAGTGGGCAGTCTGCAGGCCTTGTTCAGTGCAACTGATATTCTGTGAAGGGTGGTGTGGCAAACAGCACCATAGATAACCAAGCCATAGTCTATGACAGAAAGGATGAAGTTGTTGATGGCTAGTCTAAGGACGTCTGAAGTGAGACAGTGCTTGTGCCTTTGGAGGAGACCAATTTTGTGGTTGACAGTCCTAGAAACATTGCTAATGTGCTGGTCATAGGCCAGACTGCTGTCAAGTGTGACCCCAAGTTATTTAAAGAGCTGGGTATGTTCGAGCAGAGCTCCAGATTGGGTACTGATGTTGAGAGCATGGGACTTGTGCTTGTTCTGAGTGCTGCAGAACATCATGGTTTTGGTTTTTTTGCTGTTTAGGATTAGTTTATGGTTTTGGAACCATTCCTCAACAATCCTGAAGCTATGTTGCAGATTGCCCTCAAGTTCCTCTAGGTCTGGGCAGCTTGTGAAGCTTACTGCATCATCTGCATAGAGTAGCATCTGTTGTGGGCAGTGGCATGGTAGATTGTTGAGAAAGATGTTGAAAAGGAGCGGTCCCAATATGGAGCCTTGGGGACACCAGATCTTACAGGCAGATGGTCAGAGAGGACATTGTTGATTTTCACTCTTTGTGTACATTGTCCTAGGTAGCTTTTGAACCAGAGAGTTGATTTTTGCAGAGAGGCCAATAGAGGTTAATTGGTTTAGGTGGAGGAGTGGTGAACAGTATCAAAGGCCTTTGAGAGGTCAATGAATATTGCCCTGCCAGAGTACCTTGGTCCAACAGCCCAGTGAATGAAACCAGTGAGTTCCAGTAGTGCCGTGGAGGTAATATGTCCTTTGCGGAAACCATGCTGCTCTGGGCATTGGATTGAGTATTTTACAAGGTATTCGACCAACTAGTCAGCCACTATGCATTCTAGTGCTTTAGAGAGTGGTGGCAAGATTGGTATGGACCGGTAGTTTGACAGTGATGCCCTGTCACCATTCTTGTGCACAGGAGTCACAATGGCTGATTTCCACACCTGTGGGAATTGTGATTGGCAGAGTGACAGGTTCAGGATCTTAGTTATGAGAAGGAGAACTTCTTCAACAGTGAGTGCTACAATTTTGAGGTCCAGGGTATCTGCACTTTGTCGCGATTTCCCAAGCACTTTATGAAGGTATTTTCTGACTAGTGAGGGAGTTAGCTTCTTGAAGTAAAAAGGGGGGGCAGACTGATGGTAAGCATCAGTAGTAGAGGTGTTGGAGTGAGGTGAGGTGAGTACTCAAAGAAGTCTGGGGGGAGTGTCCCAGAGAGGTCCGAGAATGCTTCATTGAAGACGTTGGCTAAAATTCGAAGCTCCTGGGTAGGGGTATGTTGATCAGGTTCAGTGATGACTTTACATCCTTCCCTAAGACTTCCTTCGTGTTGGTCTAGAAATTTTTTCCATTGCCCCAGGAGGCAGTAAGCGACTCCTTGTGGTGATTTGATTTAGCCTGGTGTATTTCCCTAGTGCAGGCATTTCTGGCTTGCTTGTAAGCTAGTATGGCTGAGGGTTTACCCAACTCTCTGGCTGGATGCCATAGGTGATCACGCTTCTTCAATTTTGCTTATGAGGACAGATGATAACCATGGGTTAACTGAGCCCCATGTTTTGACCTTTTGAGGGTGCATGCAAGTCACAGACTTTCATGAATTGTTTGATAACATATTCCAAGGCAGTATTGACGTCGGTAGCATGGTCAATTTGTGACCAGTTGGTGTTGGCAAGATCATGTTTCAGAGACTCAAGATGCCCATGCTTTAGTACCCTACTAAAGGTGAAGCAGGGAGGTGGCATGAAGAATTTGTTAGTGCAGCTGCAGGAGACTGGGGAGTGGTCACTAATCGCGTCCGGGTGCACTGTAACATTGGTGAGTCGTTCTGAGTTGCTTGAGAGTATCCAGTCTAGGAGGGTGCTGGTGCCTGTTTTGCAATTAACCCTGGAGGGGGAAAAGACAAGCTGGGTGAGGTGGATTGCAGAGATAGTGTCCCTGTATGTCCCTGCATCAGGTGAAAGCCAGTCGACGTTAAAGCCACCTAGTAAAATGGTCTCAGAGTTAGAGGGCAAGTCACGGACGAAGTCCACGATACACTTGAAGCCCCTTTTGTGTTCATTAGGGGGAACGTAGGCAGAGACTATAGTTAGGGTTGTGTGCTCCAAGTAAGGCTTTGATTGCTAGCACCTGAGCATTAGGGCAGGCTGACCTTTGAAGCCAGGTATCGTCTGAGGTTAAGAGAGGCAAAGACATAGACAGGGTGGAGGCTGTCCAGAGGAGGGCAACCAAAATGGTGCAGGGTCTGCATCAGAAGACATATGAAGAGAGACTAAAGGAACTTAAGATGTATAGCCCTGAGGAAAGGAGGGAGAGGAGGGACATGATCAAACTTTCAAATATCTCAAGGGAATCAACAAAGTCCAAGAGGGTGGCATCTTTCAGAAAAGAGTTGTGCAAGAACAAGGGCACGATTAGAAGATAGAGGGGATGGCTCAGAGAGGTAATGTGAAGTATTTCTTCACAGAGAGGGTTTATAGATGCATGGAACAGCCTTCCGAGGAGTCGTGAGAGTCAAAAACAGTGGGGAATTCAGGAATGCATGGGACAGACATAAGGCAATTCTAGTGGGGAGTAGGAGGAAGTAGGCTGCTGGTTAACTAGGATCTGCAGCTTATCTGTTAAGTAGGAAATGGGCAGACTGGGTGAGCCAAGTGGTCTTTATCTGCCATCAAATTCTGTTTCTATGTTTATTTGCGATTATTGCCAGGCTCAAGCCCCACATTCTGCCTGAGGATCTGCTGACCCTGGTACATGCCTTTCATACCTCTAGGCTAGACTACTGTCATGCTCTTTACTTTGGGGTCATAGGAGGGACCCTCCACAGGCTGCAGCTAGTGCAGAATGCAGTGGTCCGGTTGCTGATGGGCCTGCCCAGGTCCTGTCATGTAATCCTGGTCCTGTGACCTCTTCACTGGCTGCCGGTCAGGTGGAGGGTTCTTTTCAAGGTGGGCTTGCTCTCCTATAAGGCCTTATATGGACTAGGTCCTGGCTACCTGTTGGAGCTCCCGACTCCAGCAACCTCTGCTCACTCCCTCCGCTTCTCTTTGAGGGACTTTCTGGATGTTGCAGGGTTTGGCTCATGACATTTGGTGATCGGACTTTCAGTGTCTCTGGGCTGACCCTGTGGAACATGTCTCTATCTGCAGTCCAGGTGGCCTCCCTCGATTGGTGTTTTTAAGCAGGCACTTAAGGCCCACCTTTTCGGCCTGGCATTTACAGAATAAGTTGCACCCAATCCATTTCATTATTATAGTTAATTTTAACAACTGAGCTTTGATTTTTGTTTATTCTTGTCATTTCTGGATTGTAATTATCTGTCTTGTTATATTTTGTCAGGTGCCCAGAGCCATCATGCTGACCAAAACTGAGACATTAGTGCCTTTGTGCAGAGTTTTGAAGCATGTGTTACCCTAACATGGGAGCTTATAGCAATGGTAAGAAATCATGGAATATGTGATAATACAGGCATACACTGCCCTGGTTCTTTGTGTATGTTCTTATCTGTCTAACTGAGCATAAGGAACGGTCTAGTACTTGAAATACTAAATGATTCACCAAGGTGGATACTAGAAAAAGTTCTTATTTTTTAAGCCAGGACCCTGAGGACCCAAAAGATTGGACGACCCCCAAGGCGCGGAGGTCACGAGGGTTTCCTCCTGCCTTCCCCCACACAAGCCAGGACCCCACGGACCCAAAAGGTAAAAATCTCTGTTTGGCGCCATTTTTGAACAAAGGGCAACGAACCTCCTCTGGAATTTCCTTTTTGCCGGCTTGCAGTAAACACAAGAGTTTCAACGGACCCCTTAGGACTTTAAAATGGTCCCTTAAGTAGCCAAAGTACAAATCCTCATACCTGCGCCTCTTGAACTACTGCTGCTATTTTCTGTTGGCGCAGGTGTGGAGATAGTTAATCAAACGTACTTTTTTGCTAGCATCACCGCACCAGGCACCGAATTAGTGGTTACCTTAATTTATTTGTGCACCCTGTGCCTGATTTGCATACTGGTCTCTTCTTAAACTTGTTTTCTCCCCCACCATACTAAGAGTTGAACTGTTTGTATTCTGGGCATATTCTTTATGTTTATCATAATAGCTGCGCAATGTGTGATTAAATAAGCGGTGCGATGTCCTAATGCAGCCTCCGATTACACTGGTCTAACTGGTACAGCTGATGTTAAATTGCAATTCACCCCTGCCTTATTTTACAATTTTGTGTGCTCCCAATCATAGCCCTGTCCTCAGGTTCTTTGTTCTTCCATCCCCCTCCTCCACCCCCTTTCTGGCCCTTATCACTCACCTGTTCTCCTCTGTCCTTCCACAGATCGGATGACCCCCAAGGAGCGGAGGTCGTGAGGGCTTCCCCCTGCCCTCCCCCACACAAGCCAGGACCCCGCGGACCCAAAAGGTAAAAATCTCTGTTTGGTGCCATTTTTGAACAAAGAACAAATGAACCTCCTCTGGAATTTCCTTTTTGCCGGCTTGCAGTAAACACAAGACTTTCAACGGACCCCTTAGGACTTTAAAACGGTCCCTTAAGTAGCCAAAGTACAAATCCTCATACCTGCGCCTCTTGAACTGCTGCTGCTATTTTTCGTCGGTCTAATCCCGCCCTCACCACCACCCTTGGTCGGCCCTCCCTTTTATTGGCAGCTGGTGATGATGCGGGACTGGAATTAACCTATCAGCCCACTTCTCCATTAGCAGGCTATTCCATTCTACCACTAGGGGTTTTCACTATCTCCTGCAGCAGTCTCTCCACACCACCAGTTGTTTTCATAGCTGCACTCTCCAGCTGTCCTGTAGGGGTTTCCTCCTCCTTCCTGAAGTTCATGTAGTTGTTTCCCCTTCCCCTCTGACTTCTACTATTGTTACTCTCTACCAGTGGTCTCTTGCTACTCAGCCTAGACCCCAAACTTTGTCTCGCCCTCGTTCTCCCCCATCTGAATCCTTCCTTCTACACCCATCCTGTCACTGCTTATTTTCCCACAGAGAATGTCTGCGTTAGGGCAGCATACCCTCGGAAGCATGGCCCCCCTCTGGCTGGCCCTCTAGCCTACTGCCCAGCTACCACAGTGCACCCAGCCCCTACTGCCTCCCCCTCCTGGGAGGAGGCTAAGGGTTAAAAATAGCCCACATGAACGTCCAGCCTCCTCCTGAATCTTGGGAACTAATTGTAGGGCAGCCTACTACAAACCTGACATCCTGTGCATCACTGAAATGTGGCTTAAACCCCGCACCCGGACTCAGCTTGCTCCTCCCAGGCTACGGCTTGGCCAGACTAGACAGGGCTCACAACAAAGGGGAGTTCTTATATACTACAAGGTGCACCTAAACATTTCCATTGTGTCACACCTAACCCAGGGGCCCTTGCACTGTGAGTTTCTCCACTTACTCCTCCTCCTCCTTGGTAACACCAAGAAGGTGCACATAGTGTGTGCATATAACCCTCCCAAGGGGGGTCTGCAGGGACTCTCATCACTCCTGGAGCTGCTCCAGGAGAAGGTGGGCTCCTGCGAGCTTCTGCTGCTTGGTGACCTTAACCTCAACTGGCTGGGACCCAACGCCAAGTTGTGTGAACCTTTACTCTCAGGCCTCTCCCTCAGTCAGGTCATCGTGGAACCCACCAGGCTCTCCAATCATGGGGACAAGGGGTCACTCATTGACTGGATTCTGTGCAACCGGCTGGACAAAACTGTTAAATCTGGACTCCTTCCAGACTCCATCTCTGACCACTCTCCGGCAGAGTGGTTATTATGAGGGACTACTCGAAATTCTTGACCCCCAGCTACCTCAAGGACCTGCAGGGGGTGTCCTGGAACCACGTCACAGCTACACATGACCCCGTCACTGCCCTTGACCTCTTCCTTGCGGCATTTGCCCTGCTTCAGAACAGGCAATCCCCATATCCAGGCGAGTCAGAGGCTCGGTCACCAAATGACTTCATAGCGAGCTCCTATCTCTCATGAAGCAATGGGATAAAGCCTGGACAAAATATAGGGCGTCACACCATCCAACTGACCTCCAGGAGTACTGTCAGCTTAGAAACTCCTGCAAGAGGGCTATACGTACTGCTAAAAGCCAATACTGCAGTTCAGCGCTGATTGCCACTACATGAGACCACAGACGTTTCTGGGTGAACATAAAAATCTAGTCGGTGGCTCAGCAAACCTCAAGTTACCGACATGACTATAGGCAAAAGCCAACTGCAATAACCCCTTACCATCACCTCCTCTTTTAACCATCTCTTCACAGACCTGCATGACGACCGCCACCCCTCCGCTGCCATCTGCCCCAGCCCTCAGTCGCGACTCCCAGCCTCCCCGCCCACCCTTCTACCTCAAGATCTCTGTGACAGAGACCTAGGCTCTCCTGGCTGATCTTTCCCACCATGCGGGGTGGGTCAGGATAGCCTTGAACCCAGGCTCCTCAGCCTGGGGCTCCTCCTTCATTGCCAGGCCACTTGCCCACATTTTTAATGCCTCGCTCAAACTAGGGGTCATCCCGACATATGGAAAATCGCCAGGGTGGTCTCCATCCTGAAGAATGGGGACCCAAAGGACATTAACAATTATCATTCCATCACCATACTCTCAGCTGCCTGCAAATTGCTGGAAAAAGTGGTTGTATGCAGCTTGTCCACTACATCCAGGAATATAAAGTTCTCTCCCATGTCGGCGTAGCTTCGTAAAAGCCACAGCACCTCAACGGCACTCGCTGAAGTCACAACCAGAATCAGGACCGCAAATGATCAGGGTAAGCTGATGGGAGCCATGTTTGTGGACCTATCCAAAGCCTTTGACCGTGTAGATCATCTCCTCCTCGGAACACTCCAGACCCTTGGCCTCTCCCGCCATTCTATAGGCTGGTTCTCCAGCTACCTTGGGGGCAGGAAGCAATTCACCTGCTTGAACTGTGCCCTCTCACCCCCCACCCGTCCATGAGGGGTACATGAGATCTGTCCTTGGGCTGATCCTGTTCTCCCTCTTGTCAATGATCTACCCACTGTTGCTACTGAAGGGCTCCTCACCATGTATGCGGATGACCTTGTCTTACTATCCAGCGCCCATGATGTTACCAACATCAATGCCCAACTGAACTCTGACTTATCTCGTATCAGAGTATGGCTGGACAGGCATAAACTTGTAGTCAACCTTAAGAAAACCCAGGCCATGCTATTTGGCTCCACGGTAAAAATCTCCTCCTGCTCGACGCCCCTTAATATCCAAGGATCTTGCGATTCCCCCCTCCCAGCAATTGACTCTGCAAAGTACCTTGGAGTCACCCTCAACCCACAACTTGACCTCTCCAGGCACATCAGGAGCATATGCAATGCCACTAATGGCAAACTTGGCCTTGCTTATAGGACTAAGGACTGCCTCACCCCCACCGCCCGGTTGGCCATAGCAAGGGGGATACTACTGCCCACCCTCTCCTATGGTCTCATCGCCTTTGCCTCTGCCACCTTCTCTTGCCTTGCCAAGTGGGATACCACATACAATAACATATGCAGCTTTGTGCTCAAGGACCCCATCTCACTCACCAATGTGAGCTCTACTCTCGACTGGAATGGCTCCCCCCTGAAAAGCACTGGATCTACACCATGGGCAACTTCATTGATAACATAATTCAAATGGCCGCCCCTGCCTCGCTCGCCCTCCCCCTGAAGCATGCCTCACCTGTCTACCACCTTAGGTCCTGTACGTCCCAGACCCATCTGGTCCCCAAGACCGCACCTCACTGGTGATAGGGCATTTTCCTCCTACACACCCAAGCTGTGGAACTTCCTTCCCCGCATGTTGCGCCTCCCCTCCCTCCACCTTTAAATCTTCCCTCTGGAGCTTCCTGAAACCTGCATAACCTGTCTGTGTGCTGCCTAATGCACAGCCCACAACCTGTCTGCTCTGGTACCCCAACTAGGCTCTTTCCCCTTGCCCCTCGGTGCTGCACCCTACTAGTTAAGTAGATGAACCTTTGTGTCTTCAACCTCGGGGTGGTCTCAAACCCCCCTGTAGACCCTGGGCCTATATGTTTAGTAATCTGTTGTTGATATGCCATTGCCTCCTCTCCTGCCTGACATGCTATTGCTTGTTCTCCTGCCTTATAAATCCCTTATGTGCATCCCACTATTTGGAGCCTGTTCGGCTCTCTATTGTAATGTTAATTCTGTAACTGTTACTCTGTCTCACTACTGGAATATGTTTCCTCCGGATTGTAATATTTGACTGTGTATCTCTTCTATGTAGTTACCCTGTGATTCTCCCGGGTTCACCGGAAAAATGTTTACCAGATCCTCTTTCCTGATGAAGCCTAATGGTGAAAAGTAATAAAGCCAGTATGAGTCTACTGGAGTGGCTAGTGACTTCATTCTTCTATATGACATCACACATGTGCCACACATGTAGGGGCATATTATATATGTGCACCGTGTGTGCCCATGGGTGTTACTCTGTGTGGGGCTTGTTTTGGGGTGTACTGTGGTACAGTCATGGTGGTGGATATGTGGGGGCCATGAGGTCCTGTTTAGTGCATGGTGGACCCTGTGGGGATGTGCATGTGTACCAGTGTGTGCCTGATGATGAGTACTGTGTAGGGCATGGTGTGGCATGGGGTGTGTACTGTGGTGCAGTTATGGTGGCAGATATGTGGGGGCGATGAGGTCCCATGTAATGCATGGTGGACCCTGTGGGGATGTGCATGTGTACCAGTGTGTGCCTGATGATGAGTACCAGGTAGGGCATGGTGTGGCATAGGTTGTGTACTGTGGTGCAGTCATGGTGGCAGATATGTGGGGGCGATGAGGTCCCGTGTAGTGCATGGTGAACCCTGTGGGGATGTGACAGGGTACAGTTATGTACATGTGCATCAGTGTGTTCCCAACAATAAATACCAGGCATGCTGTGGTATGGGGTGTGTACTGCAGTGCAGTCATGGTGGTGGATATGTGGGGGCCATGATGTCCTGTGTTGTGCATGGTGGACCTTGTGGGGATGTGCAGGGTACAGTGATGTGCATGTGTACCAGTGTGTGCCCAATGATGAGTACTGGGCATGGTGTGGTATGGGTGTGTACTGCAGTGCAGTCATGATGGTGGATATGTGGGGCCATGATGTCCTGCATAGTGCATGGTGGACCCTGTGGGGATATGCAGGGTACAGTGATGTGCATGTGTAATGGTGTGTGCATGATGATGAGTACGGGTAGTGCATGGTGGACCCTGTGGGGATATGCAGGGTACAATGATGTGCATGTGTACTGGTGTGTCCCCGATTATGAGTACTGGGTACTGCATGGTGGACCCTGTGGGGGTATGCAGGGTACAGTGATGTGCATGTGTACCGGTGTGTGCCTGATTATGAGTACTGAGGGTGCATGGTGGACCCTGTGAGGATGTGCAGGGTACAGTGATGTACATGTGTACTAGTGTGTGCCCGATGATATGTACCAGGCATGGTGTGGTGTGTGTACTGCATTGCAGTCATTATGGTGGACATGTGGGGGACATGAGGTCAAGTGTACTGTATGGTGGACCCTATGGGGATATGTAAGGTGCAGTAATGTGCATGTGTACTGGTGTGTGCTCAATGATAAGTACCGGGCATGGTCTGCTGTTGGGTGTGTACTGCGGTGCAGTCACTGTGGTGGACATGTGGGTGCCATGAGCCCTGTGTAGTGCATGGAGGACCCTATGGGGAAATGCAAGGTACAGTGATGTGCATGTGTACTGGTGTGTGCCTGACGATGAGTACCGGGCATAATATGGCATGGGGTGTGTACTGATGTAGTCATGGTGGTGGATATGTGGGGCCATGGGTCCTGTGTAGTGCATGGTGGACCCTGTGGGGATGTGCAGGGTACAGTAATGTGCATGTGTACCAGTGTGTGCTCGAAGATGAGTACTGGGCATGATACGCTATGGGGTGTGTACTGCAGTGCAGTCATTGTGGTGGACATGTGGGGGCCATGAGGTCAAGCGTAGTGCATGGTGGAACCTGTGGGGATATGCAAGGTACAGTGATGCACATGTGTACTGGGGTGTGCCCAATGATAAGAACTGGTCATGTTGTGGTGTGGGGTTTGTACTGCGGTGCAGTCATTGTGGTGGACATGTGGGTGCCATGGTGCCCTGTGTAGTGCATGGTGGACACTATGGGATATGCAAGGTACAGTGATGCACATGTGTACTGATGTGTGCCTAACGATGGGTACCTGCCATGATATGGCATGGGGTGAGTACTGATGTACAGTCATGGTGGTGGATATGTGGGGGCCATGAGGTCCTGTGTTCTGCATGGTGGACCTTGTGGGGATGTGCAGGGTACAGTAATGTGCATGTGTTCTGGTGTGTGCCCAATGATAAGTACCAGGCATGATATGGTGTGTGTACTGCAGTGCAGTCATTGTGGTGGATATGTAGAGCCATGAGGTCCTGTGCAGTACGTGGTGGACCCTATGAGGATATGCAGGACACAGTGATGTGCATGTGTACCATTGTGCCTGTTGATGAGTACTGGATAGTGCATGGTGGACCCTGTGGGGATGTGCAGGGTACAGTGATGTGCGTGTGTGCCCGATGATAAGTACCAGGCATGGTGTAGTGTAGTGTGTGTACTGCAGTGCAGTCATTGTGGTGAACATGTGGGGGCCATGAGGTCCTGCATAGTGCATGATGGACCCTATGGGGATATGCAAGGTACAGTAATGTACATGTGTACTGGTGTGTGCCCAATGATAAGTACCAGGCATGGTGTGGTGTGGGGTGTGTACTGCAGTGCAGTCATGGTGGTGGATATGTGGGGGCCATGAGGTCCTGCGTAGTGCATGGTGGACCCTGTGGGGATATGCAGGGTACAGTGATGTGCAGGTATACCGGTGTGTGCCTGATTATGAGTACTGGGTAGTGCATGGTGGACCCTGTGGGGATATGCAGGGTACAGTGATGTACATGTGTACTGGTGTGTGCTTGATTATGAGTACTGGGTACTGTATGGTGGACCCTGTGGGATATGCAGGGTACAGTGATGTGCATGTGTACTGGTGTGCTGATTATGAGTACTGGGTACTGTATGGTGGACCCTGTGGGGATATGCAAGGTACAGTGTTGTGCATGTGTACAGGTGTGTGCCTGTTGATAAGTGTTACAGATTCACTCAGCAGTTCAGGCCCTCTACTCCCAAGGTGCCAACCTAAGGCAGTCTTGTGAACAGTGTAACAGACAAGGTAACCCTCTTGTCTATTTTTGTGAGTTCAGATCAACCTTTGGTCTCAGTTCTGGAGGGATTCAAACTGTTAACCTCTTGCTAGCATACCCAATGCACAGACTCAGATATATCTGTCTTCGGGGGGCCAGATATATTTGCCTACGGGCACCTAACCAGGTATTCAGAGATGAACCCTTTAAAACTATTATAACGACCTCAGATTTAAAACTCTTCTCTTTCCAGTTTGATACCACCATACAAGCTATATGTCTGCTGAACCATAAATATTTTTTAGCAAAAGAAAGCAATTCAAAGACAGACCAGGTTTGCTCTAAAATTAGTTTTTACTAAAATATATAATAATATGTCAAACATACAATACAGAACTCCTGTATCACAAGACATATATGTTTAAACAAAACAAGGTTTAAAACAGTGCAATTCCTACAACTATATTTAGATTTGTCTAGCTTTCTAAATACCTCTTTTCAGTGCTCAGATGTTTCCTTAGTCAGTGTCAGATATAAATGCATCTCTGTAGTGAAAGAGAATAATATTTTCAAGCAGTATTGGCCAACCTCTTTTGGATGAAGTCATCCAGACCCTCCTCTGGTCAAATATCTAACAAAAATATATTTTTATACAACCACAGGATGTAATTCAAAGTATTAATTCTGCAACCTTAGCATAACTCAAGTTTCAATGACACCTCTTTTGATCTCATGCTGTACCCTCTTCACACAGGCTTCATAGGGTCATTTACAACCTTACACCTCTATGTAACATCCTAGCTTCCCTTATTTTAATGTCATAAACCTAGTTTATGATTTCTCTCTTAACAAAATTAACTTAACAACTCTGTAATTAGCTCAGATAAACAGGATCCTTAATAAAAGTCTTCCAGTAACTGTCAGCAGTTCTGTTGGCCTGCATCTGTCAGCTGAAATCTTGGGGGGGGGGGGATAAGAGAGGTCATTCCTAGAGCATTTGAATTTTCAGCAGAGACATTAATACATTTTATATTAAAAAAATATAATACAGCACTCAGAACTGGCTGTCTATGTCACACTTCTCCCCACCTAGACTGAATTTGGGGGGATCTGTCCCCTACATAGGATGAGCTTCCCAAATCAGTTCACTCCTCATAGACCCTAGACAGCCCATCGGCATTCTGATTCTTAATGCCGGCCCTATGTATAATTGTCAGATCATATCCTTGCAAAGCAAGACTCCATCTTAGCAGTCTCCTATTGCTCTTTCCCATCTGTGTCAGCCAAACCAGGGGGTTGTGGTCAGTCTGCACCACAAAATGCTGCCCATATAAGTATGGCTCTAATTTCTTCAGGGCCCACACTATGGCAAGACACTCCTTTTCCACCATGGAGTATGCTTGTTCCCTAAGGAGCAGCTTCCTGCTCAGGTACACAACTGGGTGGTCTGTCCCTTGGCTAGATGTCTGGCTAAGTACTGCCCCAATACCCACATCTGAGGCATCCGTCTGAACTATAAAGGTTTTGCTATAGTTCAGACTTGTCAAACGGAGCACTGCATAGTGCCTCCTTCAGTCTGGCAAAGGCTTCCTCACAGGCTGGACCCCAGGTAATTTTCTTTGGCATCTTTTTCTTTGTCCGGTCAGATGGGGAGCAGCCAGGGCACTGTAATTGGGTACAAACTTTCTGTAGTACCTTGCTGTCCTTAGAAAGCTCCTGACCTGCTTCTGGGTTTCTGGTCTGGGCCACGCCTGAATCACCTCTGTCTTTATTTGGTTAGGACGGAGCTGTCCCCGGCCTACCACTTGGCCGAGGTATGCCACTTCCCCCTTGGCCACCTAGCACTTCTCAGGTTTGACAGTGAGCCAGGACATCTGTATCCTGCCCAGCACTTCCCTAAGGTGTGAAGGTGTTCCTCCCAGGTGGTACTGAAGATGGGAATGTCATCCAGGTATGCTAAGTCGTGACTTCTCAGAACCATTCAACACCTTGTTCACCAACCTTTGGAAAGTGGCTGGAAGTTCTTCATTCAAAAGACATTACTTTAAACTCAATAAGCCTATCAGAGTGATGAAAGCGACCTTTCCCTAGCTCTGTCTGTCAATTCTACCTGCCAATACCCTTGTTCAGGTCAATAGTTGAAAGGTAGGTCGCCCTCCCAACTTGTCCAGGAGTTCATCCATCCGGGGCATCGGGTGGGCATCAGACTTTGTGGCTACATTCAGTCCACGATAGGCCACACAGAAATGAGTTGAGCCATCTGGCTTGGGCACAAGGACTATGGGTGAGGCCCAGGGCTGTGGGATCTCTGGATTACCCCTAAATCCAGCATCTCCTCCACTTCCCTCCTAATGTCCTTTTGGACAGCCTCTGACATGTAATATGCTGTTCACCGTATGGGCGTCTGTGTCCCTGTCTCCACATCGTGTGTTGCTAAGGGGGTTTGTCCAGGCTTGGCACTAAACAAGGGGGCAAAGTCTGCTAAAACCTCCCTTACTTTCTGTACCTGGTCCGGGTTTAGCTGGGAGGCAATTTTACTGCCTCCATAGAGACTCCCACTTACTCTCTTCCAGCAAGTCCAGAAGGGGTCTCACCATCCGTCCCTCCCATGACTACATACTGTAAACACCATGTCAGCCCTGTTTGCATATAGCTTCATCATGTTGACATGTTACATCCTTTCAGTCTGTCTTCTGTCAGATAACTCCACAATGTAGTTCACATCATTTACCTTCCTAACCACTTTGTACGGTCCTGCCCACTTAGCTTGCAGCTTGTCTTTCCGGACCAGAATAAGGACCATGACTTCCTGACCTACCATGTACAAGCGAGCTCTGGCTCTACAGTCATACCATACTTTTTGTTTCTGTTGGGCAGCTGCCAGGTTGCACTGGGCTGTCCCCATAAGCTCCTTCAGCCTTTCCCTAAACCTAAGAACATAATTCACAATGGAAGTTCCCTGGGTGGTGTGCTTGCCTTCCCAGTCCTCCCAGATCAAGTCTAGGGGCCCATGTACCCGGCATCCATACAAGAGTTTGAAGGGGGAAAATCCTGTCAACTCTTGGGGCATCTCCCTGTATACAAACAACAGGTGATGAAGGTATTTCTCCCAGTCCCTCCCATGCTGTTCTGCAAATGCCCGGAGCATTGACTTTAGGGTACCATTGAATTGTTTCACAAGCCCATTGGCTTGTGGGTGATATGGTGTTGTGCATCTCTGCACCACCCCACACTTCTCCCATAAACATTTCATCAGGTCTGACATGAAGGAAACCCCTCGATCGGTGATTACCTCTTGCAGAAACCCAACACGGGAGAAAATCCCAAGTAAAGCATCTGCCACTTTGTCTGTCCTCAGAGAGGATAGAGTGACTGCCTCTGGGTACTGGGTGACATAATCCACCACAGTCAGGATGAATCTCTTCCCTGAGGAGCTAGGGGTATTTAAAGGCCCCACAATATCCATTCTCACCCTCTGGAATGGCTCCTCCACTATGGGCAATGGAATCAGGGCAGCTTGAGTTTTCTTGCCTGCCTTCCCTATTTCTTGGCACCGGTGACAAGGCCTGCAATGCTCCTTCACCTGCTGGGTGAAGTTAGGCCACTAGAAATTCTGGGCCAACTGCTGCATAGTGTGCGTGATTCCCAGATGACCAGACAACAGAATATCATGTGCAGTTTTGAGCAACTGCTTACGATACCCCTGGGGAATGACAAGCTGGCTACCTAGCATCCCTCCCTCTGTCTGTACTGCCTGATTATACACAAGTCCATTTTCCCAAGAAACCTTATGTCTGCTGTCACCTCCCTGTGTTCTGTCAGAGTCTGCCTAAGCCCTCAGCTTCTGTAAACTAGGGTCACTCCCCTGAGCAGCTACAAACCCCTCACACAGTCCCAAGGCATGGAACAGGTCCCCTTCAGTCGCTAAATTAGGGTCCATAGCACTAGCGTCAGGGACCTCAGGATCACTGTCAATTCCAACCCTCTGACAAGGGGTCACCCCCCCCTTCAGAGTAACCCTCTGTAGCTGGGTGGTTACTTGCTACTGGGGAAATTTCTACCCACTTTTAATCAGTCTCCCCATCTGGAGACACAGGCTGGGGAACCACACTGGTTTCTGTGGGGTTCAGGGAGCTACAATTTTCCCTTGCTGCTTGGCTATGGGTAACTGCACATACCATTCCCTGTTAGAGATTGTTACAGGATCACATCCACAGTTAACATTTTGGTTACAGCCATCTGTTGCACAGTTCCCCTGTTTCACCCCAGTCCAGGAGAACACTAGCGAGGGCAATGTTTTCACCCGACTGCAAAGTCCTGTACAGTGACATATTATTGGGAATAAGCTGACCAGGCTCTACCAGATCCCTTTCACCAATGTCAGGGATGCCCCTGCGTCCCTTGACCCTTGTGTCTGTACACCATTCACCATGACTGGGTGCATGTGTTCCCTCATGTTCACTGGCATGCTTCAGGAACACAAACAACCCACTTCTTTTCTAGCACCCTGTTGTGTATTATGGCTCACCTTTTGGGACACTGTCTGGCAATATGCCCAGTTTCTTTACATAACCAACATGCATTTCTTACTTCAGAGAAATCTTTCTCTGTAACCTGGGGCTAACTGGCTCGGTGGAGGCAGTGAAGGTTTTAGCTGCCCTGAAGGTGTGCTTTTCCCTTTCTGTGCTGCCATGCCCGCCCATTCGCTCTCAGAGCAGGTCTGCTCTTGGCATAGCAGTCCAAGAGTTCAGCAGCCTCTTGCACTGTTTTGGATCTTGGTCTTCTCCAGGTTTTTAGCTCTGCTGGGCAAACCCAAAAAAACTGTTCTAATAAAATCACATTTTCAATTTTAACAACAGAGTTTGCCTCAATTCCTTCCCACCAACATTTTATAAATGTTGTTTCATGGCTAGCTCCTCATAGCTCATATCAGGGCTTTACCTGAGCTTACGAAATTTAGCTCTGTATGATTCAGAAGTTAATTCAAACTTTTTAACAGTGCAGCTTTAGGTTTGCTGTAATCGTCACTGTCCTCATTGTCCATTTGACCTAATGCATCCCGAGTAAGTAGCGGGGATAGCTGGAAGCTCCAGGACTCTCTAGGAATTTTAGCCTGAATACAAAGTTTTTCAAAAGAATTTAAAAAGGCATTCATGTCATCCCCCTCTTTAAATTCGGCTATTAATTTGGAATTCAATTTGTAACCCAGTCCTGCAGTCCCAGTTAAATCCAAGCCACTTACCTGCTCTGGTGCCGCTGGTTAAATAGAAACATAGAATTTGACAGCAGATAAGGACCACTTGGCCCACCCAGTCTGCCCATTTCCCTACCTACTGGATAAGCTGCAGATCCTAGTTAACCAGCAGCCTACTTCTTCCTACCCCTACCCCTACCCCCTAGAATGGCCTTATGACTGTCCCATGCATGCTTGAATTCCATCACTGATTTTGACTCCACAACCTCCTCCGGAATGCCATTCCATGCATCCACAACCCTCTCTGTGAAAAAATACTTCCTTAAATTACCTCTGAGCTGCCCCCCATCTTCAAATTGTGCCCTCTTGTTCTTGCACACCTCTTTTTCTGAAAGATGCTACTCTCTTGGACTTTGTTGATTCCCTTGAGGTACTTGAACATTTCTATCATATCCCCCCTCTCCCTCCTTTCCTCGAGGCTATACATATTAAGCTCCTTAAGTCTCTCTTCATATGTCTTCTGGTGCAGACCCTGCACCATTTTAATGCCCTCCTCTGGACAGCTTCCATTCTGTCTATGTCTTTCGGAGATTGGGTCTCCAGAACTGCACACAGTACTCCAGATGGGGTCTCACCAGCTGTCTGTACAGAGGGATAATAACTTCCTGTTTTCTACTGGTGATGCCTCTCCTTATGCATCCCAGTATCCCCCAACCCTCCTTGCTGCCCTCTCATTGCTTGCCCACCTTTAGGTCATCTGATGACTCCCATGAGTCCTTTCCATTTTGTTGTTGTTAGTATCTCACCCCCATTGTGTACTCTTCCCTGGGTTTTGTTTCCCAGGTGCATTATCTTGCACTTCTTAGCATTGAATCTAAGCTGCCATACATTTGACCATTCCTCTAACCTTGCCAAGTCCTTCTCATCCTTTCCACCCCACCCTGTGCATCAACTCTGTTGCAGATCTTTGTGTCATCTGCAAAGAGACATAATTTTCATACAGTCCCTCTGCAATGTCACTCCTTAAAGACATTGAGGGACCGGTCTATCTGAACCTCACTGTACCCCTAGTAACCCTCCTTTCTTCTGGGTGGACTCCATTTACTATTACTCTCTGTGTCCTATTCTCCAGCCAATTCTTTACCCAGGATGTCATCTTGGGACCCAATCCCAGGCTGGCTAACATGTATATTAATCTTTTGTGTGGGACTGTGTCAAATGCCTTGCTAAAGTCTAGGTAGGCCATGTCCACAGCCCTCCTGATCTACTACTTTGGTCACCCAGTCAAAGAAATCTATCAGATCGACTGGCTGACCTTCCGCTGTGAATCCATGCTGCCTAGGGTCCTGTGCCCTCTGGCCTCTAGATACTCGACAATTCTTTCCTTCAGAAGTGATTCCATCATTTTCCCTATCACTGAGGTTAAACTAACAGATCTGTAGTTTCCTGCTTCTGCCTTGCTCCCACTTTTGTGAAGGGAATCACATCTGCCCTCCTCCAGTCCTTGGGTACCACGCCATCCTCCCATGATTTGTTAAAAAGGGTAGTCAGTGGTGTCACCAGTTCTACCCTTAGTTCTTTTTAGAATTCTGGGATGAATCCCATCAGGCCCCATTGTTTGTCCACCTTCAGTTTTAAGAGTTCTTTCAGAACCCTTTCTTCTGTAAATGGGCTAGTATCAACTTCTGTATCCAGAGTGTTTCTACTGTTTGTTTTAGGACCTCCCCTCTTCATTTGTAAATACTGAGCAAAAATATTTGTTTAGTATCTCTGCCTTTTCACAGTCTTCCTCTGCCCACCCTCCCTCCCCTTTATTAAGCCTCACTATCCCTCCCTTGGTCTTCCTTCGCTCCTGATGTACCTATAAAGGTTTTCCCCTTCTTAACTGAGTTGGCTATCTTTTCCTCGGTTTGGGCGTTTGCTGTTCTGACTGCCTTCCCAGCCTCCTTTGCTTTAACTGATACAGTTCTCTGTCCTGCTCCTTCTGCGATTCCTTGTACTTCCTGAATGCTTTCTTTTCTCTTGACCTTCACTGCCACTTCCTTTGAGAACCATAGTGGTTTCTTACATCGTTTTGTTTGTTTATTTGCTTCACACAAAGGCTCATTACCTCTGTGAAGGCAATTTTATTATTCTCATTGTTCTTCCACCCTCCTTCCTGCCCATTTGCTAGTGCATTCCTTAGGCACTCGCCCATTTTGCAAAGTCAGCCCTCCTAAAGTCCAGTACTTTTGCCTTGTATGGCTTGACTCTATTGCTGTGTTTATTGTGAACCATACTGTTCGATGGTCGCTAGTTCCCAGATGGCTACCCACTTCTACATCTGTGATCCTCTCCATCTCCATTTGATAGAACCAGGTCTAAGATTGCTCCCTCTCGAGTGGGCTCCAATACTAGTTGTCTAAGGCATGCCCCCTGTAGGGCATCTAGAATAGCCCCACTCTTCGAAGTGGCTGCTGCAACTGCACTCCAGTTAACATCTGGCATATTCAGATCACCCATCAGCAATATTTCCTCTTTTTCTGCCATTCTAAGTATACTTTCTATCATTTCCTTGTCTATTTCCTCCCCCTGAGAAGGCGGTCTGTATACAACCCCTGAACAGATTGTGGTGCCATTGCCTGTCTCCAAATTTACCCACAGTGCTTCTTCTCCTCCATGTTTACCCTTTTGTTCTGTTGCTTTTATTCCTTCCCTTATGTAAAGAGCTACTCCTCCTCCTCTTTTACCCTCCCTGTCCCTCCTGTAGATAGTGTATCCTGGTATGTTTACGTCCCAGTCATGGTTTTGTGTGTACCATGTTTCTGTGACTGCCACGATATCCAGATGTTCCTCCTCCATCAAGGCCACTAATTCAGGAAGCTTGTTATCCAGACTACAGGCATTGGTACTAATTGCTCTCCATTTTTGGATGGCTTTACCTTCTGTTGCAGCATCCCCCACTGACCTTTCTACCTCGGTCTTTTTCTCATTTAGTACCCTGTTTTGTAGGGAGAGGCTGGGATTTTCCTGCTGCTTATCAGTGCCTCCCCCTTTGACTAGTTTAAAAGCTTGCCAATGAAGCATTTAAACCGATTGCTCAAAAGACTTGTTCCCTTTCTGGACAGATGCAGACCATCCTGCCAGTATAGGCTGGTGTCCCTCCAGGTGAAACCCAGTCCCCAATGAAGCCAAACTCCTGTGCTCCACACCATTTTTCAACCATTCATTAAACTGCATGGTGCTAATTACCCTCACCTCCGCATGCCATTGACAGGCAGCACCTCCGAGAAAGATACTGTGTGTGCTACTTGTCTTAGGTCCCTCCCCAACTCTGCAAAGTCCTTCTGCACTGCTCTAATCTCGTGATTAGCCAAGTCATTTGTCCCTAGGTGGACAATTATGTCCAGCTCAGACTCCCTTGTAGCTGTTCTCATGACCCTGAGGATGTGCTTCCTGTCCCTCAGGTATGGCACCAGGCAGGCACCTTACTTCAGTTTTCCCAGCTCTCCCCAGTTCTATCCCTAATAATTGAGTCCCCACCAGGAGCTGCTTCCTTTCCTGTGGTGTCCTCTGCCTCCTTTCTGGGCCTCCTTGTGACAGTTGTCATCAGTCTTCTCTGCGGGTGCATCCATAGGGAGCTATGCTCCCCAGAATGGTGTATGGATTGTGGAGTGGAACAATTAACTGGGTGTGCCTCTGTTCCACCATCCTCACTCTCCTGAGCCTACTGTGGTCCAACTGCTGTGCTTTCTTCGCAACCTCTGAGGTAGTGGTGGTGGCTGGTGCTCCCTGGATGGGGAGGTTCCCTTCCTACTGTCCTGTGTGGCCTGGGGGAAGGCTTCCTTACTACTGTTCAGTGCAGCCTGAAGATGGGCAACTTCCTCCCTCAGGGCAGAGAGTTGTCTGCAAATAGGGCAGCATCTCAGCCTCCAGAAAGACTCCCGGAAGACTGCTGCCCCACAGCCATTACATTGCACTACTCCCCACATGTTTAACTACTTTCTTTTTGTTTGTGTGTGTGCGTGTGTGCGTGCGTGTGTGATTGGTTTGTTATATAGAAATATATATATTATTTGTGGTTGTAGTCGTAGCTTCTCCAGTTTGTGTTGCCTCTGGAGCTCCTCTCTCTTCTCCTCTGCATCTCACTGGTGCTCACGTTCCTCATGTTCTGCATCTCTCTGTTCTTGCTCTGCCTTTTGGCATTCTCGCTCTGCCTCACAGTCCGTCTCTCACTTCTCTCGCTCTGCCTCCTGGTATTCTCGCTCTGCCTCGTGGTCTGCCTCTCACTTCTCTCGCTCTGCCTCTTGGCGTTCTTGCTCCCTTTTCTCCTGGAACTCCAGCTCCATCTTGTGCAACTCAATTTTCAGCCTGAGTACTTACGGATTCAGCATACTGATGACCATCCCCTACTGCTGTGGCCCTTCACTGACAGTGGCCCTGCTGTCCTCCTCACCAGATCTGGATACAGCACTGGCCACTAGCCATGCCACGCTCGAGGTTTGGTCCTTTTCAGTCATGATCAGTGACTCACTGCTCTGGGTATCTGCTACCATCAGGGCTCTATGAGGGTCTACTTTTTGGCTGTCACCTGGAATGGGGCTCCACTGTGCATGCACAACTGCTTTAAGTATTCTACAGTGTGCCTGCTGTAGTTGGAAGCCATCTTTCCTGATTACTGCTACTCTGACTGACACTTTAGAAAAAAAAATAAATGGGTAGGAACTTGACTGTAAGCCAAGGGATATAGTTCTGTTTCCTTTTGAAATAAAACACTGCCTTTCTTTTTTTCCAAGTGAGCTGAACAGTCTCAAGCAGACACACTGAACAATAAAGCTTATGCCACAAACTTTTTGTGCCATCACTGCCACCAATCTGTCACAAACTCACTCAGCCGTCAGCCCTCTACTCCCAAAGTGCCAACCTCTGAGAATAGAATTGTGAACAGTGAACAGAATAAGGTAACCCTCTTGTCTGTTTTGTGGGTTCAGTCACCTTAGTTCCAAGGTCTGGAGGATTCAAACTGATAACCTCTTGTTAGCGTGCCCAATTATCAGGCTCAGATAATTCTGTCTTCGGGGCCAGATATCTTTGCCTATGGGCACCTAACCATGTATTTCAAAATGAACTCTTAGAACTCTAGCAAGACCTAGAGAACTCAGTTTGGTATCACAATAAGCCCATGCACAGTGTCAACTATAACCATCCAAGCTTCACTTATATAGTTTTAAGGCACACCAGGCAGTTTCTGTTTTAAAATATATATCTTTACTTTAAAATAGGTCAAATAGGAAAAAATAAAATATAGAACAAGATATCCCAACACATACAGCCTTAAAAACAAAACAGGTATAAAAGTGCAAATTCCTATAATCCATACACTCAGACTGGTCTTAGCTAATGTATACTTACTTCTTAATTTTTCAGTGCTTAGATATTCATATTTTCTCAATTGGAAAATGAATGTCTCTCTGTAAAGTCTGCTCAGTATATTTAAAAGCAGTCTTGAGCCGGCCTTCTCTCTGAGGTCACCTAACTCCACCTTGGTGTATTAAAATGTATATTTTATAACACAGGATGCCCAACTAAGACATTTAAAAAATAATAGGTGGCATTAATGAATCGCCTCTCTTCATGTAACTTGCCAAAACGAGTCTGTGATCTGCTTCACCCAGACATCAAAAGTCTTGTTGATGTAATTCACTGGACACCCCAAGCAAATGCATATTGGACTTCCTAATTTAGTCTGGGACCTGCTTCACCCAGACAGTAAAGCCTCTTCTATGTAATTCACTGGCTTCCTGGGAAGATACCCAAAACACGTGCCTAGGCCCCTTTTTTTTTATGACACCTAGTGCAAATCAAAGGATTTCCCTGAGGGCATAATAAAATGGATATATTGGTTCCTGGCTTCAAAAGCAAATTGACAAGGTAATTGCATTTCAGATATCTGCAGTTTAAGCTATGTCCTGTCCTTTAGACCTATCCTGGGGAGTTGATGTGTCAATTTCAGCAAGCCAGTATTTTCTCCTGACAGCCACTTCCTTACATATTTTATATTGCAGAAAAAATATCATATTGAAATCAGAACCAGCTGTTCATTTGCCACACCAACATCCAAGGGTGGTCCACCACCAGCCACCCCCCGCTGGACAGTACGCCCCCACCCATCCAGTCCACAGCCAGCCACACTCTGGCAAATGGCACCCAACACACACACCACACAGCCTGAGCAGCAAGCCCATGGCCACCCCAAGGCACAGTCACTGACCAAGGGGCAAACTCCACTATGCACAGACCACAGAACAACACAAGCATACCACACAGCTACCCACCACACCAGTGCAGCATGGCTCCACTCACCAGCTGCAAAGCAGATACTGACACAGATGGGTAAGCAAAGCAAACTGTATAAAAGAACTATGTACAATACAAAACAGGGAATAAGGCAGGGGAACTATATACAAAGCAGGGATAGGGTAGGTGAGGGAGGAGATGGGACAGGGGACAGGGCTATACAATGGGACAGGGAAGGCAGAGGAAGGGAGGTCAGAGGCAGGAAGGTATCTTTGGCCCTTATGGGTGGCCACATCCACTACAACCTGGTGCCATCCTCTGTGCTGCTCCACAGCAGGATCCATCTCATCTGCCTCACTATCTCCAGGGTGGTGGTGGTGATAGAAATGATGCACCACAGGAGGCAGCTGTAGAGTGGCAGGTGACCTCCCTGTTGGACACCACTGGCAAGGAAGGAACAGGTGATCAGTGTGTGTCCAGGGCACCCGAGCCCTCTCACTGAGTGCAGCAGACAGTGGGGACACACGTCCCTGGGTGGCACCCTGGACACCCGCAGTGGGTGGGCCAATGACTGCCACTGACCGGTATGCCACGGCTATGCACAGCACTGGACACTGCCACCCAAGGGCCATCTGTCAACACAGTGGCAGGCAGGAGGCATGGTGCAACAGCAGAACCACAGCAGCACTGGTGGCAGCTGGAATGAACCCACAGACCACCAACAGCTGCCACACATGTGCAATGGTCACCCCACAGAGCCACACATACTGTGTGCTGAACACAGCTGCCACAGCTCAGCGCACAGGGGGCCGAGGCCATACCCCCACCCCAGCTGACCACCCTGCACAAAATTGTTGGAATGCACAATGCCTACCTGCCCCTGTTGTGCTGCACATGCCAGTCCTGCTGCTCTTCCCCTTGGTTCTGCACCACCTGCAGAAGGGCCTGCAGCAGCCTGCCACAGCCCGCCAGGTGCCCCCCCACCCTGGCTCTTCTCCGGTCTTCAGTGTCTACGACAGGAACACAAACAGGCATGCATCAGAACACAGCCACAACATGAGCCCACCGCCTTCACCCCACAAGCACAGAGTGCACCCCAGCCAGGCAAGGCCACAGGACAGTCGGAGCACACTTACCTGGCTGTGGCATGGCCCCCTCTGGACTTGTGCCTGCAGTGACCTGAGCCTCTTCGGGTCCCTCCTTAACAGGTCCCCATACTGGTTGCGGCACTGCTCCCTCATGCGCTATGGACAAGCCCATCTGCAATGTACTGCCACACCTCGGTCCTGGGTCTGTTGAGGGGCTGCAGGCTGAACAGGCTGGCAGCAGGGGGCTCCACCTGGGCCACCAGGTTCACCAGCTGCACCTGGCTCCAGTTCTGGTAATGGAGCACTGCGCGATGCAGCATACTTCCACAGCAGTGAAGCAGTCCAAAATGGTGCCCAGTAGCGCACGTGCACAATGTGCTTGGGATGCACGTCTCACACACAGATGCACTGCTTGTGGCAAATGCTCATCTCTGGGGATCACGGCATGGGCGTGGCCACACCAGCATGTGGGGCAGGGATCTCTGGGGGGCATAGGGCAGGGCAGGGGTTAGGGGTCAGCACGCCCAATGTGTGTGTGTACACTATTGGGGCCATAACACATGTTGCGCAATAGGGCCCTGAGGGCAAAATGCCCCATAGGCCCTATAGCGCCCAAGCACCATAGGCCCACTAGTGCTAGAGCACCACAGGCCCTATACCACCTGAGTACCATAGATCCTATAGCGTCCGAGCACCATAGATCCCATAGCACCCAAGCGCCATAGGCCCAATAGCACCCGAGCGCTATAGGGCCCATAGTGCATAGGGCACATTGGCCACCAATAGCGCTCCTAGTGCACGCTGCACAATAGGTGGTAGTACATGCCATGGTGCATGCGTGTTGACAGGTGCACTGCGCACGTCACAGCATTGCGACATGACTTGCGCCGGAGATAGTCCATTGCGCAAGGTGTATCAATGTGATTTACAGCCGGTATATGCAGATGAGCTCATCAGCCTATCCGTGGCGCAATGGGAGAATTAGCATGTCATTACCGTTGTGCATCAGCCCATTTGCATGTGATGCGCTATAAAGGCACTGCATGACAGCACAGGTCATGGACCGGTATTGCAACCATCCGAGGTAAGTTACGCCTGCCGAGGGAATGGACAGCATAGTGGGATGGATGGCTGGTGTGGGCCACTGCAGCCACTAACCACATGTCCCTGCCCACAAGTAGCTAAATGTCCGAACATGAGGAGGGTGAGGAGCGTGGGCCTGCCCTCAAGCGAGGCCTAACTTTATGAAGGTGGAGGTGGATGTCCTGTTTGAAGCGTACCTCGACAGGGAACCTTTGCTGAGTGGTGCCACTGGCACACCCCAGGCCAGGGCCACAGCCTGAGAGGAGGTGGCAGAGGCTGTGAACCAGCGGGGCAGCCTCCAGCATACTGCACAGGAGTGCAAGAAGAAGGTGGGCACTGACAAGCATCGGATCAAGGAGAAGGTGGCGGCCATACAGGCCACCAGGTCAGCCACAGGTGGGGGCCAGGCTGACGTGCCACAGCTCAAACTGCAGGAGGAGCTGGTGGCGGCCACCATACGGTGCAGTGCTGTCGAAGGTGTGCTGGGTGGTGGCTTCCAGACTGGAGGAAGCCCATCACTGCATGGTAGGTACAGCAGCGTCAGGGGTGGCGGGTCCATTGCATCGGTGGCACTAATGCATCTGTGTTCCTTTTCAGCACCGGAATGCCAGCATGCAGTAGCAGGGGTGTCTGCTTTTGCCGTGGGGGCATGCCCAGCCTTGGAGGACCAGTCATCCAACTCCACCGGCATCCAGGGCCCGAATGGCTGCAGCACACCTCTGCCATCTGGCCGGATGACCTGGGCATGGTGGCGGATGAGGCCCTGGCTGTGTTCCAGCGGGATGCCAGCCATGGCGTGCTCTGTGCAGAGACACAGATTGGGGTGGGGTCTGACACTGATGATGATGTGACCATTGTCATGGACAGCAGGGGACTTTTCATGGGGGAGACACCCATACCATCCACCATCTCTGGCAGCACGGCAAGTGGCCTGTTGGCAGTGGGACAGCTGCCCACCACCGCCCCTGGTACCGCTGTGTGCGCAGGCAGCATGGTGTTGTGGGGCAGTAGTGGTGGTGCAGCTATACAGGCACTGGCAGTGCACAGGGGCCAGAGGGGCAGCAATAGCAGACAGCTGGGGACATTGGGAGGCTGGGTGCAGCGTCCACTGCCTGTGTGCCTGTCATTGAGCAATCCCATGGGGACCCCCACTGTGCAGAGTCCACCTGAGCAGGTGGCAGTGCAGCATGGTTGGGCACCACCAGTGGGTCTACACCATGCCCATGCACCACTGGGCACCGATCCTTGCCTGAGCACACCTGATTGCTGTGGGCCTCCGTGGACCAACAGGTGCTGCTCGTGGCTGGGGTGTGCACTCCATGCAGAGGTGCACCAGGCAGTCGAGCAGCATGACAGGGGCATCATGCAGGTCCTGGAGCCCACACATCACCTGCAGGAGGACACAACCACAGCCCTTGACCACATAGCCATTGCGATCATGGTCAGCCTTGCACCACTGGCTGCCACGGGGTGCGGCCAGCCACTACAGACCCCTGCGGAGTGCATTGTTCACCCCACGGACCTGGCGCGGGCAAACCCTCGGTGTCGACTCCGGGATCCACTGTGGGCATCCCAGGCATGCCTGATGGGGGCCTGCTTGGGAACCTGCAGACCTCTCGGGGACACAGTCATGTTCCTGCAGTCCCACCCTGGGGATGGTCGAGACCCCATGGCTGTTGTGCAGCCTGCGTACTGGGCAGCTACAGCACAGCTGTCCTCATGTCCGAGGCTGCTGTGTGACCATGCAGCAGACCTGATGTGCCCGCCACCCTGTCCACTGTCCGCTGTCTGCTGCCACTGCCCTGTGTGCACATGGGTGTTGTGTGTATGTGTGCATGCCATGGACATGGCACCCATAGGTTATGCCACACACTGGCCATATGCGCACCTGCCCGGCCACTGACCCATATGACGTGTGTGTGATAATGCCACCTCAGCACTGGTTGCACATGTGCACCGGTGCCCTGCATCTGATCCACTCCAGGTGCTAGCGCCCAGGTGCATACCTGCAGGCCCCAGTGTGTGCATGTGTGTGTGTGTGTGTGTCTGTCTGTATGTGCACTGCTGTGCTGCATGTTGTTGCTTGTGGACATGTGGCATGGCCCCACACCTGCTCCTGCCCCCGCCTATCTGTGCAAGCCACAGGACATGCCCACACATGCCTGTGTGCCTTGCCACTGTGTCCATCCTGTGCATGGGTGTTTGTCCACCTACCTGCATGCACCGTAGTGCTCCTCTGCTATAGTGTCTTGATGCTGGAGTGCCATCCTCATCAGCCAGGATCCCTCCACCTGGGGGGGGGCTGCCCACCGTCACACGGCCCATCGGCCATGTCATCCCCACTGCTGTTTCCCTCTTCAACCTTGACAGCTATCCTATGGTCAGTGGCCAGGTTGTGCAGCATGCAGCTGGCCAGGAATAGGCCACAGGCCTTCGAGGGGATGTAAGGTAAGGCACCGCCAGACCTGTGCAGGCAATGGAACCATGCCTTCAGCAGACCAAAGACATGCTCAATGATGTTCCGTGTGCTGGTGTGTATCTCATGGTACTGCTCCTCCACTGGGGATGACAGGCGCCAGTAGGGGGTGCGCAGCCAGGGCCGAGTAGGTAGCCACTGTCACCTGTTTGGATAGAGATATGGTTAACCTGGTGTCCTCTGTTGCTGTGCCCCTTGTCCTTCCCAGCCACTCGGCAGTGCCCTACCAGGCCACCCCCTCCATACCCTGGTGTACCCACCTGCCTGTGGTCTCAGCATATTCACCCACTAGGTGACCGGTGGGGATGTCCCCACTCCTGAACCTGTGGCACAGTGCTGAACTGTGCCAGATGAAGGCGTCATGTGCTCCCCAGGGTGTATGGCACAGACATAGTTGCGAACCCCTGGCATTGCACACCACCTGGCATTGATACTGGGGTAGCCATTTCTGTTAACATAGGCTACCCCTCCAGGCCAGGTGGCATGCGGATGCCCACATGGGTGCAGTCGAAGGTCCCTAGCACGCCAGACATACGTGATAACCTATGATAGTCCTGCATGGTTGCTGTATGCTCTGCCTGTGTGCTGGGGAAGTGGATGTATTCCACAGCATGTGGCAGCAGGGCGATGAGGATTTGTGTGAGGAGCCATGACGCGGCCAACTGGGTTATGCCTGTGGTGTCTTCTGTTGGTCTCTGGAAGGTACCCATGACGAGAAGGCATATGGCAGTTGTTACCTCTGTCTCCACTGTCAGGGCATGGCTCTGTCATGTGGGTTCCTGCATCTCCTCACTGCACAGCTCACAGAGCTGCCTCCAATTTCCAGTTCAGTCTGTACTGGCCCATGATCTCTGTGTCAGTGTAGGTCTCATAGCTGATGCTGGGTTGTTACCGCCTGTTCTGGGCATACTGCTGCAGGGCCCTTCCACGGCCATGTCGCTGGGCCTCCTGCCTCCTACATCCCTCATTATGGCCTCCATCTGGAATGCTGCACTGGCCATGGCCCCTGTTGTCCTGTCACCCCTGGGTGTCCGGCTCCACTAGCCCCACCCGGCTGTGTGTGGCTATGCGTGTCACTCCAGCAGGGCCCCCTCCTGTGTACCCTGCCCCCCTCTGGCTGTTGCCTGCAGGCTCTGTCACCCACCTCTGTGGGTGTCTGTGTTGTTCCCCCTGGCCCTGGTGGCTCTGTCTCGCACCCACACTCTCTCACACCCGCCATCACCTCCCTGTCAGTCACACTCTCACATTGTCTGTCTCTCTTTGTCTCTGTCTCTTTCTTCATTGGCAGGCTCCCCTCTGGTGCAAATGCCCTCCTCTTACTTGCTCCCTGTTTTTATAAGCTCAAGTCTGCTCCACGCAACTGGTGGTTGCTCCTCATTTGCGCCACTAGTCAGGGGTTGAATATCGCACTGTGCCGCATATTCATGGGTACTCCCCCTGCCCTTGAGCATGCATACATTACCATTGCACATTGATGCACTGCTACTTGCGCTGCACAGTTGCTACCACTGAATATCACTCTTTGGCGCATTTCTGCAGTTGCGCATGTGCAACCCAGTTGCGCCATGCGCACCTGCTTTGAATATCCCACCCAGAGTAGATATAGATTTATAAATAGAGGCCCAGATATTCAAAGGGTTGCGCATGCACAAGTCCTACATTCGCCATTCTGCGATATTCAGCAGGAGGCAGTTGCGCCACTGAAAACAGGTTGAGCAACAGCGCCAATACAAATGAATGCATGCTCAACAGGAGGGAGGAACCATGCATAAACTGCGCAACCCGATGTTCAGTCGGGTTGTGCAGGTATTCATGCAACTAACCTGCGCCTGCACAACTTTGAGCCAAAAAAGGATCAAGTTGAGGGCCACCCACAGGTGAGCTGCTGTATTGCAGGGTGCAACACAGCAGCTGCCACCTGTGGCTGGCCTAACTCAGTCCCTGTGCCCCCACCAGCCCGATCGCGGGCAGTATGTATCAGACACCCCCAAACATCTCCCGATGCCCGATCGCGGGCAGTATGTCTGAATACATTCCCCCACAGCTCCGATGCCCGATCGCGGGCAGTATGTATGAATACATTCCCCCACACAGCTCGATGCCGATCGCGGGCAGTATGTAGATATACATTCCCCACACAGCTCCTGAAGCCCGATCGCGGGCAGTATGTCTGAATACATTCCCCCACACAGCTCCGATGCCCGATCGCAGGCAGAACATGAAACAAACCCCCAGTGCCCGATCGCGGGCAGAATGTAAAAACCCCCACCCGAATATCTCCTGGTGGTCCAGTGGACCGTAATGCCCGATCGCGGGCAGAGCGTCAAATTACAACCCCCAAACATCTCCATGGTGTCTAGTGTCCCCCACCCCACCCACAGCCCCTCCACCCGCTCCCCCTGGCAGCTGGCGGGCGGCAGCATCCACCGCCTGCCACCCTGCTGCCACCACTGACTGTCCGGTGGGCTGTCGCCCATTGGTGCAGAGCTACAGCCAATGGCGCCCTTCCATCCCGCTACATGACAGTCAGATTTGTGAATGAACATCATTCACAAATCTGGACATTCATGTCTGATATGGACTACACCCATGGCTGTAGCTCTGCCGCAATGGGCGTGCAGCCCTACTGGACAGGTCAGTCAGCGAGTAACTGGGGCGGCAGGCGGTGGGATGCTACCGCTCGCCGGCTGCCGGGGAGCGGCGGAGGGGCTTCGTGTGTGTGTGGGGGTGGGGGACACTAGACACCAGGAGATGTTTGGGGGTTGTACTCGACATTCTGCCAGCGATCGGGCATTACGGTCCACTGGACCACCAGGGAGATATTCGGGTTGGGGGGCTTTTATATTCTGCCAGCGATCGGGCACTGGGGATTTGTTTCACATTCTGCCCGTGATCGGGCATCGAGCTGTGTGGGGGAATGTATTCAGACATACTGCCGCGATTGGGCCGGGGAGCTGTGTGGGGGAATGTATTCAGACATACTGCCCGCGATTGGGCTTGAGGCTGTGTGGGGAATGTATTCAGATATACTGCCCTTGATCGGGCTTAGGAGATGTTGGGGGAATGTATTCAGACATACTGCCCTGATCGGGCATCAGGAGATGTTGGGGGAAAGTGTATACACATACTGCCGCGATCGGGCTGCAAGGTGCGTCGGTCCCCGGCGGCTGCTGCCTGGCAGGAGAGCCAGTGCAAGTCCTTGGGGATCGGCGCACCTACATGCTAATGGCATGCAAATGGGGCCATAAATAGATGCAAATGGCCCCCACTGTGCCTTGCATGAATTATGGCCCCATTTGCATGTCACCTTTTGAATATCGGAAATTTGCACATGGCACAATGGTACTTGCGCCACCGCAGGTTTAATGCTCAACTCTGACAACTTGCGGTGGCACAAGTTCCACTGCGCCATGCACAGTGGCTGCGGCTGGGGGATATTCAAGGTTGCTCAATAGCGCCAACTCCTTTGAATATCGCCCCGGCCACACCCATGCGCAACTATTTTGAGCAGCGCAGGGGCTTGCGCCTCAGAATGGCGCAGTTTGAATATCTGGGCCAGAGTAAATAAATGTCTTGACTCCCAATTAATCCCAGAAGGCTGGCAAAGTACTGGACTCAATACATATAGCCTACCACATGACGTAATACAGGGGTAGGCACTATTACCAAAGGTGGTCTTTAGTACCCGATTTTGGGTACTCGCTCCTTGCCAGCATTAATGTCCAAGGGTCAGATACTATGGGATGTGCGGTGTCACCCCTGGGTAGCACTAAAGATGAATTTTGTTGCCAGCATGTGGTGTAGTGATTTATTTTTGCAAAAAGGCTGTTGTTAGGTAGATTAGGGAAGAGTAGTTACAAACTGTGCTGTTCCTAGGAAAATAATCTATGGTCATGTGTTGTTTTTAGCCAATGAAATTGTTTGATTAGGTCACGTTTCTAAATCCCATTGTCTTCCCTTATCATTCATTACCAGAGCAATGCAGAGTCTCAGAGAAGGAGAATTATTATGGAATTTGAGCAGCTGCATCAGTTTCTAAATGAAGAACAGAAGGTCCTACTTACCAAGCTTGATGCTAAGGATAAGAAAATTCAGCAAATATTAAATGAAAACATACACAAGGCTTCAGAGAGCACATCTGCTATTAAACACCTCATCGATGAGACTGAAGAAAAACTTAAAGCCAAAGATGTTAAATTTTTGAGGGTAAGGTAATATATAATTTTCATATTTGCTTGCATGCATGCACAAGAAACATGTTGTGACAGCTTGCTGGAGAAGCAGGTTATTGAGGTGCGTCGATGTGTGCCAATGCCACAACTGCTTTTGAGGGCATGTGTCTGTGTGGCACCACTAAATGAGCATGCTGTCTATGACAGCAGCTCAGAGCGTGCCACCAACTTGAACGATTTTGCCACTGCAATGAGAGCCCCCTCATTGCAGGGCATGCCTGCCTGGTGTTATGTTTCATTAAACATGGCGTCAGCTGTTGCCATCCACTTCTCACAGTTCAGGAAGCTGATGTGGGGTGCCGATCCCCTGTCTGCATGGCCTCCCAGTTCATTTGCTGACAGGGGCCCAATCCCCCCTCAGCATCATGCCCCATCCCAAACACAGACCCTTTTTCTTTGCCATTGGGTGCCCAGTCCCCAGCAGCTCAGTTACCCCTCCCCAAAAATACAGGTGTCATGCTGGAGCCCACCCCAGCATGTCAAATGTACCTGTAAAACAAAAACCTTCCCACAAAGTTTTTTTTAAACCTGTAAACAAGAAAACAGTCCCTCATTGTCTGCGGTGCCCCCTTCCTCAACCTGCACCCACCCTCTGAACACCCACCTCCCCACACCCCCCACCCCATACTTACCTCCAAAGCCTGCACGATGATCTTCAGAGAAGCCAGGCATATTCTACACTCTTCAAAGCTGACCACGAACTGAAGAAATGCCAGTAAGCTGTATAATGGCATAAATGGGGGAGGTTCAACAAGTAGATATCTCAGCCATTTTGTGACTTTTAGCACCAAATTTTCATCATGGGTTCTTGAACCCCACCTCGTGAACTCAGTCACTGTCATGTCGTTATTCAGTCCCAAAGGTGATTTTGCGGTCACTGCACAAAATCACCTTCTGGGACAAGTAATGAAACAATAGTGTCAGTGCTCATGAGGTGGACTGCCAAAATGCCTATGTTGCAAATTTAGTGAAAAAATTCCCCAAAATGTCTGTGTAACAAGTATGTGTTGTGTAGTTTCCATGCACTCTCATAACTTCGACAATTTTTAATATTTTCACTCCAGATTTTCAACAGTGACATTTTTCCACACCTCCTTATGAACAGCATAGCTGCCATATTTCACATCTGGCCCAAAATGTGTTTTCGCACATGTGGTGCACAGTGGAGCTGGTGCCAAGTGAAATCAATGTTCGGGACAGATTAAGAAAATCACAGTGACAATGTTCATAAGGCAAGATCCAAAAAAGCCCATGTTGCAAATTTGGTGGGAAAATTCCCAAAAATGACTGTGTTGCCAGCATGTGTTGCACAGGAACTTCACCAATTTTGTATATTTTTACTCCAGATATTCAACATTGTCATTTTTGCACACCGCCTGATGAACGGTACAGCTGTCATTTTTCACATCCCACCCAAAACATTTTTGCAACTGTGGCAAACAATGTGCATGGTCACTGTGTGAAATCAACATTCGGGACAGATTAAGAAAATCACAGTGTCACTGTTCATGAGTGGAAGTCCCAAAATGCCTATGTTGAAAATCTGGTGTACAAAAATCCCCAAAATAATTGCATTATGGGTTTGCGTTGCACAGTTTCAACACGCTCATGGCTTCACCAATTTTATTATATTTTCACTACAGATTTTCAACATTACCATTCTTTTACACCTCCTCATGAACAGTACAGCTGTCATTTTTCACATCCTGTTTGAAATGTGTTTTCGCACCTGTGGCATAAAATGGCTCAGTCGCTGTGCAAAATCACCTTTCTGATAACGAACTGATAGTGTCACTGTTCATGCAGTGGGGTCACAAAAATCTCATGTTGAAAACTTGGAGTGAAAATACCAAGAAACACCCAGGCTGCTAGGGTTTCTGACTATAACGCCCTACCCTTTAGGGACTGACAGGTGTCAGGGGTGTGACTTTGGATTGTCAACAGTAATGCTCACGCCATTCCACCCTCACCCCACCCTGCAGCCAGTGACAGGCACTGAGGTGTGTCTTGGACTCTTTGGCCAAAAAGTTCACCCCATTTTTCTATACTGCACCAATTTCAGCATATTTCCTTATGGAATTGGGTGAGTGTAAAGCCCAAACACCCCAAGGTACACCTCAACATTTGTCGATTTTTTTAAGCGTGTAAACAAGAAAACAGTCCCTCATTGTCTGCAGTGCCCCTTCCTCAACCTGCACCCACCATGCACCCACCTCCCCACACTCCCCCCACCCCATACTTCCTCCAAAGTCTGGCACAATGATCTTTGGAGGAGCCAGGAACATGTCTGCACTCTTCAAAGCCGACCACGAACTGAAGAAATGCGGTAAGCTGTATAATGGCATAAATGGGGGTGGGGGGTTCAACTTAGGTGGATATCTCAGCCATTTTTGAAAACTTGGAGTGAAAATACCAAGAAATACCCAGACTGTTATGGTTTCTGACTATAACACCCTACCCTTTAGGGACTGACAGGTATCAGGGATGTGACTGGATTGTCAGCAGTAATGCTCACACCATTCCACCCTCACCCCACCCTGCAGCCAGTAACAGGCAATGAGATGTGTCTTGGACTCTTTGGCCAAAAAGTTCACCCCATTTTTCTATACTGCACCAATTTCAGCGTATTTCCTTATGGAATTGGGTGAGTGTAAGGCCCGAACACCCCAAGGTACACCTCAACATTTGTCGATTTTTTTTAAACCTGTAAACAAGAAAACAGTCCCTCATTGTCTGCAGTGCCCCCCTGTAGGGTAGTGTGAGGTGAAATGGTGTGAGCGTTATGGGCGACGAACCAAAGGCACACCCCAATGCCTGTCCATCTCTGCAGGGTGGAGGTGGGGTTGGAGTCACTTGAATACTTCACTGCCATTCCTATTCTACATCTGTCTAACTCCTGCACTTCCAATGCTAATGCCAGCAAGCAAACATTCAGCATTGACAAATGCTTGTTTGTTTTGCTATCCTTACCATTACTTATGAACATACAAAGAAGCCAGTAGAAGAAGGCCATTTGGTCTATCAAGCCTGCTCATGTTGCAGGGTCCACAGCTAGAACTACTGTCCCTGCCCTCCCTCCCCACTCCTCCCATCCTCCCTACCCATGATCCTTACCCTACCCCATACCTGTCCCAGCCTCTCATAAAGCTGCCCACTGTCTTCAATGAGATTACCTCCTCTGGCAGCACATTCCAAGTGTCCACCACCCTCTCTGTGAAGAAGTGCTTCCTGACCTCCCTCCTAAACCTCCCACCCTCCAGCTTAAGACTGTGCCCCCTTGTGTTATGGCTGCCACACAGCTTAAAGAGACTCTCCTTGCCAACCTTATTTATCCCTCTCCAGTACTTGAAAGTCCCTATCATGTCCTCTTTCTCTCTCTCCCCTATCTTCCAGGGAGTACATGTTCAGTGCCCTCAACCTCTCCTTATATGCCTTACACTGCTGACTAGCTATCATATTTGTAGCCCTCCTCTGGACCTTCTTCAGCAGGTTAATGTCCTTTTATCTCCTCCTTAGCACCTTCAAATACTGAAGCTCACTTGGAAACCTTGGATTGTTTAACCAGAGATAGGTAAGCAGAAATGAACTGGTTCCAGAGGGTCCAAGGCCTTGGAAAAGGCACTGTTATAGGCCAGAACCAGTGCTTCTCAGTCCTGGAGGAGGCTTCTATCATACTCAAGATACGAAGAAGAGGCACAGCAACGAGACAGCCCTTGTGTGGGTCCTTAATGATCTCCTGATGGAGAGATAGAGGAAGGCATTCCATCCTTATCCTCCTTGATCTCTTGCCAGCATCTTACACCAAGGATCATGGGGTGCTGGTGGAGCACCTGCAGGTTTGTTGTTGACTGGCTGGTACAGTTCTCAACTGGTTTCAATCATTCCTTACTGGGAGGATGCAGTGCTTGGTGTCTGGGATTTTTTCCTCTGCACCCATTTCTTTATCCATTGTGACTTAGCTAATCTCTCCAGGGTACCACTTAATGTCTGCCTTTACTCCCTTCCTGAAACCTCCTCTGCTGGGTTCCTACAGGGCTGTCTCCACTCGGCTCCACAGCTTGACCAGCCCAACAAATCACCCCCCTGGGGAGGGCCCGGGTGAGCCCTCACCCATGGTAGCCTATCTGTTATTAGAGGGACAGCCACAGGCGCTGGTAGAGCTGGAACCCAGGGAAGCAGGGCTGGCATTGGGATGTGGGCAGGTCTCCAGGCCCCCTTCACCTCTCCACTAGGCCACCAGGGTTTTTCCGTTCAGTTTCCCCCCCCTCCAGAGTGTGGACGTGCAATGCTGGCAGTGCATCTAAGCACAGCCTGGCTGCCATCGCTCTGCCACAACATACTGTCAAGCCCTGCTGCCTGTAGGGCCCCTGGTCTCCACCAGGGTTCACCATCGCTCCACCACAACATGCTGTCAAGCCCTGCTGTCTATAGGGTCCCTAGTCTCCACCAGGGTTTGCCATTGCTCTGCCACAACATACTGTCAAGCCCTGCTGCCATAGGGCCCCTCCTCTCCACCAGGAACCACTACAGAGCAGGGCATACCCCTGAACCCACACAGAGGAGAGCAGTCCTCACGATGCTCGATCCCTTCCCTCCCCTGCTGACCCCGATGACCTGAGTCCATTCCCAAACTCAGGTCACCAGCATGGCACGAAGTGTGGCATCCAGCCCCTCAACCCTCAGTGCCACCGAGCTGGCCTCTTTCCTCCATGTTGTTTGCAGTGTACATGCTACCACTAGGGGACATTATAAGATGGTATACGCTGAGTTTTCACTGCTATGCAGATTATACTCAGCTATACCTGTGTTTTGTGTTCAGGCAGCAGGAGATGGTCTCAGTGTTTCATCGATGCCTCGCTGAGACCCAATACTTGTTGAGGGCCAACTAGCTGAGGTTGAACCCGGACATGACCAAAGTACCAGTGGTGGAAGCTGGTCACATCTGGGGTGAGTCGGCAATCTGGTCGAGTCTCCAGGCTTAAGCTCGGGGATTCCCAGTGCTCACCTCAGCTGGGATGAGAAATCTTGGTGTTGTTCTGGACAGTAGCTTGACACTTAAGTTTCAGGTGTCAGCCGTGGTTCAGAGTACCTTTTACCATCTGAGGAACATCACTAGGATTAAACACTTGGTTCCCCTGAGCGATCTGCCATCATCAGTTCATGCTTTCGTGACTTTGTGGCTCAATTACTGCAATGCCCTTTACCTGGGGATATGAAGGGTTAATCTTCACTGCCTGCAGCTATTGCAGAATGCAGGTGCCAGGTTGTTGACAGGCCTATTGAGATCGTGTCACATTACAACTGTGCTGTGCTCTCTGCACTGGCTGCCTGTTAGGTGTCAGATCACCTTCAAGGTTGGCTGCTGACTTATAAAGCCCTACATGGTCAGGAACCTAGCTATCTGCAAGATCTCAGGCCCCTCCCATCCCCTCCCATCCTATATACTCAGTCAATGAGGGACTTTTAGAGGTTTCAAGGGTGTGCTTGGCAATATCTGGTGCCCGTGTTGTTTGTTATAAGCCACCAGCCCTCTGGAACTCTTTCCCTTGTGTGATGAGACAGCTTACTATTGTAGAAACCTTCAAGAAGGAGCTGAAGACATTTTTATTTAGGCAAGCTTCAGCCTGATCAGATCTAGTTGCATTATAAATATTTAACTGGGAAAGTTTTACTGTTGTTTTATTGTTGATATGCTATTTTAATGCTGTCTTTGTCTTCACTTGTAAAGCACCTTAATTCTTAACGAGAAAGTGCGCTGTAGTAAATATAATTTAATTGATTGATGATTGATTAGACTAAAAAACATACTTGGATCCAGGTCCCATTTAGAACACTAGTCAATTGCCTTCACAGTTAAAGGCATCAACAATGGGACCCTGATTCTGAACCACGTGGCAGACTGATCCAACCAAGTTACAGGATCTAATGAGGTATTATTAACCTAAAACCTATTGAGGACACAAGGTTCAGTGTGGCCACTTACATGGGTGACCATGGTACCATCTGCTCAAACCTCAGACTTTCTATGAGTTGGAGGAGTTTGGATGCAAATGAATCTCAGAGGTCACCTACAGATGCATTAAAGTCATCAAGAACATGAAGCCTCAATGACTCCAACACAGTGGTGAACAGCCTCGCAGAAAACACCTGCTGCAATTCTGCTTCATTCCTTGGCATACAACAAACTGGAACTATTAAGTTTCAGTCTTGCCTTACAGTCAAGTACCTCCCTCTCCAATCACATTAACTCTTAACTGAAGGCACCACTCAATGCAGGTCAGGTTAAGAAAATGAAGGCCAGCTCACCACCACTGCATTAATCTTAGATGTTGCACCATCGAATAACTCACCACCACTGCATTTCAATATCAGATGGTGCACCATCAAATAATTCCCCACCACTGCAATCCAATTTCAAATGGTACATCATCAAAATACTCACCACCACTGCATGCCAATCTCAGATGGTGTGCCATCAAATAACTTACCACCACTGCATTCTAATCTCATATGGTGCACCATTAAATAACTCACCAATCTCAGATGGTACAGCACTGAATAACTCACGCATTTCAGCCTCAGATGATGCACCATTGAATAACTAAGTGGGACCAATTCATCACCACTGCGTTCCAATCTTGGATTCTGCACCACTGAATAGCTCAATGACACCAAGATACTGTAGCTTCCACAGAACCAGTGGCCTCATCTAGACAGGTTTTTGTTATGCGCACCAGATTGACATATGAATCAGATATAAGATATCTGATATCACAGTCTTGTTCACCACCAGTCTGGCACTGCATAGCAATATCCAAGTGGAAAGAGCTCTGCTGCCCATAACACCCCTCTCTTCTTACATCTGATACTGCTGCAAGATGAAGGTGAGGCATGAGAGCACTCTGCTCCACCCTCCCTTCAGTATACACGTTTTATCTACTCCAGCTTGCCCTGATCAAGGCAGAGCATGTCACTGTATCTGATTCCCCAAGCTTCACATCTTTGAGAAACCCTGCAGTCTACAACTGGAAGATAATCCAAAAAAAGTATGGATGTCTCAAACATTTGGTAAAATGTAATTTCCTCATCTAACATATTTCAAAGAAGTGCAATGCAGAAATAGTTTCCAACATCCAGTAGGACAAAATATGAAGGATTTGAGATCATAATTGGGAGCCGCCAGTGAGGTTCACCAATCTGATCGAGGAGCAGGGGCATTTATCGTGTCCATAGCCCACCTGGCAGGGCCCACCAGTGGGATAATCCTTCCTGCCATCATACCTCTGTAGGGTGGCCCCCATCCCCTTCCAAATGATCTGACTTAGGACAGGAAACAGTACACAAGGTCTGGCAGGCATCTCCAGGCACACACCTGTGGCCCAATTCCCACCCAGTAGGATCAATAACTCATAGCCCTCCTCTGTCCCAAGGGGACAATTGGCTCACTCTTGATTGTTTTAAGGGAAACACCCTCAAGCAAGCTCTAGGAAGCCTGAAAGATAGGGGGAGGAAAATCCCCAATCAAAACTTCCTTTCTACACTGTCCACTCACAGTGCTCACCACTACTGCATTCCAGTCTCGGATGGTGCACCATCAAATAACTCCCCATCACTGCATTCCAGTCCCGGATGGTGCACAATCGAATAATGCTACCATGATTAAGAAATAGTATTCTACAGCAATTCCAAATTGACTGTTGTTGTTGGCAGTCTAGAAAATAAGCCTTCAAGGTTCACCTGATAAAAAGGTTCTTCACATGATCAGCTGTTTTACTATTTAAGCAAGCACTGGAGCACCATTCCCAGGAAGGTAGCCCGCCATGAAAGAAGATTGATTGTGTCAGTTGCCTTCTTGTGCGGGTGGGGAACTTGCTTACTAAATTTAAGTAATGTGGGTGCTGATGGGGGGACTTAGATGTAGCTGCTGGGTTGGGAGGCACAGATTAATGATTTATTTAACTAAATAATGGCAGGCAGAGATGGCAGTCAGCCACAGAGATAGGTTCAGTTGTGTCAGTCATCTTGTTCAACCCCACTTGATATAACTTCACGTCGGTTTCCACTTTTCCCTGATATGCCCCTCTTCAATTTTCACTCCTGTTGCTCATTACTTTTTGTCCACTCCTTCACCTTCTCTCCCCTCTTAATCCCTTCCTATTAACCTCTGGTACATGATTCATCTCTCCTTTTAGCTATAGCCTATTACTGTGTCTTTTATTTATTTTCCCAAACTTATTGTCTATTGTGCTTACCCTCACTTGTCTCTTTCCCATGCTGATGTCCTCCTCTGTCTGTCACACCTACCTGCTGTATCATATCCCTTATTAGTCTCTCCTAACCCCTGTGAGTTTCAATATTTCTCTTATCCTACCTACAGCAGTTGTTCTTTTATACTTGTTGCTAGTTATTGGTACTTCTTTAATTGTTTTGTATACTTTTACTGTTGTCTGCTGTATTTGACCTACCATACCAGACTGCTAGACTACTTCTGTTAAGTCATTATTTTTCCTTCCAAATGGTCTGATTACTCCTGTTTATGTTACTGTTTACTGTTTTTTACTGACCATACCATACTTGTAATGTCCTGCACTCTTGTAATGTTATAGGCTTGTCTTTGTTATACAGTCCTGGGTCGCACCTGAAAATAGTCATTTTATGGTTAGAGCACCTACCCAGTAAACAAAAACTAAATAAATAAACTCATGGGAGTTTTTTCTGTTAATACAGACGTTATGGGTGCTGGGGGATGATGGGCGTGAACTCCTTGCAGAAGGTGGGGAAAGGGGGTTTATTGTGATTGGGCTAGGAAGTAGTGTGGGGGCTGTTTTTTTCTTTTTTTTTAAATGTTTCACAAATATTAGTTATTTGGATCCAAATATGGAATAGTGCATTATTCATTGTAGTCAAGAAACACTGTTCATTACTCATACACCTCTAGCTACAATTTCCCTTTCCATCGGAATATTAACAAATGGGTCCACGTTAAGCAAAATGATAAGCATGTGTCTTCATAGAGTAACATTATTACAAATGCAGGAAGGCTTGCAAGAGGGTCATAGTGCCTTGTCCTAAAAAGTAATATCTTTTGCAAGAAAAGACAGCACTCACTCCGTCAGTGGCACACCACTCACCAGTTCTTCATTGTAAAATCCTTCTGATGAAGCACCGAGTGACTGGTGTGAAACATTAGGTCAGTTAGTTGGCGTCAGTAAACAAGTTTGTAATCCAGCTGGCACTGTATTTGATACTCTGCACTTTGGAAGCACTTTGATCAAATTTAATAAAGAGCCGTCTTACAATGAAGAACTGGTGTGTGGTGCACAATTCATGGGAATGAGAGTTGTCTCTCTGCTTGTAAAACACTATTGTGTGTTTATAAAAACCCAGCTATTAATATCCAGATAAAAAATGCCAATAGATTGAAGTCATCCAGCGCCATTCCTCACAGCATAGAATGACTTAACCAGAAGGTTTGATAGTGTGTCATGGTGAGGTTTCACTGATTTCCCATAATGAATACCACTCTTTTCTTGTCTTTATTATAAAAGCCACAGATACTAACTGAACAATCATCTGCTGATTTGCATTCCAAACTCTGACCAAGCACAGTCCCTGTTTAGGAGTCGTCTTGTTACTCAAGTAAAATGGAGATACTCAAGGGGGACGCTACTGCCTTATGTCTTTGATTGTGTTAATTAATTGATGCATTGGGGTTATAAGTACACATGTCTGGTAATAGATGGAGAGCCACAGAGCTATTTCTCATTTCAAATGGCAGCTCAGTAACATAATGAATACAATCAGAAAATGTTACAAAAACAAACAAATGAGTCATTACATAACATGCACTACAAATTTAAAATAAATCATACATCTCAGGAACTATAAGCAACATTTCCTTTAGACGGTTGCAGCCAAAGACATGGAGAGATATTTCGTGAAATTTCTGTGATATCTGTAGAGAAATTCCCTGCCTGCCTACAGTGCCTCTGTGAGAATCTCTTTAAAGATGTACAGTTTAGTGAAATATCTAGAAAGATCTGAAAGTACTGATGGCTGGAACTATAAATTAAAAAATGGATAGGAAAAATGCTGAAAGCTCATTGGTGGAGAGCCATTTTCACATCTGATGTTATCCCTGCCCAACATCACAGGTGAAGCTAGTGCTCACAAAACAGACTCCTTACAGCTGTACACAGATACATTGACCCATTGTATAATCACGGTAAAGGACCTCCAGTGAGTGAGTGTGTTGCTTGGATAAGAACTCTTCTCAGATGGTTGAAGGCACTCAGCCTGTCGCCTTGTGGCTCACAATGCACCCAAGGGGTGACGTAATCCTAGCATGGCACATATGGTGACATGCCTTATTGCTTAATTGCTTAAATATAACTTTTGAGGGGGAGAGAGAATATATGAACTTATGAACATATATATGAACATATGAAATTTGCCAGCAGATAAAGGCCTAGAGGTCTATCAAGTCTGCTCGAATGTGCAGCTAGCACCGTTATTCTGCAGCTGCCCTTCCCTTCCACCCTTCCCCTTCATTAACCCTCCCCCTTGTCCTGTCCCATCCTCGTTTGAAGCAGTCCACTGTTCTACTGCATACCACTTCAGCAGGTAACGCATTCCACCCAGCCACCACCCTCTCTGTAATAAAAAGTGTCTCCTCATCTCCCTCCTGAACCTTCCTCGCTCCAGTCTCATATCCTTGGCCCCTAGTGGCCTCCCTCCCTTACTTTGAACAGCCTCTCTGTACCTGTCTTGTTTATTCGTTTCATGTATTTAAAGGTTTCAGTCATGTCACCCCTGTCTCTCCTCTCCTCCAGTGAGTACATGTTCAACTCCTTCAACCTCCTCTCGTGATAAGTCCCCCAGCCCCTTGATCATCTTTTTAAGCTCTGCTGCACCCTCTCCAGTAACTTAATGTCCCTCTTCAGATACAGATGCAGTACTGCACGCAGTACTCAGGTTGGTCTAACTAATGACCTATACAGTGGCAGGATTACCTCCTCCTCCTCGAGGATATACCCCTTGCAATACAACCCAGCATTTTGTTGGCCTTTGCAGCTGCCTTCTACATTATGCGAGTTGTTCATTGACCTGTAATGAGCACACTCAGATCCTTCTCCTCCTCTGTCTGGGCTAGCTGCACTCCCCCTAGCTGGTAACTCCTCCTTGGGTTCTTCATCCCAAAATGCAGCACCTTGCACTTTTTGGCATTAATGCCCAGTTACCAGGTGTCTGACCAGGTTTCAAGCTTTGCCAGATCATCCTGCAACCCCTGCCATCCCCCTAGGTCATTCACAACTGTGCCTACCTTGGTATCATCAGCAAACAGACTGATCTTGCTCATGATGTCCCATGATATGTCGCAATGAATATCCCAAACAACACTGGTTCCAACACTGAGCCCTGTGGAACACCGCTTGTCACTGCCCTTGGGTGTGAGAGCTCCCCACCCACCACCACCCTCTGTTGCCTTCCCTGCAGCCAGTTTCCTACCCATCTCACTAGTTTTGCACCCGCCCCTGTGCCTACTAACTTCCTTCCCTGCCTTCCATGTGGCACTGGGTCGAGATGCCTTACTGAAGTCCAGATACAGGACATCCACTGCATGGCCCCTGTCCAGTTGCCTAGTTACCCAGTCATAGAACTTGACCAGGTTGGTTTGGCAGGATCTGCCACATATGAAGTCATGCTGTCTGCTGTCCTGTAGTCCTTTGGCCTCTAGGAGGGCCACCAGCCTCTCCTTCAGGATAGTCTCCATCAGCTTACCCACGATGGATGTGAGGCTCACTGGTCTGTAGTTTCCCGGTTCATCCTTGGGGCCACTCTTGTGGAGGGGCACCACATGAGCCATCCTCCAGTCCTGAGGTACACACCCTGAATGTAGAGCAACAAACATGGCAGAAATATTGTGACATGCACACAAAAGGAAGCAGTACAGGGGCACAGGATAATTGGAAGTAGATTCCATATTTGAGGGGTTTTCCTTGGTTTTTCTTCTTTTCTGAGGCAGAAACCAATAGTGTCAAATGCCCCACCCTGGAGACATCCATTATTCAAGCCAATTGTCCCAGTCCATTCCCAAATGGGTGGGCCATCCTTGTGTTCTCTCCTTTTCTAAGGGGGCAACAGATAATACAGAAGACCCTCACTGGAGTCACCCTTTGTTGGAGTCAGCGACCCCGTATTTCCCAAGTGGGTGGGCTGTTCTTTGTGCTGTCACTCTTTACTGAAGCTAGTGGACCAGTCCTTCCTAAGTGGGAGGGTTGTTCTTTCTGGAGTCACCCTTTACTGGAGCAGGTGGTCCAGTTGTTCCCAAGTGAGTGGGCTGTTCTTTGTGGCGTCACCCTTTACTGAAGCTAGTGACCCAGTTCTTCCCAAGTGGGTGGGCTGTTCTTTGTGCTGTCACCCTTTACTGATGCTAGTGGCCCAGTCCTTCCCAAGTGGGAGGGCTGTTCTTTCTGGAGTCACCCTTTACTGGAGCAGGTGATCCAGTTGTTCTCAAGTGGGTGGGCTGTTCTTTGTGGTGTCACCCTTTACTGGAGTCAGTGACCTAGTCCTTCCCAAGTGAGTGAGCTGTTCTTTGTGCTGTCACCTTTTACTGATGCTAGTGGCCCAGTCCTTCCCAAGTGGGAGGGCTGTTCTTTCTGGAGTAACCCTTTACTGGAGCAGGTGGTCCAGTTGTTCCCAAGTGGGAGGGCTGTTCTTTGTATTCCAAACAAGCAGAAGAGAAAAATAAACAAGTGTCTTAGCTGGGAATTGACCTGCCTGGCTGCCTGGACTACCATTCTGGTTGCACTTCCAGCTGCACCACAAAGACAGCTGGAGACCAAGGGCTTCCAAAAGCACGTTACTCTTTGTCTAATGCACAGCCTGCTGCTGCACAGATAGTTACATTTTCATTCACACGGGTGTGGTATGTATATAGATGGAACCCACACAAACAGAACAGTGAAAGAAACAAGTGCCTTAGCTTGGATTTGAACCCAGGCCACCTGGAATATAGTTCTGGTTGCACTAACTGCTGCACCACCAAGGCAAAAGCAATTTGGAAGTCCCAGGGCACCTTACTCTTTATCTAATGCACAACCTGGTGCCCGCAGATAATTACATTTTCATTCACAAGGGTGTGGTGTGTATATATATATGGAACCCAAACAGTAGAGAGATAGAAATAAGTGCCTTAGCCCAGTTAAGACACTTATTTTTATCTCTCTTCTGTTTGTTTGGGTGCATGTGTATGTACACCACACCCCTGTTCCATGTATTCACGTCTCTTCTGTTTGTTTGGGTGCCATGTGTATGTACACCGCACCCCTGTTCCTTGTACTCACATCTCTTCTGTTTGTTTGGGTGCCATGTGTATGTACACCGCACCCCTGTTCCTTGTACTCACGTCTCTTCTGTTTGTTTGGGTGCCATGTGTATGTACACCACACCTCTGTTCCATGTATTCACGTCTCTTCTGTTTGTTTGGGTGCCATGTGTATGTACACAGCACCCCTGTTCCTTGTACTCACGTCTCTTCTGTTTGTTTGGGTGCCATGTGTATGTACACCGCACCCCTGTTCCTTGTACTCACGTCTCTCCTGAGGATGACAGAGACAGTGGAAGGTGACCCTCACTTGAGCCACCATTTTTTGGAGCCAGCAGTCCCCCACATGCCCGAACAGCTTGGGCTGTTCTTTGCCATCCCCTCCTCTTCTGAGAGGGGAGCTGATAGTGGCAGGTGGAAGATGCACCTCACTAGAACCGCTCCTGATTAGTCCAGCCTCTCTTATCTCCCCCAACTGAGCGGAACCACATTATCAACTAACTGGGTATAGCTTACCCACAGATGGAGCCACTTACAGTGATCCAGCTTGGAACATCAGTATTTGGTGTTACCGTGAACTCGCTGTCACCACCATGAGTAAGCCCTGTGCTGCTCAGGCTGCGCCTGCCATCACCATGCAGCTACCTCTAACGAATTTATCTGGTATTGACCAGAAATTTGCTGCCAGTTGTTGTCTGAGCTATCAGATTCTGGGACACATCCCCTGGCCACTGCCCACACATCAGTGATGCAAACAGAATCAAGTACTAGCAGGTGCGTTGTGTCCTGTTCTGAATGCCACATCTCAAGAAGGACATAGACAGGGTGGAGGCAGTCCACGTTGGGGGGGGGATACTAAAACGGTGCAGGGGGTGCATCAAAAGCTCAACAAGGAGAGACTACGGGATCTCAACATGTACCCCCTGGAGGAGAGGAGGGACGAGGGGACATGATACAGACCTACAAGTAATTTGATTGGGTAAACAGGGAACTGGAGGAGAATCTAGTTCAAATGCAGAAGTGCACCAGAACAAGAGGGCTTGGAATAAAGCTGGGGGAAGGGGATTTAAGAGGGATGTTAGGAGCACTTCTTCGCTGAAATGGTGGTGAGTGCCTGGAACAGTCTGCCAAAAGAAGTGGGGACGCAAAAACAGAGGGGGGCTTCAAATATGCATGGGATAGACATAAAGGAATATTGGAGACTAGGCAGGAAGGGGGAGGGTAGCCAGAGACCAGTCAGGGTCTGCGGAGACAGAATAGGCAGGGAAAATTGAGGCAGACTAGATGGGCCAAGCGATTGTTTTCCATGGACAATTTATATGTTTCTATGTTTAGCAACAGAGGAAGGAGCCAGCAGACAAATAAGATAGCACTGGGACTAATACAGCCAGAGGTTTACCTTCATTGTCCCAAAGAGTTAATTGTGTCTCCTCTTTTCTGCTCATACTATTACTAATTGGGCCAGGTGCCACGTCAGTCATTCTGGACCATTTCTGACCCAGCCACAAGACCCTGAACATAAAACATAGTATTCTATCCATGCACAGAGGGTCACTTATACTGTTACAATGCATAGCAGCAGTGGTGCTTCACTTCTGTAGAATGTGGCACAGAAACAAATGGCTGTAAAATTAAAATTTAAAATAAAATGAAGGAAACAGCAGCCATATTCTATTTCTGTGGGCAAACAATCTCCCCAGCACACAGACTTTTCCTCACATGTAGAGCCCAGGCAGAATAGAGGGAGTTGATAAGACTACATTCTGGCTGTACTGGGCTACATTAAGCTGCTTACTGGGGTATTGCTGGGCACCACACAGGCAAACCAGGGTTACCACCTGTCATGATTTTCACAGGGCAATCCAGATTTGGGCAGCTGTACCCGGCAAGAAAACATGAATTATACTACACATCCTGACCTTGTAGTAGGAAAAAATGTTTTCTAATATTCCTCTGAATGCTGTAGCAAACTACAATGTCTTAAGTAAAATACCTTAAATGATAAGAAACACCTAAAAACTACAACACTTAGGGCACAATTTTCAGATGGATAGGGAAGGGAAGGGAACATTGTTTAACCAGGAGTAGCACACTAAGCCGAAGCTTGTTTCCAGATGTGACATGGGAGCACAAGGAAGTTAACTGACTTGCTCAGGATCACACAGTGTGCACCTTGGGGGCTGTAAGATTCAAACCCAGGTCTTCAGATCTGCAGAACAGAGCCTTAACCCGCTGCACTATACTTCCTCCTAAATAGGGTGCTACAAGCTGGTACTCTGCCTGACTCCCTCAGCGACCACCACATGACTTACATAGTACGGAAAAATTTCAAACCCCAGGCACCACCCCCTCGAATACTGCTCACTAGGGCTTACAAATCACTAGACCTTGCTGCACTGCTAAAAGACCTATCTAACACTGATTGGTCTTTTATCCAACGTGCTTCCTCCATAGACTCGGCCCTGGAATCTTTCAGATCACATTTCCTCGCCATCTGGGACTACTACGCCCCTCTCAGAAGAGCCGGCATTAGGGGCGCACTCCTACCTTGGGTACATGCCCATATCACTGACCAACTCCATGCCAGGGACATGGCCTGGATATCTTACAAGGCATCAAGGTCTCAGGCAGCCTTCCAACACTACCGCACACTCTGGAATGCAAGCACCAGGTTAATTCGCCAGGCAAAAGCAAACTACTTTAAGGCCTCTTTCAACGCAAACCACAACCACCCAGCAAAATTCTGGAAGTCCTTGAAATCCCTGCTCTCTCCCCCATCTCAGCCACCCACCCCTGCCCTAAAGGTAAATGGCTCCTTGGTAACGGACCATGGCGAGGTGGTCTCTGCTTTCAACTCATTCTTTACTAACTGTGCCTCCTCCCTTTTCCCCACAAGTACGCATCCCCCTATGATACCACATCCACCCTCTCAACCCCCACCCAGATCCCACCACTTTTCATTTTGCCTGGTCTCCCCTATGCACACTCAACCCTAACAAAGGCAAATGCCCCTCCGGCCTTGATTCCAAGATGCTATACCTATCTGCCCCTGCCATCGCCACCCCACTGGCCTCCCTCTACAACCTCTCCTCTCTGGCCAAGATCCCAGCTGCCTGGAAACATGCCACAGTCATCCCTCTCCCTAAAGACGGAGACCCCTCCTCGTCGGGCAGTTACCACCCTATTTCCCTCCTCCCAATTCTAGCCAAACTCCAGGAAAAACTTGTTCTCTCCCAATTGTCCGCCTTCCTGGACAACTCCTCATTCCTGTCACCCTATCAGGCCAGTTTCAGGAAATTGCACTCTACAATCACCTCCTTGCTCAGGTTAACAAATGACATCCTCACTGGCATGGATTATGGGCAAATCACCTCCGCCATCTTCATCGACCTAGCTAAAGCTTTTGACACGGTGTCCCATTCACTCCTGTTATCTAAACTCACCCTAGCAGGCCTCTCGGGGGAGGCCACCAGCTGGTTCCACTCTTACCTAGAAGGGAGGCAACAAGCAGTTAGAATTGGCTCACTCACCTCTGACCCACTACCCGTTACAATAGGTGTGCCACAAGGCTCAGTCCTTGGCCCGATACTCTTCTCTATCTTTCTAAATGACCTGCCCTCCGTGTGCCCCCTTTCGTCCATTCACATGTATGCTGATGACACCGTAATATATACTACAGGTCCCTCCCCAGCCGTAGTGTCATCCAAACTCCAGGAGGATTTTAATGCAATCCAACTCTGGTTCCACTCTCACCAACTATTTCTCAACCCAAAGAAAACCGTCTCTCTAACCTTTGGGACCAGGCAAAGGCTCTCCAGGGCCCACCTATCCCCTGCCTTCCACACCTTAGATGGGACCCTCTTGGAGACCTGCACCTCGTTCAGATACCTCGGGGTCTGGCTCGACCAGCACCTAGACTTCTCAGCCCACATTGACTATTCACAAAAAACTGCACCCGAAACTAGGAGCCCTTTACTGGAACAGAGACTGCCTGCCCCTGCCAACCCGAAAAGAAATTGTTCAGAAAATGATACTCCCACTCCTTGATTATGGCAAAATAGTTTATAGCTTGGCCCCCAAATCCACCCTTGTCAGGCTAGACCCTCTCTTTCATTCCATTTTGCCCTGGATCGCTTGCCCACAACTCACCACTGTGATCTCTACAGATCCTTAGACCTTCCTTCCTTACAGGACCGGAGAATGGCACATAGTGCAAGAATAACAGCAAAATACTGGTCCCAGTCCCTCCCCCTGTACCTTGCTAATACCCTAACTGCCCAAATCCCTTCATGCTACACCCTCCGTAATCTTGACTCTAGGCTCCTCACCCTCCCACGCATGTCCTCCTCCAACGGTCAACGTGCATTCAAGTACTGAATGCCTTACCTGTGGAAAGCCCTCCCAGCAGTAATTAGACACTCCTCCCCCTCTCTGCAGCTCAAACTCCTCCTTAAACAGCATTTTTCCACTACCTGCTCATGCAGCTAGCCCCTCAAGGTATTTCCGAAGGTTCAAATACACGACTGTATGTGTGTTTGTTAGCTACATGTTACAATGCGTTTTCACTGCACTTAAGCCTCATTGTGTGCCCTAGCTGGACAAGTTTCTTCCCCTGCCAAGAGGCAGGTGTATTTTGTTGTACAATGTGTTTCTCTTGACCTTGCATTGCACTTTGGTGCTCATTTGTATGTTGCTCTGTATACTGCCTACCCCTAATTCCCCCTCCCCCCAGGACGCATCTGGAATCGAGTGCTACACCGCTCAGTATGCCTTCCTGGTAAAACACTTAAACAAATAAATAAAAGGGTATGTTTGATGCAAGGTGCCTGCAACAAATGGGTAAGATGCAAGTGGTGCCTTGCATCAGACTTTGTGGCAATCCTGATTTTTGAATGCAGACTGCGTAGAAATCAGGATACCTTGCACCCAAGTCACTCTGTGTCACCTTGTGACAGAAGCGCCCATGAGTCAGATCATAAGGGGGCTTGTGTCACAGTGGGGCTGCACCATCCCCTTATTTGTAATTTCCTTTGAAGCCCCACTGTGGACACAGTAGGAGCTCAACTTGGACCAGCCAGGAGGTGGACTAGGGAACTTGCGCCACAGGCACACACTGGTGATTGGAGGGGATCTGAATGTACGGGGCCAGAGGATGAAGGGGCATGGGGTGCCATAGAGGGCGTCAGAGAGATAGTGGGCATTACAGGGTATGATGCAGCATCAGGCAGGGGTGCCATTTCCAGAGCCATACAGCCCATGGGATAGGAACAATTGTGTGTGTGTGTGCCAAGGACAGACAGTGACATGGCCCCAGGTGGGCACAGCTATGGCAGCTGCCCCATAGGTGGCCATATTACATAACCCTGTGTCAAGAGGTCTAAACCTCACTTTCAGATTCTTGATGATATTGGGAATGCAAGTAATCACAAACACGTTGCATTAGAGTAATAAACAAGTTTATTACTACCAAGGGGGGTAAATCACAGTTGCCCTAAGCAGTTCTTACAATACGAACTGGGAGCCAGTGCTAAGCATTCCCTACACCTCGAGGTTTCTCTGCAGCCTCTTGGGGTCTCTCGGGTCTCCGAGGTGAAAAGCTTGCGCATTACATTATATACCTATGATAATTACTATGGTTACCAAAAGATAGAAACATTTCTAGTTACAGAGATGAGCCCTATTGGCTTAATTAGAGGTGGCTCCATGGTCCAAGATAACATTATATGATTCTGTAAAGTCATCAGTTTGAGAACAAAAGAGTTCTTATACAGAGTCTTACATAACTAAGTGTAGTGGTACAAATCACCAAAAGATGGCAATGCCGTCTTACATATTATAATTACTCCAAGGACACAGGTGTCTTGGCATCTGACAAGTAAGAAATACACAGAAAATACATGGTAAAATATATGTGTATTAGCAAGCAAAGTGGATTACAACAATATGCATTCATATCCTGACATCTACTCTTATATGGTAGATGCCCTTAGCCCTATATGTTAGTATGACCTATGCTTAAGCATTAGCTGTCTACGCTGTACCTCTGAGGGTACCAATTAGGGTGCAGAAACCTCGAGTAACAATTCCCCCTCTTGTTGCCTCTAAGGGAAACACAGGAAAATGTCTAGGGAAAGGACAGGAGCAGTGGTCATTTACAATCCTGATGCGCAAGCCTTGTAAAAGAACTCGAGCTGCTCACGGTGTTGGCGTAGTGTACGTCGTAGGCAACAAAGCATAATAATCAAAGTGAAAATCAAAAATGCTTGTATAATAACAAGATCTTTAAAAGTAATTTCTAACCAGGTGTTAGTTAATGCGTTATTCATATCTCCATCATTAATCAGGTCAAGAACAGCTTCATTGGCTTTGGTTATATTATTGCTGATGTGGAAGAGGTGTGTGTCTTTCCTGTCTAAAAGTGATTTCAGTGTCAGTGTAAGTGGGTCTATGTGTATGTTAAAGTATGGCAAGTACTCTGATAGTGTGAGTAGATAATCTGGGTTACCATCAATAATGTCTGTATCCATAAGGGGGACAGGGGTTATAACAGTATGTTCAATAACAGTCTTCTGGTGGGGAACAAAACAGAAATTGGGGGTATTCAATAGCACAAGTAACAGAACCATATGTATAAGTCTTGTAATTAGTGACAATACAATACTCTCCATCAGAGTTGTACTGTGAGCGCACAGTAGGCAGTCTTCACTTTTGCAACTGGACAGGGCAGGTGTAGGTCATCTTCGAAATCCGTGTTGACAGACGATGAGCCTCCTCATGATAGGATTGGTACAGCTTGTCTGGAGCCAAAGTTGAGTCGAAAGAGTTGGTGCCATTCTCAGTGATGTCATCATCCATTGTGAAAGTCCAATCAATGCTGTCTGGAGAGTAGCCACAAACAGGCCGTATAACATCAAACACATCACATCGGCACAGATAGATATATTGCTTTTTCGCAGAGCAGTCTGTGTGCGGAGCCACCCAGGCATCCAGGAAAGACTGATAGACCAGTAGAGGTGGTAGATCCAGACATTCTCTGTAGATGTCTTCATCCAAATGCCCTATCGAATGTACTAATGCAAGCTTGTCAAACAAAGCTGTAGTGGGATCAAAGCATGGTAAGGAGACAGTGAAGGAAACAAACATGTTATCTGTTATGGAACATTTCTTAGCAGTGAAACAAGGACCAGTATTAGGGTGTCTGGTCACAAACCCCAAATTCCTAGCTGTGGAGAGAGGAATAGTCAAAGTCTGTTGCATACACATGGAAACACAGCTAGTGGTTTTACACCTTGGACAATACCATTTGGAAATGCGTCTATCATGTATAATGTCAGGTATTCTTCCAGATTCTAGATCACGGAAGAGGTTGTTGATGGTAGTGATGATGTAGGAGCCATAAGCAGAGCAGAGTATCTCTCTAGCAATGTATTGTATATCTGCTTCCTTGTTGTTCTGTTGAATGAGTGCGTTAATCTTATCTTTAGAATCAGTAAATGCCTTAGCAATGTCGTGCATGTTGTATACAGTGTATCTTGCTTCCTGACTAAGGCCATCCACACCATGCATTGATGGAGGTACAATGTTATTGACCAAGCCAGTGGAGAACTTAGCAGAATGACTTTTGATGGCAGCAATGTCTGCTTTATTCCAGCTAGACATAGCACTACCAAAAAGACCTGTGACAGTACCTGTTGCACCTGTGACATCAGAAATGTCAACTTCACGTTTGTCACGTTTATGATTCAAATTACCAGGAGGTGTCTTCCTCCTGAAGTTGCCTCTATGTTTAGTAGAATAGACCCCAGCAAAAGGATCCTGCGTATGAATCTGAAATGCAGCTAAACTATCCAACAACAATGTACTATAAAATGCTGATGTATTAGTATTGTGGCACGTACCAAACTCTTTCATATTCCAGTAAGTAAGATTAAACAAAACAGGTATATGCATAAACTGTAAATTATTAATCAAATAACCTGGGAGGGCAGTGGCTGTGTGACCACTATGGGGACCAGGGTTGTGCTTTGGACATTCCAAAAGCTGTTTATCAGTAGGCGGCAATACAGAGAGGTACACGGCTGCAGAAGCCATGTGGTGTATAGCACAAAATCTGCGAGCGGAATCCTTGGACAAAGAATTACAGTAAGAAGGATCTATTAAGGCTGTTATATTGTACAAACCAGAATGTCTTAATGCAGTTTTAACAAGGACAGTGAACCATTTGGGGATAATTTAGCATTGGACCAACCCTGGAAAGTTCCTTTGGAGAGTTTGGACACAGGGAGAATTTGTCCTTGTGATGTGGTTTGCCACTCAATTTGAAGGGTAGATTTATCAGAAGCAACAACCGAGGCAGTGAGGTAAGCATCAGAACCTTCCTGGACAGTAATCAGACTATCTGGTATATTGATGGATACTCCCTCTGAAGGAGGTGCTGGAGAGTCGAGGTGGTGTAGGAGGTGCGGTACCGTGCCTTGGATGCAGGGGATCACTCCTGAGAGGAGGAAATAAAGGAACAAGATAGCCATCTTGTCAGTGTATCCGAAAAGGAAGATCAAAGATTAGTTTGTTAGTACAATTCTGCCCAATGGGGTGAGGAAAAGTAAGTTAAGCTCCTTTATACAGTTTCAGCTGGTTTGCATGTAACCACTTGTCAGTCAGTTTGTTGTTGTGAAGGAGTCTAACCTGATAGACTGCTGGACTGAGCTTGTTGACAATGAGGTATGGGCCTTCCCACTTATTGGAGAAGGAATGGGTGGAATGTGCAAATCAAAGTACCATTACCTGATCTCCAACTTGCCAATCCACTTCTTGTGCGTGTTTGTCAAATTGTATTTTGGATTGTTGCTGGGCTTTGCCCATGCAATTGGCAGCATACAAGTGTGTGTGTATGAGGTCTTTTCTGAGTTTTTCCACATACTGAACCACAGACTGGTCTGCAGTAGGGGTGTGCAGGTCAAACAACAGGTGTTCAGATAATCTCATCTGTCTACCAGTCATCACCTCAAAGGGCGTGAGCTTGGTGGTGGCTGAGGATGTACCCCTGATTGCCATAAGGAATAAAGGCAATAGGGAATCCCAGGTTTTGGGATTGTCCTCAATGAATTTGGAAAGCATTTGCTTAATCCATCTGTTGGCTCTTTCTACTTGACCTGAAGATTGAGGATGATAAGGTATGTGGAACTTCTGCTGAACTCCAAAGAGTTCAAGGGATTCTTTTATCAACTCACCTGTAAAACTAGTTCCTTTGTCAGAGTCTACCTTGAGGGTTAGACCCCACCTGGAGAGGATCTGTTCTACCAGGATTTTGGCAGTGGTCTTTGCTGTACATGTCTTAGTGGGGAAAGCCTTCACCCACTTTGAGAAAAGGTCAGTTATCACAAGAGCATACTTATTATTTCTGCTGGTATTGGTCAGAGGGCCAATAAAGTCAATTTGGATGGCATGCCAAGGGCTAGAATGTCTTTGTGGTAAAAGTTTGGCATTTCACTTGGTTGGGATGGGGTTGTTTTGTACACAAACAAGGCAGTTGTCTATGTATTGTTTAACGTCTTTAGTAATACCAGGCCACCAGGCTGTGGTCTTGAGTCACTGGAGGGCATTTTCTGCTCCCTGGTGTCCACCAGTAGGAGTGTCATGCACTTGGTGCAAGAACTCAGATCTGAGGTGTCTGGGGACAACCCACAACTTGTTTGGGGAGTCGTCTGGTTGAAACCAAACAAACTTGTCATCTGGTAACAAACGTAACCTACCTTCATGTCTCTGATAAGGGTTATGTGTAGGAAGTTTTTCTTCAGTACCTTTATCAAGGAATCTGAACACTTTTTTGAGTTCAGTGTCCAGCTGTTGGGCTGCAGAGAGGTCCAAGGGAGAAAAAGACTCAGATTTCTTCTTGAGTGCTACAATGTGTACAGCTGCATTAGCCTCTGGATGTTCCATCATCCAGACGTCCCCCTCTCGGGCCCCTTCCTTAGCAGGGGTGTCTGCTGTGTCATTGAAGGCATGATAGGGGTCATGAAGAGAGTGGGCTTTAACCTTGTGTACATAAAGTTTGTGTGCAAATTTCTGTGCCAGTACATGTATGTATATTACCAATTCTTTATACTTCACTGGACTGCCATCAGAAGAGAGGAAGGAGTTCTTCTGCAAGAAGGGAAGAAATTCTGTAAGGGAACAACAAACCCAGTTAGAGTCTGTAAAAATGATGGTATCCTGGGTTCCATGTTGGATGAACTTAAGGGCACAGGCCACCGCTGCCATCTCCGCATATTGTGATGAAGTTACGCTACAGCGTTTAGATATCTTGACAGTGTTCCTATAAGGGTAGATCACCAAAATACCCCCCATCCCAGCAATCTGTTCTCCTTGATAGTAGGATGCTGAGCCATCAGTAAAGGTATGGCACAAAGAAGTACTCTCGAGTATTTGTGGTGTGACAGGGAGGAAAGGACCTGGATCTGGAAGATCAGGTGACTGTAGTGTACAGTCATGGGGTTCTCCCTGAAAAAGGAGACAATGAGCTAACATAGATGGAACTTTAGTCGAATGAACCTGTATGTCCCTGTCCTGGAGAAGAAGTGACCAGTGTGTCAGCCTAGTGTTAGAGACTGATCCATCCTTCACTCTATCTGAGAGCAAAAAGGTAGTGGGTGTATGGTTAGTGTTAATGATCAGTGGTGAGTACCCAATGATAAACAGGAAGTGCTTGACAGCCCAGTAGGTGGCTAGAAGGTTCCTTTCACAAAGGCTGTACTTCTGTTCCACTGGGGGTCAAGAGCTGTGAGGCATATGCAATGGGTCTCAGGGTACCATGCACCTTCTGGGCCAGCACTGCTGACATGGCAATGTCAGAGATGGCACACTCCAGATGGAATGGTAGGGCCGGATTGGGGTTAACCAGTGCTGGGGCAGAGGCCAAGGCCTGCTTCAGTGATGTCACAGCCTGGGTGTGAATAGGGCCCCAAGTCCCTGGAACATCCGTTTTGAGTAATTCATACAGAGGAGCAGCTTTCTGAGCAAAATCACAAATGAAATCTCTCAAATAGTTTGCCATACCTAGAAACCTTCGAAGAGTTGCCACACTGGTAGGTATTGGCAAGTCTTGCAATCCCTGTACCTTCCTCCAGGTAGGGCTTCGACCTTGGTCAGTTATTTTTAGACCCAGAAAGAGTACTTCTTTCTGACACAACTGTGCTTTTACTTGGTTACATTTCAAGCCTGCTTTCTGAATGAGAGTCAATAGTTTGTCCAAGAGAACCAAATGTTGTTCCTGTGTGGCTGTGGCCAGCAACAGGTCATCCACATATTGTAGGAGACATTGGGGGGTAGAGAAACTCTCGAGGGTGTCCATCATGTGGAGATGGAAGAGGGATGGATTGTTATGGAATCATTGTGGCAAGCAAGTCCACGTATACTGTCTTCCTTCAAAGGTGAAGGCAAACTTATATTGACTCTTAAGGGCGAATGGCAATGACCAAAAACCATTGGAAATGTCAAGGGCACTGAACCATTTCAAGTCAGGGGTTAAAGTCATAGCACATCTGGTGCTGATGCCACAGTTGAGGAACAACTGGGAGTGACCTGATTCAGTTTCCTGTAGTCAATAGTAAGTCTCCAGGTGCCTGTGGGTTTCTTCACGGGCCATACTGGGGAGTTGGCAGTGGAAACACAAGTTCTGATTACTCGTTGCTTGAGGAGACACTTAATTGTCTCCCGAAGGGAAGGCAAGGCCTCAGTTGGGAAAGGATACTGCCTTTGCCTCTCATGTGCCAGACCTGGCACTTCAATGACAGTGTGCATTCTACCACAGTCATGCTTGTTAATTGCAAACGCTTCTAAATGTCATTGCAGAATAGGTAGGAGTTTTGGAAAAAGTTCATGATTCTTGAACAAATCTGATGTCATACTCTTTGTCAGTGGCAAATATCATTGCCACAACGTGTGAGTCAGGAATCAAAATGGTATGGTATTGACCTTGAATCTGTATCAGTAGCATGTTAGCTAGGTCCACCACACATCCATGTGGCGCAAGGAAGTCGATTCCTATAATACTAGGATGATCATGCAGTACCATCAGTTGGAAAGTGTGTGAGGCCTTTAAGTGGTCAAGCTCTACCAGTAAGGGTAGAGAGCGGTATGCAGGCAGCCTAGTACCATCGACTCCTGACATATTGGTCTTCCGTCCGATAGATCAAGGGGACATGTCCAGGTGTTCATCATGTAGCACAGGTACAGCTGCACCTGTATATAGCAAAACTACTAGTTGGTGGCCCCTGACCTTGGCCTCGGTGCAGGGCCTTCCATTTGTATCCAAGACCAGCTTGTTTACAATACGGACTGGGGTCTGTAATTGTCAATCCATATTGCCGGAAGCATGCAGAGGTTGGGCCTGACTTGCATGAATGACTTCACCGTGCTGTACTGATGCTATATATGGTGGATCTTCTGGGTTCAGTCCTGTATGGACCTGAGGGCCTGTACCTCCGGTGTCTCCATGGCCAATTGTGGCCTGGGCTGCTGGTTGTACCGCCACAAGGGTCTGAGCAGGGACAGCATCCTCCACAGAGTGCACTCATCCCAGGAGCTCTCTAAATTTCCAATTTTCTTCAGCTATCTCCCTATATGAAGGACCCATTCTCTGTTGTGGTTTACCTCTAGCCTTATGCTTCCTGTTCTTGTGCTAATTCCGGTTCCCACCCCATTGCTGTTGTTGATGCGGTTGTTGTTAGGCCTGTTGGGGGTATTGGTTACCAGCTGGAGGGGCTGGCAAATGCTGAGCCTGTTGGTGTTGAGCCTGCCCTTCCGAAGCAGGTTCCGTGGCAGCTACCTTCTTGGAACCGGAGCCCAAATCATGGATATACAGTTGGTACACCCTCTCGGTTTTCCGAAGAATATCAGCAAACCTGTCCATATTTGGGTAAGTGGTTGGCTCTACCTTTTCTCATACTGTTGGAATCATGTTCCTAAGGAACAAGGTCTTATATTCAATAAGATCTACATCCGCAGTTCCTTGTGCCAGATGCTTGCCTGCTCGGTAGGCCATCCAGAGTCTTTCGTGGTAAGTCGCTGGACTTTTTTTGCATTCTGATTCACAGGATATGCTAGTATTGCTCCTACTACACCTGGGCTATGAGCAGAAATGAGCTCAGCTGCAACCTCGTCAAAGGTAGCGTTCCCATCCTGTCGAACAGCTCCGGGGAGTTTGGCCCACAAACCAGGATCGATGGTCTGGCGTAGTATTTGGACCTGGTATTCTGCAGCGAGGCTAAGCATCTCGTATTTAGAATGTACCTTTTCCAAGTGACAACTGAGATTGTCGGACGGGCTCATCCGACCGATACTGTCAGCAATTTGCTGAACAGAGTAGGCAATTTGCAGGGGATTAGTAGGTGGTTGATCAGGCAAAGGTAGAGTGTCTCGAGCGCCATCCAGGCCAGCACGAGCTGTAGCTTCAGCCGCAGTGCAGACAATACCTTCCTGAGTGCCAGCCTCTTGAAAGAGCTGCCTAATCTGGGTTTTAATAGCCCTCATACTCCTTTCAGGAAGAGGAATATTGCCTATCACTCTTTCAATCATGGTTTCTATCTCTTGCCTGTCTTCCACATTAATAACGGCTACCGGAGGCGCCGTCGGGACCAGGCTTGGGCCTGCCCCCCCCATCATGGGGGCTGCCATGTTGGCATCTCCCATGATGAGCGTCACGATGTCGCCGACGTGTGACATGGGGAGTTGGGGGCGGAGACCCGCCATGCTGTGGATGGCTGGGTGTGGAGTCTGGGCCACAGTAGGCGCGTGACTGGGCGTTGTATTGTGAAACGTCATCATCAGATAACTCCCCTTCTGATGACGAATGAAAGACAGGGGCTACGCCTCCCATTTTCTTAACATGTCCAGCCAGAACGTCTCGCTGATGGCGCAGTGTCGCCATCTTAGTTCTACATTCATTGTGATTCACACTTGCAGCATCCATATCAACCTGATCTTGCTTTTGTTTTTGCAAAACTCGATTCGCGGCGCTCAATTCGTGATTGTCCCTGTAAGCTACTTCTAAGTCATGTACCTGGTTGATCTGGTCCTGAAGCTCACCCATTTCGTCACTCAACTGAGCATTCGCAGCACTCAGCAAATCATTCATTTGCACAGCCTGACTCTTATCCTGCCTCAAACTTTCACACTCCTGCTTCAACATACACAGTTTCTGTTCACCAGCCTGTGCTAAATGATGCAATAGTGAATCCTTTTCATTCCGCAGAGTTTGGAGTTTGGACTCCAAGTTCTGCTGCAATCTAATACATTCTGTTTTCCTGCAAACCCATCTCTTGCTTGAGAGGCGAAATTTGCAGATCAAGGGTTTGAAACCTCGCTTCAGAGGCTTCCAAAGCAGCGTAGAGAGCCGCAACGATCAACCCTTTAGTGTGTCGCTTATAGGTTGATTGTCTCGTCTCTGTGTACTGGGTTGATACATAGATACATAGACAGTGTTGGCAGATAAGGGCCTATGGCCCACCCAGTCTGCCCATTTGAGCTTGTAAGTGCAGTTTGTTTTCCTAGAAGTCTGTTGCCCCTTACCCTTGACTTCCAGAATTCCTTTATGTCTATCCCCTGCATTCTTAAATCCTGTGATTGTTTCAGCCCCCACCACTTCCTCTGGCAGGGTGTTCCACTTGTCCACCACCCGTTCTGTGAAGAAATTCTTTCTCATGTTTCCTCTGAATCGTCCTCCCTCAACTTCATCCCATGCCCTCTAGTCCTGGAGCATCTTTTCGCTTAAAATAGTGTTTTCCTGCACCCTGTTCCTCCCTGTAAGATACTTGTATCTCTATCATATCCCTCTCTCCTCCTCTCCTCCAGGAGTACATGTTCAGTTCCTTCAACCTGTCTTCATAGGACTTGTGATGCAATCCATGCACCATCTTTGTTGCCCTCCTCTGAACCTTCTCTACCCTGTCTATGTCCTTACGTAGGTATGGTCTCCAGAACTGTACACTGTACTCCAGGTGGGGCCTCACTAATGTCTTGTATAGCGGAATTATGACCTCCCTTTTCCTGCTGGTGATGCCCCTGCCTATACAGCCCAGCATTCTATTTGCTTTACCTGCTGCCTTGTCACACTGTTTCCCTACCTTGAGGTCATCAGAGACGACAACCCCAAGATCCCTTTCCTGCTTGGTGCATGCTATATCCTCACCCCCCAACTGATATATTGTGCCAGGGTTTTTGTGCCCATATGCATTATCTTGCACTTCTTTGTATTGAATTTCAACTGCCAAACCCTTGACCATTCTTCAAGTTTCTGCAGGTCCCTTCTCATTCTGTCTTGAGATCCTCAGTACAGGGTTATCGGATTGACTTGCGTCCCATGCGAAGTCAGCCCATCTTCCATGGGAGGCAAGGAAATTAGAGACATCGAGTCTCAGTTCTACGCAGATATCTGATACTGTGGCTACTACGTGGGACGGAACGAAAATTCAAACTGTGAAAAAAGACAACGTGCTGCATATCGATCCACAGCACGAGCACTTTAAACACAGCCGGGCTACTGTATTAGCTGCAGGCTTACAATTCAAAGCTGCTATGGAGTGGGTCGAGACGGCATCGACCACACCCAAAAAGTCAGCCAGACTTTGCAAGTGACTACAAACTTGTTTTGAAACGGAAGAGGTGATACGGGAATGTATACTTACTGTCCCCATGGAAAAGGGAAAAAGTTTAAGCAACAAGTGAAAACTTACAAACACCAAATATCACCTGCACACGGTCGTGAATTTGTCAAGAGGTCTAAACCTCACTTTCAGATTCTTGACGATAATGGGAATGCAAGTAATCACAAACATGTTGCATTAGAGTAATAAACAAGTTTATTACTACCAAGGTGTAAATCACAGTTGCCCTAAGCAGTTCTTACCAATATGAACCAGGAGCCAGTGCTAAGCATTCCCTACACCTCAAGGTTTCTTTGTAGTCTCTTGGGATCTCTCGGGTCTCCGAGGTGTAAAGCTTGTGCATTACATTATTTACCTGTGATAATTACTATGGTTACCAAAAGATAGAAACATTTCTAGTTACAGAGATGAGCCCTATTGGCTAAATTAGAGGTGGCTCCACGGTCCAAGATAACATTATATGATTCTGTAAAGTCACCAGTTTTAGAACAAAGAAGTTCTTATACAGAGTCTTACATAACTCAGTGTAGTGGAACACATCACCAAAAGACAGCAGTGCTGTCTTACATATTATTATTACTTCAAGGACGCAGGTATCTTGGCATCTGACAAGTAAGAAATAGACAGAAAATACATGGTAAAATATATGTGTAGTAGCAAGCAAAGTGGATTACAACAATATACATTCATATCTTGACATCTACTCTTATATGGTAGATGCCCTTAGCCCTATATGTTAGTATGACCTATGCTTAAGCATTAGCTGTCTACGCTGTACCTCTGAGAGTACCAATTAGGGTGCAGGGACCTCGTGTAGCACCTGTAAGCAGTAAGCTGGAGCTGCAGGTTGAGGGATGCAAGTGGTGAGGGTAACATTCTTAGGGCACTGTCACAGTCCCCTCATACCTACTCTTCCACTTTGTGGCAGGGTACCTTCCACCTACAGGATTCTGTGAGGTGGCCACTTCTGGGGCAGCTGCCAGGGCTGTGCCCACTGGGGGCCATGTCACTGTCATTTCCTGACACATACCCTCACCAAGTTGTCCCATCCCATCAAGTGTATGGCTCTGCAAACGGCACCCCCAATGGGTGCCACATCACACCCTGACATGTGTGCTGTCTCTCTGACACCCCTAATGGCACCCCTCATGCTTCTTTCTGCCCCAGACCCCTCTGGCATGCAAATTCACCTCCTGAACCATCTTAGCCCCTCTAATGTTGTGACAGGTGGGGGACTGGATCCCAGCAGCAAGTCCCACTGGTGCACCAAATGTTTGGTGCAAGCCTCCGGCTGTTTGGTGCAGGGACCTCCTCCCCATTATAAAATTGTGTGCGGGTCCCTGATGCACTAGAGTTTACTGCAGCTCTTGAGTAGTGTAACTTGCATCGCTGTAAGTGTTGCCTGAAAATAGGGCCCCTACTAGTCTTAATTCTGATTATATAGAGAAAACAAGTCTGTTGCATTGGCCAAGGTTGCATGTCGTCCTGAAAAAAATCCTGTTTCAGTAAGAAACATCCCACTTTGGGCTTCTTAAAAGGTGGTAACCCTATGGTAAACGGGGCAGGGCAAGTACATAAACTTAGGATGTTATTTATTTGTTTTTTGTTTACCGGGTAGGTACACTAGACAAGAGTATTGCCTATATTCAGGCACCACCCGAGAGAGTACAATCAGGAGAGAGCAAGGTACAAAGAAGGTACAAACATTAGCGACAATTGTTCATGGCGCAGCATGAAGTGGGAACAAAACAAATTTGCAGATTGCTGACAAAAGCAAGACATATTTCTGTGGAAACTGAGTTAACAAATACCCTTACATTAGCTACTTGCACTGGATGAAACAACAATAATAATTAAGGACATACGACAACCGCTAATGAATAAATAACAGTTTTAACTAACGATTTTGTGGAGGGAGTGGGAACATGCAGATTTTATACAGTGGAGGGAAACAGTAAGCGCCATGTAGGTAAGGAATACTACTGGGAGTCGGTCTCAAGTTACAGCACAGGAGCAGCCATCAGAATCAGTCAGGTGGGCGCGGAGACCCAGTTTAAAGGCGAGGTGGGATTTACAGAGTTTAATGTGGGGGGGGAGATCCAGATGCTGGGGGATGATATAGCGAAGGATAGTTCCCCCTTTTTTGTGAGGCATCTGGGAATTTCAAGTTGGGTTTGTACGGATAACCTAAAGAGATATACTTGCGAGGGATGAGATAGCAGCCTTGAGAGATACTCAGGTGTCCCCATTCTGATGATATTGTCAATCAAGCATCCAGTAGAGTAGAGTCTGTGTGAAGTCAGGGAGAGCCAATTTAGTTTGGAATAGAGTTCACAGCGATGAATCAGTCTGTGTGCAGAGAGGGCAAATCGGCATAGGCTGTTATAACCTGTGCTCCGTTTATGGAGGGATCCTTTGTTAGCATTAAGGTATACCTGTGAGCAGTATGTAAGGGAAGGAAGGAGGAAACCTTGTGCAATAGCAAGCCAGGCAGCATCATTCAGGGAGGATCTAATTCTATAGGCAATACCCAGTTTGGAGTTAACCGCCTTGCAAGTAGCCGTGAGGTGGAGGTTAAAATCCAGAGATGGGTTAAGTGCGACTCCTAGGTACCTGAAGGAGTTAACAGATACCAATGGGGAGCCATCAAGACATAGTACTGAAAGATCCAGAGCACAGGATTTGATTCTAGAGGGGGAGCCAAAAAGCATAGCCACAGTTTTCTTAGCATTATGAGTTTGTTTTGTAGAAGCCAGACTTGTAAGCAGTCAAAGTCAACTTGAAGATTCTCCTTTACTGATGTGTGAATTGTAAACCTGTTCTCATTTCTCACAGGACATTGGAGACACTGTGAAAAGGTGTAGTATAAATTTTAATACATCACATTTTATTTCGAAAACAACAGGAATGTTGCCTATAAAATAATATCTGTTTCTCATATGTAGGTGTGATGCTGAGCTCCGTGTAAACACAACAGATGCCTCCAGTTTGCATGTTAGTGAGTTTGGCTTCCCCCTACGGTATTTTGTATGGAGGAAAATGAAAACAGTGATCATACCAGGTAAAGAAAACTGGGCCTAACTACATATTAAAGACTAACCTTCTGGTCCTAAACCTTTTTTTTTTCCAGTTGTTTAACCAGGTGAGACACACTAAGCTGAAAGCTTGTTTCCTGGTGCAACCTGGGAGCACAGGGAAGTTAAGTGGCGTGCTCAGGGTCACACAGTATGCAAGTTGGGGCTGTGGGATTCAAACCCAGGTCTCCAGATTTGCAACTCAGAGCCATAAACCACTGTGCTCTACTGCCTTCATCACACTCTATGTGTTACAGTGTCAGTGCAATGAAACTGGGCACAAAAAAAATGGACCCTACTATTTTTTTTCACTCCAAAAGATTGCAGGCATCTTCCAATTGTGTTTGGTGGCACAATGTTCTTAGTCCGTCACAATTTAAGTATTTTAGAAATATTTTTCATTTAGATTTTTTTCCCCAAGAAAAAAAGATAGCCGTCACATTTAGTTCAGAAAAAACATTGTAGATTCGGCAAGAGTTAGGATCACGAAAATAAAAAATAAATAAAATTCATGGTGCACAGCATAGGAGGTACCATGAAAAGTAGCTTTGGCAAGTATGCAAATACTTGTATTAACTGTAGTTGAAACAAGCTTTTTGGGGGAAAAAATGCTTTTGCTGCACTGCTTGCTTTACTACTGATGTGAAGACCTCTCTTATGGTTGTACGAGTCGTCTCACATGCATTCTTAGGGTATGAGAACCACAACGTATAGGTGAGCAGTTCTGATACCCTGAGAGTGTGAGACCACTCTGACAGCATATAGTGGTCTCCAGGTCAGTACAGTATTACTAAGTTACTGACCAAAGCTGATCAATAATGTTTTACAAATGTTAAAAAACTTTCACAGAATGTACTTTTTTTGTTACAGTTGTTGGCCAGAAATGATACGCTCAGTTGAGACTTGTTTACAGGTGCATCCTGGGAGCACAGGGAAGTTAAGGGACTTACTCAGGGTCACACAGTATGCAGGTAGTGGCTGTGGGATTCAAACCCAGTTCCTCCAGGTTTGCAGCTCTGAGCTCTTCACTACTGCACTATATTGCCTCCCACAATAGTGGTCTCCATGACAGAATAGTAGTAATAAAATGCTGATCAAAGCAGCCCTCCCTCCCCACAGGACAAGACCAGTCCTATGGACACTCACTCCTCGTGCCCTGGGCCAACCCTCCAGTAACCTGACTTTGCTCCCAAACCTGGGTAGTTGGTGCCACAAGTAGTGGTTCTGTGGCTGCACTGGTGGGCGTGCTGGAGATCTATTTTAAATTGAGTTTGAAGCTGTGACCATGACTTATTCCAGCACGATTGCACACGTCTGAAATTCTTACCTTTCTGAGCCATAACTCCAGATTTAAAATGAAAATCTGAGGAACCATTTTATAATTATGTTAAAGCCTTCCTGAGTGTGCATAACTGACTAATGACACCACTTCTCAGGTACGTAAAGCAATTAGCACTGCTTCATGCCTCTCTTCCAGATCCCAGCTGTTATCCCACTTTATAAAATGGGCTTGAGAATCCTTCAGAATTCAAGCAACTTCATTAGTTAAGTGTAAGAAACATCAGCTGATCATTCATTAATCTCTGGTACATGCACGGTTTGTAACTAACTAGATCTACTCTACCTAGCAACAGCCTAACTAAATTAAAAATCAGACCTTTTCTATTAAAAATAGATCTTTTTTTCATTCTATAAATACAATAGAGTATGGAGTTCAGTACTGGTGCCCACACCTCAAAGGGACATTAACCTGCTGGAGAAGGTCCAGAGGAGGGCCACAAAGATGATAGAGGTCAGCAGGGTAAGGCATACGAGGAGAGGCTGAGGGCACTGAACATGTACTCCCTGGAAGACGAGAGAGAGAGAGAGGGGAAATGATTGTAACCTTCAAGTACTTGAAAGGGATAAATAAGGTTGATAAGGAGAGTCTCTTTAAGTTGAGGGGTAACCATAACATGAGTGGTCTCAGTCTTAAGCTGGAGTGTGGGAAGTTTAGGAGGGAGGTCAGGAAGCACTTCTTTGCAGAGAGGGTGGTGGACACTTGGAATGTGCTGCTGGAAGGGGTCATCTCATTGAAGACAGTGGGCAGCTTTAAGAGAGGCTGGGATAAGGTAGGGAGGATGTGAGGCATGTGGAGGGAGGGCATGGACATTAGCTCAAGCTGTGGACCCTGCAATACGAGCAGACTTGATAGACCAAATGGCCCTTCTTCTGCTGGCTTCTTCGTATGTTCATATGTAATAAGCCACTTCAGGGCCAGGGTTTCTTGAGAATTTTAATTTCATTTTATTTGTTTTACCAGGAAAAGCTCTGAGCAAAGCTCTTTTGCAAAGAGATCCTGGAATTCATGCACTTACAAGGTGCATTGACAGTCACTCATCCATTGGCCATATGTCTACCACTGTTTCACATGGGGTGTGCATTAATTCTCTAGAAATGTATGCTCTGTTGTCGGCTACTGCTTAAATAACACACACTGTCATCATGTATTGCATGATTTTGGTTGCATTTCCTGGATTCCCTGTTTCAACTGACCCTTTTCTTTATTATAATGTTTGCACTGACTTAAGCTTCTTGTCCTCTGTCAGTGTAAGTTCAATCAATCAACCCATGTTCTAGAACAGACTCAGAATGCACAGGTCACTGGGGCTGGGAAATAATGTTGTTGATGTCAACTCAGTCAAATAACCCATGTTTTAGAGCAGACTAAAGAATGCACAGGTCACTGGGGCTGGGAAATCATGGCATCAATGCCAGCTCAGTCAAGCAACCCATGTTCTAGAGCAGATTCAGGAAAGCACAGGTCACTGGGGCTGGGAAATCATGTCGCCGATGTCAGCTCAGTCAAGCTGCCCCTGTTCTATAGCAGATTTAGGAACGCATCGGTCACTGGGACTGGGAAATCATGTTGTCGATGTCAGCTCAGTCAAGTAACCCATGTTATAGAGCAGACTCAGGAATGCATAGGTCACTGAGGTTGGGAAATCATGTTGTTGATGTCTGCTCACTCAAATAACCCATGTTCTAGAGCAGACTGAGGAATGCACAGTTCACTGAGGTTGGGAAATCATGTAGTCAACATCAACTCACTCAAGCAACTCATGTTCTAGCACAGACTCAGGGATGCACAGGTCACTGAGGCTGGGAAATCATGTTGTCTATGGCAGCTAAGTCAAGTAACACATATTCTAGAGCAGGCTAAGGAATGCACAGGTCACTGGGGCTGGGAAATCATGTTGTTGATGTCAGATCACTCAAGTAACCCATGTTCTAGAGCAGACTAAGGAATGCACAGCTCACTAGGGCTGGGAAATCATGTTGTTGATGTTAGCTCAGTCAAGTAATCCATGTTCTAGAGCAGACTAAGGAATGCACTGGTCTCTGGGGATGGGAAATCATGTTGTCGATGTCAGCTCAGTCACATAACCCATGTTCTACATCGGACTCAGGAATCCACAGGTCGCTGGGGCTCAGAAATTATGTTGTCGATGTCAGCTCAGTCATGTAGCCCATGTTCTACAGCAGACTCAGGAATGCACACGTCACTGGGGTTGGGAAATCATGTTGTCGATGTCAGCTCAGTCAAGTAACCCATGTTCTAGAGCAGACGCAGGAATGCACATGTCACTGGGGCTGGGAAATCATGCCGCCGATGTCAGCTAAGTCATGTAACCCATCTCATGTTCTAGAGCAGACTAAAGAATGCACAGGTCACTGGGGCTGGGAAATCATGTTGTCAATGTCAGCTCAGTCATGTAACCCATGTCATGTTCTAGAGCAGACTAAAGAATGCACTGGTCACTGGAGCTGGGAAATCATGTTGTCAATGTCAGCTCAGTCAAGTGACCCATGTTCTAGGGCACACTCAGGAATGCACAGGTCACTAGGGCTGGGAAATCATGTTGTCAATGTCAGCTCAGTCAAGTAATCCATTTTCTAGAGCAGACTAAGAAATGCACAGGTCACTGGGGCCGGGAAATCATGTTGTCAATGTCAGCTCAGTCAAGTGACCCATGTTCTAGAGCAGACTCAGGAATGCACAGGTCACTGGGGCTGGGAAACCATGTTGCCGATGTCAGCTCAGTCAAGTAATCCATGTTCTAGAGCAGACTAAGAAATGCACAGGTCACTGGGGCTGGGAAATCATTTTGTCGATGTCAGCTCAGTCAAGTAACCCATCTTCTACAGAAGACTCAGGAATGCACAGGTCACTGGGGCTGGGAAATCATGTTGTCAATGGCAGTGTTTCCTAGCCTAGGAGCGATGCTAGTGGTATGTCCAGCAATGCAGTAACCCCTGGGGTAGGAGGACATGCTGCAGTGACAGAGGAGGGTGGACGGTGGGGTGTGTAAGGGAGAGAGTAAATGGGGAAAAAAATCATTGGTCACTAGAATAATGAACAGAGGATCACCAGTGGTAGGCCAGCAGAGGATGTGGCCAACATGACTGGGAGATTGTCAAGGTACCAGTCCTAAACATTACATATCACAGCATGTCATTGCAATGCTGGCAATCCTAAACAGTATACAACACAAAATATCATTGCAATATTGTCAGTCCTATACAGCATACAACACAACATATCATTTCAATATCGTCAGTCTTAAACAGTATACAACACATCATATCATTGCAATATCGTCAGGCCTAAACAGTATACAACACATCATATCATTGCAATATCGTCAGGCCTAAACAGCATACAACACAACATATCATTGCAATATCATCTGTCCTAAACAGTATACAGCACAATATATCATTGCAATATTGCCAGTTCTAAACAGCATACAACACAACATATCATTGAAATATTGTATACAACACATCATTGCAATATTGTCAGTCCTAAACAGTATACAACACATCACTGCAATATTGTCAGTCCTAAACAGCATACAACAAAACATATCATTGCAATATTGCCAGTCCTAAACAGTATACAACAAAACATATCATTGCAATATTGCCAGTCCTAAACAGCATACAACACAACCTATCACTGCAATATTGTCAGTCCTAAACAGCATACAATACAGCATATCATTGCAATATTGCCAGTCCTAAGCAGCATACAACACAGCATATCATTGCAATATTGCCAGTTCTAAACAGCATACAACACAACATATCACTGCAATAGTGTCAGTCCTAAACAGTATACAACAAAACATATCATTGCAATATTGTCAGTCCTAAGCAGTATACAACACAACATATCACTGCAATATTGCCAGTTCTAAACAGCATACAACACAACATATCATTGCAATATTGCTAGTCCTAAACAGCATACAACACAACATATCACTGCAATATTGTCAGTCCTAAACAGTATACAACAAAACATATCATTGCAATATTGTCAGTCCTAAGCAGCATACAACACAACATATCATTGCAATATTGCCAGTCCTAAACAGTATACAACAAAACATATCATTGCAATATTGCCAGTCCTAAACAGCATACAACACAACCTATCACTGCAATATTGTCAGTCCTAAACAGCATACAATACAGCATATCATTGCAATATTGCCAGTCCTAAGCAGCATACAACACAGCATATCATTGCAATATTGCCAGTTCTAAACAGCATACAACACAACATATCACTGCAATAGTGTCAGTCCTAAACAGTATACAACAAAACATATCATTGCAATATTGTCAGTCCTAAGCAGCATACAACACAACATATCACTGCAATATTGCCAGTTCTAAACAGCATACAACACAACATATCATTGCAATATTGCTAGTCCTAAACAGCATACAACACAACATATCACTGCAATATTGTCAGTCCTAAACAGTATACAACAAAACATATCATTGCAATATTGTCAGTCCTAAGCAGCATACAACACAACATATCATTGCAATATTGCCAGTTCTAAACAGCATACAACACAACATATCACTGCAATATTGTCAGTCCTAAACAGTATACAACAAAACATATCATTGCAATATTGTCAGTCCTAAACAGCATACAACACAACATATCATTGCAATATCATCTGTCCTAAACAGTATACAGCACAATATATCATTGCAATATTGCCAGTTCTAAACAGCATACAACACAACATATCATTGAAATATTGTATACAACACATCATTGCAATATTGTCAGTCCTAAACAGTATATAACACATCACTGCAATATTGTCAGTCCTAAACAGCATACAACAAAACATATCATTGCAATATTGTCAGTCCTAAGCAGCATACAACACAACATATCATTGCAATATTGCCAGTCCTAAACAGTATACAACAAAACATATCATTGCAATATTGCCAGTCCTAAACAGCATACAACACAACCTATCACTGCAATATTGTCAGTCCTAAACAGCATACAATACAGCATATCATTGCAATATTGCCAGTCCTAAGCAGCATACAACACAGCATATCATTGCAATATTGCCAGTTCTAAACAGCATACAACACAACATATCACTGCAATAGTGTCAGTCCTAAACAGTATACAACAAAACATATCATTGCAATATTGTCAGTCCTAAGCAGCATACAACACAACATATCACTGCAATATTGCCAGTTCTAAACAGCATACAACACAACATATCATTGCAATATTGCTAGTCCTAAACAGCATACAACACAACATATCACTGCAATATTGTCAGTCCTAAACAGTATACAACAAAACATATCATTGCAATATTGTCAGTCCTAAGCAGCATACAACACAACATATCATTGCAATATTGCCAGTTCTAAACAGCATACAACACAACATATCACTGCAATATTGTCAGTCCTAAACAGTATACAACAAAACATATCATTGCAATATTGTCAGTCCTAAACAGCATACAACACAACATATCACTGCAATATTGTCAGTCCTAAACAGCATACAACACAACATATCATTGCAATATTGCCAGTTCTAAACAGCATACACACATACAACATACATATCACTGCAATATTGTCAGTCCTAAACAGTATACAACAAACATATCATTGCAATATTGTCAGTCCACAGTCAAACAGCATACAACACAACATATCATTGCAATATTGCCAGTCCTAAACAGCATACAACAAACATATCATTGCAATATTGTCAGTCTAAACAGCATACAACACAGCATATCATTGCAATATTGCCAGTTCTAAACAGCATACAACACAACATATCACTGCAATAGTTGTCAGTCTAAACAGCATACAACAAAACATATCATTGCAATATTGTCAGTCCTAAACAGCATACAACACAACATATCATTGCAATATTGTCAGTCCTAAACAGCATACAACAAAACATATCATTGCAATATTGTCAGTCCTAAACAGCATACAACACAACATATCACTGCAATATTGTCAGTCCTAAACAGTATACAACAAAACATACCATTACAATATTGTCAGTCCTAAGCAGCATACAACACAACATATCATTGCAATATTGCCAGTTCTAAACAGCATACAACACAACATATCACTGCAATATTGTCAGTCCTAAACAGTATACAACAAAACATATCATTGCAATATTGTCAGTCCTAAACAGCATACAACACAACATATCATTGCAATATTGCCAGTCCTAAACAGCATACAACACAACATATCATTGCAATATTGCCAGTCCTAAACAGCATACAACACAACATATCACTGCAATATTGTCAATCCTAAACAGCATACAACACAGCATATCATTGCAATATCGTCAGTCCTAAACAGCATACAACACAACATATCATTGCAATATTGTCAGTCCTAAACAGTATGCAACAAAACATATCATTGCAATATTGTCAGTCCTAAGCAGCATACAACACAACATATCACTGCAATATCATCAGTCCTAAACAGCATACAATACAACATATCATTGCAATATTGCCAGTCCTAAACAGCATACAACAAAACATATGATTGCAATATTGCCAGTCCTAAACAGTATACAACACAACATATCATTGCAATATTGTCAGTCCTAAACAGTATATAACACTACATATCATTGCAATATTGCCAGTCCTAAACAGTATACAACACAACATATCACTGCAATATTGCCAGTCCTAAACAGTATACAACAAAACATATCATTGCAATATTGTCAGTCCTAAACAGTATACAACACAACATACCATTGCAATATTGTCAGTCCTAAACAGTATACAACACAACAACATATCATTGCAATACTGTCAGTACTAAACAGCATACAACACAACTTATTATAGTAATATTGTCAGGCCTTAACAGCATACAACACAACATATCATTGCAATATTGTCAGGCCTAAACAACATACAACATATCATGCAATATTGTCAGTCCTAAACAGTATACAACACAACATATCATTGCAATATTGCCAGTCCTAAACAGCATGCAACGCAACATATCATTGCAATATTGTCAGTCCTAAACAGTATACAACACAACATATCATTGCAATATTGCCAGTCCTAAACAGCATGCAACACAACATATCATTGCAATATTGTCAGTCCTAAACAGTATACAACACAACATATCATTGCAATATTGCCAGTCCTAAACAGCATGCAACACAATATATCATTGCAATATTGTCAGTCCTAAACAGTATACAACACATCATATCATTGCAATATTGTCAGTCCTAAACAGCATACAACACAACATATCATTGCAATATTGCCAGTCCTAAACAGCATACAACACAACATATCACTGCAATATTGTCAGTCCTTAACAGCATATAACACAGCATATCATTGCAATATCGTCAGTCCTAAACAGTATACAACACAACATATCATTGCAATATCGTCAGTCCTGAGCAGCATACAACACAACATATCACTGCAATATTGCCAGGCCTAAACAGCATACAACACAACATATCACTGCAATATCATCAGTCCTAAACAGCATACAATACAGCATATCATTCCAATATTGCCAGTCCTAAACAGCATACAACAAAACATATGATTGCAATATCGCCAGTCCTAAACTGTATACAACACAACATATCATTGCAATATTGTCAGTCCTAAACAGTATACAACACTACATATCATTGCAATATTGCCAGTCCTAAACAGTATACAACAAAACATATCATTGCAATATTGCCAATCCTAAACAGCATACAACAAAACATACTACTTCAATATTGCCAGTCCTAAACAGCATGCAACACAACATATCATTGCAATATTGTCAGTCCTAAACAGTATACAACACAACATATCATTGCAATATTGCCAGTCCTAAACAGCATGCAACACAACATAGCATTGCAATATTGTCAGTCCTAAACAGTATACAACACAACATATCATTGCAATATAGAAGCTGTTTTCATTTTCTTCTTTTTTCTTCTCTGTGTTCTCCCCCTCTGCAGAATGGCCCATTCTAACGGATACCCCAGTCCCATCACTCAGCTTCTCTTGCACTTTTCTCACCCTTTCCCTCTTGGCTCCCCCTCCCAGATGGGGCAACAGGGAGCTGGCACCCTTGGCAGTGTGGAGGGTGGATATTGCAGTTGTCACAGAAATGTGGGCAACTGAGCACCAGAACTGGGATCTGGCAATCCCAGGATACAAATTATACAGGAGAGACTGTAAGGAGAGGACGGGGGTGGGGTGGCAGTCTGTGTGAGGGACGGGATCAAATGCATGTAGGATGAGGGAGAAGAAAGGAGAACAGGGGCTATCTGGCTGCAGCTCCTAGACTCAAGGGGGTAAGAAATTGAGGTCTGGGCTGGTATACAGGTCACCGTCCCAGTCTGAGGAGCTTGACAGGGAGCTAGCGGGACAATCAAAAAGGTATGTAGAAAAGGGAAGGTGGTCATCATGGGGGATTTCAACTTGCCGGATGTTGACTGGAGCATTCTGGTCACCTCCAGTGCTAGGGAGCAAGTGCTCCTGGATGCGATCCAGGAGGGTCTCCTGACACAGTTGGTCACTGTACCCACTAGGTTAAAGAACACTTTAGACCTGGTATTGTTGAATGGGGAGGCAGTGAGGGAAATAAAGGTAGAGGACCCACTATCCGACAGCGATCACCAAATAGTGTGGTTTAATATCATGATGTGCGGGGAGCCAGAGAAATCAGTTACTCGTGTGGTAAACTTCAGGGGGGGGCAGACTTTGGGAGGATGCAGGAAGTACTGAAAAGGAAACTGGAGGGCATAAGGCAGGAGATGGATGTTGAGCAGAAATGGGAAATTATTAAATGGGGGGTTACAGAGGCAATAGAAGCCTGCACCAATGCACAGAGTAAAAGGAGCAAAGTAAGAAAACCATGCTGGTTGAATAGCAAGGTTGTGGAGGTGGTGATGAATGGTGCACCAGAGGTTTAGGAGGACAGAGAAGGAAGTAGACAGGGAGGAATATGCAAGATGATCCAGGGAGGTGATCAGAAATGTGAGAGAAGCCAAGGCATGGAGGGAGCTGAGATTAGCACAGGGAATTAACAGGGGGAATACTTTTTCAGATATATCAGGGAGAAAAGGAACTGCAAGGAGACAATAGTGAGGATAAAAAGGAATGGGGAGTGGACAGAAAAGGGGAGAAGCAGGCAAAAGCACTGAATGAATACTTTTGCTCAGTGTTCACGGAAGAAAGGGGGGGACTGCTACCAGCATTGGCTGGGAGGGTGGGGACAGGGGGAGAGGAGGCAACAGATGGAAGAATTGAGGCAAGTAGAGTCCTAGAGGGACTGAGGGCACTGAAGGTAGACAAGGCACCAGGGCCGGATGGTTTCCACCCCAGGGTGCTAAGGGAGATGGCGGAAGTGTTGACTGAGCCACTGGCAGATCTGTACAGCACCTCACTGGAGTTGGGATGTGTGCCACTGGACTGGAGGATGGAACATGTAGTACCATTACACAAGAGAGGGCCAAGGGATGAACCATTTAATTATCGTCTGGTAAGTCTCACCTTCATAGTGCGCAAACTCACAGAAATGATACTAAAGGAAAGACTGGTGTCATACCTGGAGGACAATGGCCTCCAAGATATGAGGCAGCATGGGTTTATTTTAGGGAAGTCTTGTCAAACCAACCTCATACAATATTATGACTGAGTGACAGGTGAGCTGGATAAGGGTCATGCGGTGGATGTTCTTTACTTGGACATCAGCAAGGACTTTGATTTGGTGCCTCATTTGTGGCTTGGAGAGAAGCTAACTGGTGTAGGGGTAGGGGCAAAAAGGATGAACTGGATTACAAGCTGGCTGAGTGGCAGGCTTCAATGGATGGTGGTGAAAGAGGAGCTCTCAACTCCAAGGCCGGTAATGAGTAGGGTTCCACAGGGCTCTGTGTTGGGGCCAGTATTGTTTGGGCTCTTCCTATCAGACACTGCAGATGGGGTGGTGAGCAAGATAAGTCTGTTCACTGACGACACCAAAATTGGAGCAGTGGTGGATGGAGAGGCGGTTTGGAAGCAGCTGCAGGGGGACCTAAGCAAGCTAGAGGAGAGGTCAGAGAGGTGGCAGCTGGGGTTCAATGCAAAGAAGTGTGAGGTTATGCACTTTGGGGTGAAGAACCCAAGGAGAGAATACTGGCTGGGGGGTTAAGCTGGGGATCACTGAGGAGGAGAAGAACCTGGGGTAATGATAAAAGGGACCATGGACAACACTGCCCAGTGCAGGAGAGTGGCTGCAAAAGTGAACAGAATCCTGGGGTGCATAGCGAGGGGGGTTTCATTCAGGTGAAGAGAGGTGATCTTGCCCCTCTGCAGGTCGCTGGTAAGGCCGCATGTACAGTATTGTGTGCATCCACGAATAGTTCTGCTCCCAGGCTTTATTATAATTGCAGAACTCCTTTGGCTTCTTTGCCAGGCTCCCACTGGTGGCTTGGCTTTGTGGCTCTGAAGCCCGTGCTATCTTTCCAAAAGTATTCATCCTCAGTGTCACCGCACGAAAACCTGCCGTCACACTGTGGCACTGTTGTTTGCATTACACAGATGTGTGATGGCAAGTTAACTAAAAGTACAAACATAAACAAACTTCAATAGCCATCCTGTGTAAGACCAATGTAACAACAGCTCAACAACAAATCGGTGCCCACGGGGAGGACCTTGCCATGGAGGCATTACTTTCCACTAATGCTCCCCCTATCCATACATGATGTATTGAGGTAATGCATACTGATTTTGCCTGGCCTGAACCAATTTACAGGTTACACTGCAATTTTTTTTCCAATACAGGCTCTGGCTCTACCTTGATCATTAGTATTGCTGCATCAAGCTACAGTGGGTATGTGGATTGTAGCATGATGGAGCAGTTGTACAAGATATTCGTGTATCATTCTGAAAAAGGAGTTTGAAGACCTTTTGCAGAGTGCCACAATTTAAATCTGTCCTAATGTTACATATTGCTATTTTGAATTTCTTCAAAACATCTGCAAGTGTTCAAACATCTGAGCACTCACATGTGTGGTACAATACCAACAGCGTATTGCATGTATATTCAAATTCTATCCACTCATAATATCTGTACTTTATTTTTATTAGTGATATTGCTGTACTTGCTTTGAAAATGTAATTATGACATCAGCATCAATAGAAAAGTCAGCGCATAAAGAAGATTGCTCAACCTCCACCGAATCATCACTGCAAATAACTAAAGTCCAACCAACAATGATGTATATGTACATTACTACCATGCAATGCCTGTTATTAATGGGCACTTGCTGCCACATGAGCAGTCTCACAGCGTAGACAGCACTCAGGGCTACACTTCCATCACTTGTCAAGTCCATCACTTGAAAACAGGAACATATCACACATCATCACCACACCCACACACAGCCTGGATAATTGCATGAACCGGTTTATGGAAAAGGGAATTTGGGGCAGGGTACCGGGAATGTTCCCTACTCTTTTGTGAAGAGTGCCCAGAGTTCTTTTACTTCCACCTGGACACCCACCACCACAACATCAGGATGCGCAGAAGGGATCTTGGTTTAACATATCATCCCAGCAGTACAGCATCAGCACCCCCCAATACTGTAGTCGAATGCCAGTGATTTTTTTGGTCCAGAGGTGGATGTGCTACTAACTGAGCCACGATGACACCTATTAATTAATATGGTTATATTAAATGCACGCTGAAAATAGAAAATAGAGTTAAAAATCTACGTTTCGACCTTAGGTCTTCTTCAGGAAATATCTAAAAGAGAAAAAAAACAATTAATATTAATTAATATGACTAATAATCATAACAATAACATGAGCATAAGGGAGTGGGACTGTGGACATCAAAAAATGCATAATTGATTCCAATAATTCTAATTTATGTGGGGAAGGGAAGGGGAAATTGTTTCACCAGAAGAGGCTGAGGCACACTAAGTTAAAGCTTGTTTCCAGGTTCAACCTGGGAGCACAAGAAAGTCAAGTCACTTTCTCAAGGTCACACAAGTAAGCAAGTGGGGACAACTGATGGGATTCAAACACCCGTTTCCAGGTTCACAGCTTATTGCCCTTGCCTTGCCCACCACGTAATATCACTCCCTACGTTCCTATACATCATATCATGATCTCACAGTTCTCACATACATGTTTTTAAATGCATCAGCAGCATGGACAAAACTGTTATAATCATGCTCTTCATAACAAATGGCTATTCAGCTTAGCATAATACCACTCAGAGAACTAGTATGTTATGTTGCTACTGCTAAGACATAATCACATATAAAAAAAAATTGAATAAAATAACAGATACCAGCCCACATAACTAATAACTGTCAGCTCACTGAGCCTAACAGCATGGATTCACAGCGGGAAGGTCATGCCAGACAAATCTGATAGATTTCTTTGACTGGGTGACCAAAGTAGTTGATCAGGGAGGGGCTGTGGACATGGCATACCTAGACTTTAGCAAGGCATTTGACACAGTCCCACACAAAATATTAATATACAAGTTAGCCAGCCTGGGAGTGGGTCCCAAGATGACAGCCTGGGTAAAGAATTGGCTGGAGAATAGGACACAGAGAGTAATAGTAAATGGAGTCCACTCTGAAAAAAGGGGGATTAGCAGTGGGGTACCACAGGGTTGGGTATTAGGACCGGCCCTCTTCAATGTCTTTATAAGTGACATTGCAGAGAGACTGGAAGGAAAAGTATGTCTCTTTGCAGATGACACAAAGATCTGCAACAGAGTTGATGCACAAGGTGGGGTGGAAAGGATGAGAAAGGAATTGGCAAGGTTAGAGGAATAATCAAATGTATGGCAGCTTAGATTCAATGCTAAGAAGTGCAAGGTAATGCACCTAGGAAACAAAAACCAAGGGGAAGAGCACACAATGGGGGATGAGATACTAACAACAACAAAAATGGAAAGGGACCTGGGGGTAGTCATATCAGATGACCTAAAGGTGGGCAAGCAATGTGAGAGGGCAGCAAGGAGGGCTGGGGGGATACTGGGATGCATAGGGAGAGGCATCACCAGTAGAAAACAAAAAGTTATTATCCCTCTGTACAGACAGCTGGTGAGACCCCATCTGGAGTACTGCGTGCAGTTCTGGAGACCCAGTTTCTGCAAAGACATATACAGGATGGAAGCTGTCCAGAGGAGGGCAACTAAAATGGTGCAGGGTCTGCACCGGAAGACATATGAAGAGAGACTTAAGGAGCTTAATATGTATAGCCTCGAGGAAAGAAGGGAGAGGGGGGACATGATAGAAACTTTCAAGTACCTCAAGGGAATCAACAAAGTCCAAGAGGGTAGCATCTTTCAAAAAAAGAGGTGTGCAAGAACAAGGGGGCACAATTTGAAGATAGAAGAGGTGGCTTAGGGTAATTTAAGGAAGTATTTTTCACAGAGGGTTGTGGATGTATGGAACAGCCTTCAGAGGTTGTGGAGTCAAAAACAGTGGTGGAATTCAAGCATGCATGGGACAGTCATAAGGCAATTCTAGGGGTTGGGGGTAGGAAGAAGTAGGCTGCTGGTTAACTAGGATCTGCAGCTTATCCATCAGGTAGGGAAATGGGCAGACTGGGTGGGCCAAGCGGTCCTTATCTGCCGTCAAATTCTATGTTTCTATGTTTCTAACATAGAGAATACACACTGTGCAACTCTGTTGCAGTTCCGATTCTAATAAATAGAATGACAGACATTAAGCAAAAGTAATTAAATCAGACTTACTTAAAACATTTTATTCTGCTATATGCATGCTCTTTGCTCTGCTGACAGTCTGATTATCAGACTGTCAGCAGAGCAATTTGCAAAAAGCATGCATATAGCAGAATAAAACGTTTTAAGTTGCAGTCTCTATTGCTGTTAAGCTAGGCTAACTAAGGCTGCCTGTGTTTCTAATATATATATATTATGGTAGCACGGTAGTGCTACCATAGTTAAGGTTGAGGAGCCATTTCTATGTTAAACCCCAAAACTTTGCACCTTAATAACTTTGCAACTGTTTGATGGATTTGCCTGAAATTTGGAATTTATGATCAAGAACCATAGGCCTTGGGATCTGCCAAGTTTCGTACTGGTCAGATATACAGCTGCGGAGTTATTAAGTGTGATCTGTGTGCTGCGTTACGCTTTTCTGGAATTCTGTGGTCGCCTACAGGTCGATACGATTGCGTGACCAGCCCAAAATCTTCAGGGAACGTGCAGCCGGGGTCCCTGATGTGCCTTTCGAAGATTTCGTGAAAAAATATTAAACAGTTCAAAAGTTATTCAAAAAACAGTTTCCCATTATAAGTCAATGGGAAAAGTTAACAAAAAGTTCAACACTTTCGCAAATGCATTTTTACTTTCGCAAATCGGCCATTTTGTTTTGAGTTGGTGATCAGAAAAATGGTTGGCATTTAAATTTGGGACCCTCTAGCAACCTAATTTTTTTTGTATTCACCTAGTCGGGCCCTGAGGATGCTTGCCATGTCTTTATTTTGTGGTAAAACACCCCAGAAATATGTTTTTCAAACTTCTGGAAAAAGTACTTTCACAAATTACTTTCGTGCTCACGAAAGTGTCGCTCATTTTTGCGAAAGCTTTCGCAAATTGCGACAGTAGTTTTCTAGTCTGTGGGAAAATGACAGCAATTCTTTGGCACTGCGCTGCAAAAGAACCGTTGGGAGTTTTGAGCTGAAATTTGAAGGGAACGGAGCCGACATCTCACAGATGTGCCTTTAAGTGTTGTATTGAAAAAATATTACATGGCGGCAAAGTTACGGCACTCCAAAGTTGACAGTTTTTCCCATAGGATAACATTACGGCGCCCGACGGATTACAGAAATCCTTTGGCATCCTGCTGCAAAATAACGGTTTGGTCTTTTTTCCTGAAATTTGGAAGGAAGACAGCCAACAGCTCACAGATGTGCCTTTCAGTGGTTTGGTGAAAAAACATTACAGGGAGGCAAAGTTATGGCGCTCCGAACTTTTCTTTTTTTCCCATAGGATAACATTACGGCGTTCGCCGCGCCTTTCAGGGCCCGTATCTCAGAAACGGTGCGAGATACGGACTTTTCGTAGGAAAATTTCTTAGCCCCTCATGGGGCTAAGGTACAAATTAGCCAGGACAGTTGTAAATAATATGACTTTTAAATTTTTTTTCTACATCTTACGGTTCCTGAGATATAATGTATTTAGTATTCCAAGATCTCATTTTCTGCGTCGATACTCATTATTTTGCATACATTATTTGTACTCACTGTCTTTCTCAATGCAGGTTTTGGGGAAAACCAGCCTGTGCGCTGACATTACTGTTACTGTTGCCCTTTCCGCTTGCGGTTCCGTACCCGTTTCACTTACCGTTGACGTCTGCGCCACCATGTACATTATCCTTTGCATTTTCATTTGCGCTTGCGTTTCTGTTATTTTTTGCCATTTTCTGTCTACAGTGCTGTTTATCTTTGTTTCACTTTACATTACCATGCCCATTGACATTTCTGTTTGCAGGCACCATGTTACTATGTGACAACACATCACGTGGCAGACCATTCCCGTCTACGCCACCATGTGCGTTACCCTTTCTGTTCTCATTCGTGCTTGTGTTACCATGTGCGCCACTGTTAGCATTTCTGTTTGCGTTGCTGTCCCTGTTAGTATGCCACAAGACATCATGTGAGGGGCGGGGAGCCCAGAGGGCCCGCTCCTACTGCTACATTACATTCACTATTTCTTGTTATCATTCTCAAAAGAAGGAAATTAGAGGCAAAAAATCAGTTTAATGCATTAGTTAGAGTTGTTCCATAGCAACAAAAGTGAGAAATTAAGCTGTTAGGGTTGAAAAACCCTTGCACCCCACCCACCCCCAACCGGCATTGGGGTGTGCATTGGGATCATGAGTCTAACTCTCACCCCCATTCTCCTATACTTCTGCTGCTTTACACAGGTCATGGGGTGAGTTAGGGCTGATGATCCCAATGCATACCCCAATGCCACCACGTGCGTCATCCTTTGCGTTTTCATTTGCACTTGCGTTTCTGTTACTTTTTTGCCATTTGTGTGTACCGCACTGTTTCTCTTTCTGTTTCACTTTGCGTCACCATGCCCATTGACATTTCCATTTACAGGCACCATGTTACTATGTGACCAGACATCACGTGGCACACAGTTCCCGTCTACGCCACCGTGTGCGTTACCCTTTCTGTTATCATTCGTGCTTGTGTTACCATGTGTGCCACTGTTAGCATTTCTGTTTGCATTGCTGCTCCTGTTACTATGCCACAAGACATCATGTGGGCGGGAGCGCGGGGTCCAAAGGGCCCCGCTCACATGACCGCATTCACTATTTCTCAATATCATTCTCAAAAAAGGGAAATTAGAGGCAAAAACTCCGTTTAATGCATTAGTTAGGGTTGTTCCACAGCGACAAAAGTGAGAAATTGCTGTTGGGTTGAAAACCCTAACTCGAATCACCCCAGCACCACACACACACAGACACACACACACATTCAAGTATGGGGAGGACCAAGTCAACACAACCAATGACAGACATCCAGCAGCAGGTGACAGAAATAACAAACAATTGTCTAAATGTACTACGAGATATCCCCACCCACCTGACCAGGTACTGCATGCTCAGTGGAGATCAACAGTAAAACTGAGGCCATGTACACCAAATGTACACATCCCTGATTGCAGCTGCACACAACGTACCACACTTAGTAGTTGCATGGCCTTACCTACCGATGCCCCACACCACACCATGACTGGTACTGTGCCGTTATTCAATATAAATGCTGAAGGTGCATGATGACAGTTGTAGAAAGGTTTTAACACTATTGAGTAAACATTAATTAAGAGAAGCACATAAATTAACTACAAGACACTAGCATGCTCAAGATAAAAGTAGTGATACATTTAGTAGGTGATTTACATAGTAGTACATTTACTGCAATGGTTTACTCAACATAGAGAGGCTGATGTAAGCGTATGGAAAAGCATTGCCTGTTCAGCGCTGTGAAATTGGTACTGCCAGTATCACATGCATTCTCACTGATGAAGGTGTACTGCTGATGTACATACATAGACCTTCAGTGTGTTTCAATATTAAAGATGCAGTAAGTATTCTTTGTAAGAAAGATTGTAATTGCATGGATCAGGCCAAGTAACTTCTAAATATCATAGCACTACTGAGCCAACAATGATGTACCTGTATCGGACATGTATAGAGGATAGATTTTCCTGTAGGCACTTACTGAGTATGTTGTACCTGATAAAGACAATCTCATTGCATCTGTGATGACTAACTTATTCAAATAGTAATACATTTGCTATTGTTGCAATGAGTGATCTATGCCACTTATGGACACAGTGTGATTTTTTAACAGTTGTTTCATACTCAGGCTGTATGCCTACTGTTTGGGTTGCCACACTTCTGTCACTGATGCTATCAAAGTGATAACTATGTTAATTCTGCTACAACAGGAATCAAGTAGGTATGGTGTAGATATAAACAGAATGTCTTTTAGTATTGATTTAACTCATAATGGGGTAAATGTACTAGGACAGCAGGGGTTATCCTCTATCACTGAGTCTGTCAGTTATAATCACACTAGGGTTTCGATGACTGTAATGATCAAGTTACACTGTTCATCTTCATGAGTTCATATTCACAGCCATTCTCCAGCAACTAGACAGTGTATGGTGTAACTGGGTGGGACACTGTGTTGAAAGCTGCTGCAGTGCCTAGCAGAGGAAGTATCTACTCATAAGAACAATTAAGCAATAAGGCATGACCAACAGTTATGTTAAATGGACTGTTAATCACCCTGTAGGGGTTTAATGTTGAATGAGGCATAGCCGAGTGCCCATGTCGCTAGACAGTGATAAACTGACCATTAACATAATACCTGGGAGTGGCTTATTGCTATCATAATAAAACTGTTTTTTAAACAACATTAAATCATGTTCATCATATGGTTAGGCTCTACATGTATGTTAATAAAAACTAAACATAAGGCTGTTACAATGTTTACAGTCAATTAGAAAGCTGCATTTCTTAAACCCTTGTTATAATCAAAGATATTATACCTGTACAACTCCTTGGTTTTGCTTAACTCTATTGCTCAGGTGGCCCACCACAAGTGGTGTGATGTGGTGTGGGGCATCGGTAGGTAAGGCCATGCAACTACTAAGTGTGGTACGTTGTGTGCAGCTGCAATCAGGGATGTGTACGCTTGGTGTACATGGCCTCAGTTTTGCTGTTGATCTCCACTGAGCATGCAGTACCTGGTCAGGTGGGTGGGGATGTCTCGTAGTACATTTAGACAATTGTTTGTTATTTCTGTCACCTGCTGCTGGATGTCTGTCATTGGTTGTGTTGACTTGGTCCTCCCCCATACTTGAATGTGTGTGTGTGTGTCTGTGTGTGTGTGGTGCTGGGGGTGAATTCGGAGTTAGGGTTTTCAACCCTAACAGCGAATTTCCTCACTTTTGTCGCAGTGGAACAACCCTAACTAATGCATTAAATGGAGTTTTTTGCCTCTAATATATATATATATATACACCTCTGGGTGTGCACTGCCTATATATATATATATATATATATATATATATATATATATATATATATATATATACTGCAGATATATAACTGGTTGTGTCCTGCCTATACATATATATATATATATATATATATATATATATATATATATATATATATATATATACATATATATATATATATATACACACACACACACACACAAATACAAATATATATATATATCTATATATATATATATATATATATATATATATATAACTGATTGTGCACTGCCAATATATGGGGATATGACATGACCTGACTGAAGATATCATATTTATCTTCACTAGAGACCAATGATATCATGATAGTCTCACGGTGGCGAAGCCACCCAGTGAGATATCTGATGTCATTGATCTCGTATGAAGATAAATATGATATCTTCAGTCAGGCCATGTCATGTTCTGTTTATACAACATGTGTTTTGGGCCTCCTAACACTACCCCTACTTAACACAATCCCCCACATATCTGATTTATTGGGCAGCTGGATTACCTGCAGCCCCCCCACCCAAAGTTGCTCTGATATTTGGTTGATCCTTTGATAGCTGGCTAAAAATAGTCATATAAAAAACAACTCATCGGCTCCACTTTTAAGTACAAGAGGCCAGCTCCACCAGTGCAGCACCCCCCAAGTGGTTATGGTATGTGGCTGATCCTGCCACCTGGTTATGATATGTGGTTGTTATAGTCCCTGCCATAATTGGGTAAAGAAATACTTGTTGAAAAGAACGTTATGTGCTTGATCCTGCTGTGATTCCTAAAGAAATACTTTTGAAAAACAGCATATCTGGTTAATCCTGCCATTTCTCAGGGTGTTAGGGAAGAAGCAGCTTCTTTTCCGATGCGATAAGCGTGTGGCGTGGCTGAGCACTATCTATGCTGTAACAAGGGATGTCCACATATTTAAAATAAGGCACTCTGCCTGTAAAAGTTAGAAATATGTGCTTTTTTCTTACTATCCTTACGTTTGTTTAAATGAAGCTGCTGACAGAAGACACAGGAGAACGAGTGAGTCGGCAGCTTCAGAACAGTGAACACAAGCGTGAGCGAGTGTTGCTATAGCAATGCTCGGTCGGGCTTACGTTCACTGGTGCGAGGCTGACTACCATCTCGTTTTCCTCTGTCTTCTGTCAGCAGCTTATTTTAAACAAACATAAGGACAGTAAGAAGAAAGCCACATATTTCTGACATTTACAGTCAGACTACGTTATTTTAAATCTGTGAGACATCCTTTGTTACAGCATAGATAGTGCTCGCCACGCACAGGTTTACTCCATCGAAAAGAAACTGCTTCTTCCCTAACACCCTGAGAAATGGCAGGATTAACCAGATAAGTTTGTAAACTATTTCTAGTAAAACAATTATGGCAGGTCAGAGTCGTGGTGGTGGTGGTGGTGGTGGTGGGGGTTTCTACTGTTGGCAGGTTGTCCTCATGTTACAGTTTATATAGCGCTGGGTCACTCTACGTTACAGTGTAAAGAGGTAAAACAGTTTCTTCCCATGCCCATTTAAATTGGCAGGATCGACCAGATAAGTTATTTTCTTTTTAAATAAATATTTGTTTTAACAGTTATGGCAGGTCAGAGTCACATGGGGGGGAGCTGCAGGTCGTGGTCATTGAGTGATATCATCACGAGGGAGCAGTGTTCCATGTCAAGTACTCGGATTGAAACTGAAACAGTTTCACTTAATAAGAATGACGTATAGGAGTGTGAAGATATCAAAATGACGTATAGGAACATGGAGATAACAATGATATCTTCGCTGGCTAATTAAGATATCACTTTTTATTATTGTGTTTATCCCAAAACACATGTTGTATAAATATATACAGACGAGGCATACTGATGAGTCCTGGTAGGACGAAACACGTGTCTATGTCTTCTGTTAGCACCCTTTGCAAACTGTGTGAGAGGCCTTTCGGCACCATGCAATTCTGCTTAAAGTTGGACCAGCGTAACATTCTGTGGTGATTTGCATATGCAGCCCATGATGCTTTGCATTGTGTGGGCATGTGTGATTTTGTATTTTCTTGAAACTTGGCTTCCCAGCCAAATGCCCTTTGGGGTAACCCTTGCCTCAGTGTTTGCACACAGAGGTTCTTTGTCTTTTAAATAGTTTTTATTTTAATGGGTTCACCACAACATATCCAAGACACACTGTCTTAGGGTAGCTGGTCCATTCCACTGGGGTGTCAAACAGATGAGGCATACTGATGAGTCCTAGTAGGACAAAACACATGTCTATGTCTTCTGTTAGCACCCTTTGCAAACTAATGTGAGAGGCCTTTCGGCACCATGCAATTCTGCTTAAGTTGGACCAGCATAACATTCTGTGGTGATTTGCATATCAGCCATGATGCTTTGCATTGTGGGCATGTGTGATTTTGTATTTTCTTGAAACTTGGCTTCCCAGCCAAATGCCCTTTAGGTAACCCTTGCCTCAGTGTTTGCACACAGAGGTTCTTTGTCTTTAAATATATATATATATATATATATATATGTGTGTATAACTGGGTGTGCGCTTCCTATGTATATATCTATATATATATAGATATATACCTCTGGTCTTGATGCCTAAATATATATATATATAACTGGGTGTGCGCTGCCTATATATTTATATATGTGTGTGTATATGTATGTAAAACTGGCTGTGTGCTGCCTGATATGTATGTGTATATATATATGTATATATAAACAACTGGGTGTGAGCTGCCTATATCTTTGTATATGTATACATATATATATATATATATATATATATATGAAAATCTGGGTGGGCACTGCCTATATATATATATATATCTATATATCTATATAAAACTGGGTGTCGCTGCCTATATATATATATATATATATATATACACACATCTATGAATATATATATAACTGGATATGCGCTGCATATATATATATATATATATATATAGATATATATATATATATATCTATATATATATATATATATATAACTGGGTATGTGCAGCATATATATAAATACATAAATAAATTATATATATATATATATAAAACTGGGTGTCGCTGCCTATATATACATATATATGTGTGTGTATATATATATATATATATATATATATACGTGTTTGTGTGTGTGTGTATATATATATACTGTATATACATACATTTATATATAACTGGGTGTGCACTGCATATATATACATATATATATATATAACTGGGTGTGCGCTACCTATATATATATAAAACTGGGTGTGCACTGCATATATGAATATATATATATAAATATTTGCATATATATATTATATATATATATATATATATATATATATATATATATATATATATAAAAATGGATGTGCGCTGCATATATATATATATATACAGTATATGTATATTTATATATAAAACCAGGTGTGCACTGTCTATTTCTATATCTATCTATCTATATATATATATATATATATATATATATACACACTATCGGTCAAAAGTTTTAGAACACCCCATTTTTCCAGTTTTTATTGAAATTTATGCAGGTTAATGTCTCAATGTACTCTGAAATTAAAGCATAGAACAAATAAACAATTGGAGATAAAAAGAAATCATAGAATCATTTTGTTTAACAAAATTTAATCTAAATTTTGACTCATCAAAGTAGCCACCTTTTGCAGATATACTGTAACCATGAACACACTCGTGGCATTCTTCCTACAATGGACATCAAATATTGTTGGAAGTTCTTCCCAACACTGTTGCAGAAGTTCCACAAATGTATTGCACTTGTAGGTTGCTTTGCTTTCACCCTTCTGACCAGTTCATCCCAAACCAGCTCGATGGGGTTTAAGTCTGGAGACTGTGCTGGCCATTCCATGATTTGAAGCCTACCGTCTTGTTCTTTTCCTCAAAGGTAGTTCTGACATAGCCTGGAGGTATGTTTTGTGTCATTATCTTGCTGTAGGATGAACCCCTGACCAACTAGACGTAGACCAGTAGGTATTGCATGGCGCTGCAAAATGCTGTGCTAGCCCTTTTGGATCAGGGTGCCAGTCACTCTGTGCTGTTGTCCTGTGAGCCGCCTATCACGCAAGCTGTTGACTCTCAGGAACTTGTCTTCTGATTCTGTTGGGGCTTTGGGTCTGCCAGACCTCTTCCTGTCAGAGTTTCCTCCAGTTTCCAAGTGCCTTTTGATGGTGTAGGAAACTGTACTCACTGACACCTTAGCTTTCTTTTGCAATTTCTCTACAGCAGTTTTTGCTAACCTAAACTTTTTTTTTAACCTCTAGCAGTTTACCGCTTATATTTGTACCATTTCATGTTATTCACTGGACTTGAATTGCTTAAATTTCAATAAATACGGGAAAATGGGGGTGTTCTAAAACTTTTGACCGGTAGTGTATATATATATATATATATATTATGGTAGCACGGTAGTGCTACCATAGTTAGGGTTGAGGAGCCATTTCTATGTTAAACCCCAAAACTTTGCACCTTAATAACTTTGCAACTGTTTGATGGATTTGCCTGAAATTTGGAATTTATGATCAAGAACCATAGGCCTTGGGATCTGCCAAGTTTCGTACTGGTTGGATATACAGCTGTGGAGTTATTAAGTGTGATCTGTGCACACATTTACGCTTTTCTGAAATTCTGTGGTCGCGCCTACAGGTTGTACGGTTTACGTGACCAGCCTGAAATCTTCAGGGAACGTGCAGCCAGGGTCCCCGATGTGCCTTTCAAAGATTTCATGAAAAAATATTAAACGGTTCAAAAGTTATTCAAAAAACAGTTTCCCATTATAAGTCAATGGGAAAAGTTAACAAAAGTTCAACACTTTCACAAATGCATTTTACTTTCGCAAAATGGGCCTGTTACTTCGCCAAATCGGCCATTTGTTTTCAGTTGGTGATCAGAAAAATGGTTGGCATTTAAATTGGGACCCTCTAGCAACCTATTTTTTTGTATTCACCTAGTCGGGGCCCTGAGGATGCTTGCCATGTCTTTATTTTGTGGTAAACACCCCAGAAATATGTTTTCAAATTTCTGGAAAAGTACTTCATAAATTACTTTCGTGCTCACGAAAGTGTCATGAACCACTATGAGCTTTCATAAATGCGACAGTAGTTTTCTAGTCTGTGGGAAAATGACAGCAATTCTTTGGCGCTGCACTGCAAAAGAACCGTTGGGAGTTTTGAGCTGAAATTTGGAGGTAACGGAGCCGGCATCTCACAGATGTGCCTTTCAGTGTTGTATTGAAAAAATATTACATGGTGGCAAAGTTACGGCACTCCAAAGTTGACAGTTTTTCCCATAGGATAACATTACGGCTCCCGACGCATTACAGAAATCCTTTGGCACCCTGCTGCAAAATAACGGTTTAGTCTTTTTCCTGAAATTTGGAGGGAAGACAGCCAAAAGCCCACAGATGTGCCTTTCAGTGGTTTGGTGAAAAAACATTACAGGGAGGCAAAGTTATGGTGCTCCGAACTTTCCTTTTTTTCCCATAGGATAACATTACGGCGTTCGCCGCGCCTTTCAGGGCCCGTATCTTGGAAACGGTGCGAGATACGGACTTTTCGTCGGAAAATTTCTTAGCCCCATAACAGGGCTAAGGTACAAATTAGTCAGGACAGTTGTTAATAATATGATTTTTAAATTTTTTTTCTACGTAGTACGGTTCCTGAGATATAATGTATTTAGTATTCCAAGATCTCATTTTCTGCGCCGATACTCATTATTTTGCATACATTATTTGTACTCACTGTCTTTCTCAATGCAGGTTTTGGGGAAAACCAGCCTGTGTGCTTACATTACTGTTACTGTTGCCCTTTCCGCTTGCGGTTCCGTACCCATTTCACTTACCGTTGATGTCTGCGCCACCATGTGCGTTATCCTTTGCGTTTTCATTTGCGCTTGCGTTTCTGTTACTTTTGCTATTTGTGTGTACCACACTGTTTCTCTTTCTGTTTCACTTTGCGTCATCATGCCCATTGACATTTCCATTTACAGGCACCATGTTACTATGTGACCAGACATCACGTGGCACACCGTTACCGTCAACGCCACCGTGTGCGTTACCCTTTCTGTTATCATTCGTGCTTGTGTTACCATGTGTGCCACTGTCAGTATTTCTGTTTGCATTGCTGCTCCGGGCCCCGCTCGCCCACCACCGCATTACATTCACTATTTCTCAATATCATTCTCAAAAAAAAGGGAAATTAGAGGCAAAAAACTCTGTTTAATGCATTAGTTAGGGTTGTTCCACAGTGACAAAGTGGGGAATTAAGCTGTTAGGTTGAAAACCTAACTCAGTCACCCCCACCACACACACAGACACACACACACACATTCAAGTATGGGGAGGACCAAGTCAACACAACCAATGACAGACATCCAGCAGCAGGTGACAGAAATAACAAACAATTGTCTAAATGTACTACGAGACATCCCCACCCACCTGACCAGGTACTGCATGCTCAGTGGAGATCAACAGCAAAACCGAGGCCATGTACACCAAACGTACACATCCCTGATTGCAGCTGCACACAATGTACCACACTTAGTAGTTGCATGGCCTTACCTACCGATGCCCACACCACACCACAACTGGTACTGTGCCGTTATTCAATATAAATGCTGAAGGTGCACGATGACAGTTGTAGAAAGGATTAACACTACTGAGTATACATTAATTAAAGAAGCACATAAATTAACTACAAGACACTAGCATGCTCAAGATAAAAGTAGTGATACATTTAGTAGGTGATTTACATAGTAGTACATTACTGCAATGGTTTACTCAACATAGAAGGCTGATGTAAATGTATGGAAAAGCATTGCCTGTTCAACGCTGTGAAATTGGTACTGCCAGTATCACATGCATTCTTACTGATGAAGGTGTACTGCTGATGTACATACATAGACCTTCAGTGTGTTTCAATATTAAAGATGCAGTAAGTATTCTTTGTAATAAAGATTGTAATTGCATGGATCAGGCCAAGCAACTTCTAAATATCATAGCACTACTGAGCCAACAATGATGTACCTGTATCGGACATGTATAGAGGATAGATTTTCCTGTAGGCACTTACTGAGTATGTTGTACCTGATAAAGACAATCTCATTGCATCTGTGATGACTAACTTATTCAAATAGTAATACATTTGCTATTGTTGCAAAGAGTGATCTATGCCACTTATGGACACAGTGTGATTTTTTTAACAGTTGTTTCATACTCAGGCTGTATGCCTACTGTTTGGGTTTGCCACATTCTGTCACTGATGCTATCAAAGTGATAACTATGTTAATTCTGCTACAACAGGAATCAAGTAGGTATGGTGTAGATATAAACAGAGTGTCTTTTAGTATTGATTTAACTCATAATGGGGTAAATGTACTAGGACAGCAGGGTTATCCTCTATCACTGAGTCTGTCAGTTATAATCACACTAGGGTTTCGATGACTGTAATGATCAAGTTACACTGTTCATCTTCATGAGTTCATATTCACAGCCATTCTCCAGCAGCTAGACAGTGTATGGTGTAACTGGGTGGGACACTGTGTTGCAAAGCTGCTGCAGTGCCTAGTAGAGGGAGAGTATCTACTCATAAAGACAATTAAGCAATAAGGCATGACCAACAGTTATGTTAAATGGACTGTTAATCACCCTGTAGGGGTTTAATGTTGAATGAGGCATATCCGAGTGCCACATGTAGCTAGACAGCGATAAACTGACCATTAACATAATACCTGGGAGTGGCTTATTGCTATCGTAATAAAACTGTTTTTTAAACAACATTAAATCATGTTCATCATATGGTTAGGCTCTACATGTATGTTAATAAAAACTAAACATAAGGCTGTTACAATGTTTACAGTCAATTAGAAAGCTGCATTTCTTAAACCCTTGTTATAATCAAAGATATTATACCTGTACAACTCCTTGGTTTTGCTTAACTCTATTGCTCAGGTGGCCCACCACAAGTGGTGTGGTGTGTGTGGTGTGGTGTGGGCATCGGTAGGTAAGGCCATGCAACTACTAAGTGTGATACGTTGTGCAGCTGCAATCAGGGATGTGTACGTTTGGTGTACATGGCCTCAGTTTTGCTGTTGATCTCCACTGAGCATGCAGTACCTGGTCAGGTGGGTGGGGATGTCTCGTAGTACATTTAGACAATTGTTTATTTCTGTCACCTGCTGCTGGATGTCTGTCATTGGTTGTGTTGATTTGGTCCTCCCCCATACTTGAATGTGTGTGTGTGTCTGTGTGTGTGTGGTGCTGGGGGGGTGAATTCGGAGTTAGGGTTTTCAACCCTAACAGCGAATTTCCTCACTTTTGTCGCTGTGGAACAACCCTAACTAATGCATTAAACGGAGTTTTTTGCCTCTAATATATATATATATATATATATATACAGCCTATAGCAGAAAAATACTTTTTAATTTACAGTCTAACCTAACCCACCTGAGTGATTACTAACTAGACTGACTAGAGAATGACAGACCTGAGTCTGAGACTTATAATGACAGCTTACCTTACATTACACTTCTTGCTGCACCTGGGCCTGGGATGGAAAAAGTGCAGTCAGATTCCCCGGACCCCAACCTCCTGGTTCTCAATCTCTGTTCAAGTATGGTCTCTTGCTCAGCTCCCACTCAGCCTGGAAGTCCTCCATTCTGATGATCCCAATGGCAATATCAATTCCTTCCTCCTGGTTTTCTGTCTGGACTCTGGATTCTTCAGCCACGACTCCTCCTCCAAACCAACGCTGTTGTACTGAGCTACCCTGGTGGCAGCCAAGGGTTACTATAGGGCAATGTGTCCTTTGATGCTTTTGTTTGTTTTTCCCGCCGTAACACTGCATGAGATGACCACAATAATTGGTCCTCGTAATGGACCAATCGCTGGTGACTTGCTCACCAATCAGAGTTCACTGTCATGCCTGTTGCTGATTGGTGAGTAATGCTAGCCGGCAAATACAGTATCTTGATTGGCTGACATGCTGAGTCCTTCAGATGCTTTAATGCTCAGCCCTCAGGCTCAGCTCATCCTCAGTGTTTGCTTGCTCCTGTTGCCTCTAGTCTTAATCCCCTGGCAGGAATCTGATATCCGAGTCTCCAGTCTAAGGTCTTCCAAGCCAGCCAGAAGTTTAGCAGCCAGTCAGTGCCATGTAGATGCCTGCTGCAGATCAGATGTCGGGTCAGAGGGGGTGCCATGACGGGCAGACTACGGAGGAGGAGAGAGAGAGAGAGAGACTGAGGGTGAGGGGGTGACGACTTGGGCTGTCGGCTATAAGAACGAGCGTCTGCCGTGCCTTCTGTTCTGTTGTTGATTTGTCTTTTGGATCGGATGAGGGAAGCACGCACTGCGGTCTGCATGGCAGGCTGGCAGCATGATTTATTATCAAACTGGCTGGCTTTGGAATTGGAAACTGGAGAAAGGGGAATCAGGGGATTCATCTGTCTGCTGCTGCTGCGGAGTCAGTTGGGAGTCAGGACGGGGCTGATGAGCTGTGACATGCGAGTGTGAGGCGCGCTGAAGTGGACAGAGTCGGAGACCAGACCAGCGTAACCAGTTAAAGTTAAAGTAAGTGCCTGCTTCAGACAGTGCTTTGCCAAAATGTGCTGCTGGCAGTGGCTGAAGATGAATGAAAGATAAGTAGTTTAGTTTTTGGCAGTCACACAGTGTGGGTACAGGTCCAGGACTAGGGGAAGGGATTAAATTAAAAAGGGAAAATGTTTAAAAGCCTCAGTTAGGAATGGATGGATGGATTCGGCAATGCGAGTACTGTCAGTTTTTGCTGTGGTTTAAGTTAGGCTAGCGAGTGCACTGTTTGACCGAAGCGAGTGCAATGTGCTTAAAAAAAAAACATAGCTGTCAGCACTGCCGCATCGATTACCGGACTCGAAAGGGAGAAAACCGGGTAACCGGAGGAGAGCCCTGATTTCTGGACGATCCATAAAATTACCAGGTAGGTGGCAACCCTAAATACTAACCTGAAAAGTGATAATACTATCGTTTTTGATGATAATACTACAGTTCAAAGGTCATCTCCAACTGAAGTATTATCAATAGATCCGTATATTAGAAAAAATAACAGAAAGATAAGTGTTTTACAAGGCAGTAATACCATCTCGATGTTTTGAGGACTTTAGGACCTCTCGAGCTTCGCTCTCGAGTTTCCATGTCCCCAAAACCTCTCTATGGTATTACTGCCTTGTAATAGAAACATAGAAACATAGAATTTGATGGCAGATAAAGATCGCTTGGCCCACGCAGTCTACCCATTTCCCTACCTAATGGATAAGCTGCAGATCCTAGTTAACCAGCAGCCTACTTCTTTCTACCCCCACCCCCTAGAATTGCCTTATGACTGTCTCATGCATGCCTGAATTCCACCACTGTTTTTGACTCCACAACCTCCTCCGGAAGGCTGTTCCATGCATCCACAACCCTTTGTGTGAAAAAATACTTCCTTAAATTACCTCTGAGCTGCCCCCCATCTTCAAATTGGGCCCCCTTGTTCTTGCATACCTCTTTTTGAAAGATGCTACCCTCTTGGACTTTGTTGATTCCCTTGAGGTACTTAAAATTTTCTATCACATCCCCGCTCTCCCTCCTCTCCTCGAGGCTATACATATTAAGCTCCTTAAGTCTCTCTTCATATGTCTTCCGGTGCAGACCCTGCACCATTTTAGTTGCCCTCCTCTGGACAGCTTCCATCCTGTCTATGTCTTTGCGGAGATTGGGTCTCCAGAACTGCACGCAGTAATCCAGATGGGATCTGACCAGCTGTCTGTACAGAGGGATAATAACTTCCTGTTTTCTAATGGAACAGGAAGACACACTTATCTATCTATTATTCTATTTTTAGTTGACACATTTATTGTATCAAGATGTTTGTCCACAGCCAGTTTCTCATCTCTTTGGTTAGTTTGTTTATTTATTTATTTTATTCAGTTTATTTATTGAATGTATACAATTATAAAATGTATGTATTTAATGTAGTTATTAAATGTATGTGTTCACTTAGTGGGTGGATGTATGTAGCTATTTTAGTTATTTATTAAATGTACGTGTTCATTTAGTAGGTGGATATATGTAGTTATTTTAGTTGTTTATTAAATGTATGTGTTTATTGATTGATTGACTGTATTTGGAAGTCCTTTGAGCTCAAGAGACCTTTTTCAAAGGTGCCCAAGTCAAGCATGGTTACATACACCAAGAATCAGTAAAAGAAGCAGCTAGTCGACAAGAATTACCATAATACAAAGGTTTTTACATTGTGAATACTAGAAGTGAATGACAGTAGAAATGAATTACAGCAGGCATTAATAAATAACTACTTTATATGCAGTGGGCTACGCATCAGGAGTGGCATTTTACAGTAACTGCAGAGGATAACAGCAGAGAAGGAGTATGGGTGTTAGGCAGGTCCACTAGATGGAAGGCTAAAGCATGACATGGGCTAGACATACCTCATGGAACCACCCAGCTCTGTCAAATGACCCTGCCAGCCCCAAGATCCACCATGGTGGGCCCCACGAGGGGGCTGACGGAGTCACTTCCCTCCCACAGAGTAACCATCTGGCGTGGAGGCTTGCTGCTAAATGATAGAGCCAACCAGGGGTTACTTTGGGACATTATCATTCCTTCATATTTGTGGTGGGACACTGACTGAAGAGCCCAACAATGGCTGCACCGCAGTATTCTAAGTGCACCACCACCACATGCATCCTTATAACTGTGGGATGCTTATGGGGGGTTAGAAGCTACACGGAGTAGGGTGGGGGATTGTCATTGGAATATGGGGGTCGGGATGGTTGATGGTGTGGGGGGGAGGTGGGGGTTCCAGATTTGGTATGGAAGGAGGGATGAGATTATTTTATAACACATGTGCCTTATTATAAGGAGATGCTGCAGTGGGCTTGGGGGGATGTTGGTTATTAGAGGTTGAGTAGGGTGGGAGGGTTACTTAATGCATGCAGGGGTTAGGTAATTGACAAGGCGGAGAGAGGTGGGTGGATAGTGATTTGCCACTGGGGAGATTTTGTACTCTTAAGTAATAATTTTCAACACAGAAATCTCAGATCTAAATTAATTATCAGTATCTTAATTAATCCTGAATCTTTACTTTAGGATCACATGAGTTAAAAGAGTGGATATTCGAGCACCCTTGATGTCCAGTGATAACCAATTCTGTATATTTTATTGTTTTCTGTCTGTGTTTACAGCCCCATCTACTCTTACCTTGGACCCAAACACAGCTCACCCCCATCTCATCATTTCTGAGGACCGGACTGCTGTGAAGTTGGAAAACGCCTGCCAGGAGCTCTCTGACAACCCTGAGAGGTTCAATTTCTTTCATGCAGTCCTGAGCTCTGAAGGATTCGGCTCTGGGATACATTATTGGGAGGTGTATATTGGGGGCGGGAGTGAGTGGGTTATGGGCATCACCCGGGAGTCAGTGAGGAGGAAGGGAGGGAGTGACCTGATCCCTGAGCAGGGATACTGGGCTGTAGAGCGGTACTCTGATGACAATTACATGGCTAGTGGTCACTGTCTCCCCCTGACAGAGGACCCCAGGATGACTGCTATGTATCTGGACTATGAAGAAGGACGGCTGTCATTTTGTAACACTGATAACTTGTCTCATCTCTACACTTAAAATGACTCATTCATGAAAAAAGTGTTTCCACTCTTCTGCACTTGGAATAAAGAGCCACCAATAAAAATTGTGTCCTCAGTAATGATGATGATGCAGTAATTGAATTAACACCTAATTGGCGAGAATGTCATTCACTTCCATTTCTGTTCTGTTATACACAGTACTCCACAGTTACTGTCACTCTTTCACTGAAAACGATTCCTTTCTTTCGTACAGAAATAAAATTAAAAAAACTGTAGCAGCAGTGTTGATATGTGAGAATGTAATTTGCCTATTACTTGTCGAATGTCATTTCAGCTAGTATGGAAGTGCAGTACAGCAAAAGCAGGAACTGAATTAAGAATAGCAGAAGGAGGCATGGAAGGAGATATAACCTTCTTTTGGTATATCTAGAAATAAGGTTAATGAAGGAAGGGATATGGCACAGAGCTAAGAAAAGGGACAGAGTGGGTAGAGGATCATAGAGGAAGGACCAAATTATTGAATTAATATTTCTGCTTAGTATTCATTAAAGAGACTGAAGGATCAATACAGCAGAATAAGACAGACAAGGGGAGAGAGAGTACAATAAAGATGTCTGAGGAGCTGATCACTGCTGACAAGGTGATTATGGGACTACTAGCCCTGAAAGTGAATAAATCTCTCAGGCCATTTGGTATGTGCACACCAGGATGCTGAGTAGCAGGCACCAGTACTGGCAGCTGCACTGGTTTATCCCATACAACAGTTGCCTTAATTAGGGGCATGGTGGGAACTACACAAGTGAAGTACTGTAGATGTGGTACCCTTGCTCAAGAGCATGGGCAGGGACACAACGGGAAACTACATGTCTGTCAGCTTGCCATCAATTGCTGCTGAAGGAAAGGTTGGTGGACTTTCTTGAGGTAAACTGGTTACAAGATGACAGACAGCACAGATTCATGGCAGGGAAGCCAAGTCAAAAGAACCTCATACTTTTTTGACTCGGTCACAAGGGTGATGGACAGGGGCCAGGCAGAAGGCATGCTGTAGCTGGATTTCAGAAAGCTATTTAAATAGGTCCCCATGATAAACTGATCAAGAAGTTGGATGACCTAGTGGGAGGGGACAAAATGACTGGGGGAGCCAACTGTTTAGGGAGAAAAAAACAAAGAGTTCTGGTTGGAAAAAAGACTCTGAGATGTGAGAGGTTACCAGCGGGGTACCACAGGACTTGGTGCTGAGGCTGTTGCTGTTCAATTCATTCATGAAAGACAGGAAATGGCACAAAAGAGGAGAAGTTGCCATTCTGCAAATGACACAAAGTTCTGTAGGAAGGTGGACACAGAAGAGGAGATCAGGGACATGAGATAGGAGCTATAAAGACTGAAGAAATGGTCCAGAATCTGGCAGCGGTTCCACCTTCAGGACGCACCAGCATTATGGCATGGAGCCATTAGGTGCCAATTGGCAATGTTGCCAACCACTGTTTTTGAGGGGGCTGCACCCCCGCACCCCCCTTGTGGAGGGCTGTGGCTCCTACACCCCCTAACTATAGACACCAAATCTGGGGGGGTGGACATCGGGAAGGGAGAGGTGAATCAAGATTATGGTACGCTAATGCCAGTACCATGAATGCCTATAGTGTCTGGCAGCTGAGGTTCAATGCCAAGAAGTGCAGTCATGCATGTGGGGAAAAAGAACCAAGGGGTAAAGTATGGAGGGGGGACCATCACACTGACTAAGGAAGGCAGAGACCTAGAAATTGCAATTACAAGTCCCTTGAAACCCGCTACACAATGCTGTAAATTGGTGAGAAGGGTAAACAGGAAGCTGGTTTAAATAAGCATCAGGGTTCACATGCGGAAGGACAGAGGTCATACTGCCTCGGTACTGATTCCTGGTATACAAATATCACATTGTATAATTATCAAATATTCAATTGCATAATTATAAAATATCTTATTGTACATAATGATCAAGTATCCTATTGTGCAATTATCGAATATCCTATTGTATAATTATTAAATAGAATATTGTATAATTAAAATATCACATTGTATAATTATTACATATCCTATTGTACAATTAAAATATCCTATTGTATAATTATGGAGTCTGGATACAAGACAGAGGTGAAATATTAGTTGGTATCAAGGGAATTTTTTTAATTAGGTCTATAATTGACCTTTATTTCTCATGGAGATCAGGACTACAGGTTTCAATACACTATTTGGGTGTGTAGGTAACCAGACCAACTCACTGGTACCCTGTTTAAATTCTAGCACATTGGTAGAATTAACGCATTACTCCCATTGCTGTTTCTTTATTAGCAACATTTATTATATTTTGTCAGTTCTTTGAGGGATATTTTAAAGCTCTTTGTAAGACTGTATAACTCGAATGCTATTTAGAGGTGTTTGGAAAAAAACTTTCGCCAGTGGAATTGAAGCAAAAGTCATACTTTCGCTTCTGTGAAAGATCTGAAATCCATTTCCGAACTTTAGAGGGATTTCCACCTCCCCTGCATTGCTGCCCGATATAGAATTTAAGTAATTCCCTGATGGCTAGTGGTACCTCCCCCCACTGATCACCCCTCCCATACTTAAAAAAAATGCCCCTGTAATCCCTGGTGGCTAGCGATCACACCATCGATCACCCATCCAATACTTAAAAAAATGCCCCTCGTAATCCCTGGTGGCTAGCGGTCCTTCCCCTCCACCTAATCACCTGTCCCATGTTTTTTTTTAAATGACCATGTACTCTCTGGTGGCTAGTCACCCCTAGCCCCCGATCATCCACCTGACCAGTCAAGACATCATGCCCTTCCAAGTAACCCCATCCTGATCCCCCACCATATAGGGTTGTGAAAAAAACATTCTCCCTGGTGGTATAGTGACTCTTCCTCCTATCCCCCCAATTCTCACTAATTGATTACTCAGTGGGCTGCTGGTTGTAGAAGAGAGAGGACTGTGCTGGCTGTAGATGAGAAAGGATGGCTGTGCCGGCTGTAGAGGAGAGAGGAGGGCTGTGCTGGTTGTAGAGGAGAGAGGAGGGCTGTGCTGGCTGTAGGGGAGAGAGGAGGACTGTGCTGGTTGTAGAGGAGAGAGGAGAGCTGTGCTGGCTGTAGAGGAGGGCTGTGCTTGCAGAAGAGGAGAGAGGAGGGCTGTGCTGGCTGTAGAGGAGACAGGAGGACTGTGCTGGCTGTAGAGGAGAGAGGAGGGCTGTGCTGACTGTAGAGGACAGAGGAGGGCTGTGCTGGTTGTAGAGGAGAGAGGAGGGCTGTGCTGGCTGTAGGGGAGAGAGGAGGACTGTGCTGGTTGTAGAGGAGAGAGGAGGGCTGTGCTGGCTGTAGAGGAGAGAGGAGGACTGTGCTGGCTGTAGAGGAGAGAGGGGGGCTGTGCTGGCTGTAGAGGACAGAGGAGGGCTGTGCTGGCTGTAGAGGAGAGAGGAGGGATATGCTGGCTGTAGAGCAGAGAGGAGGACTGTGCTAGCTGTAGAGGAGAGAGGAGAACTGTGCTGGCTGTAGAGGAGAGAGGAGGACTGTGCTGGCTGTAGAGGAGAGAGGAGGGCTGTGCTGGCTGTAGAGGAGAGAGGAGGGCTGTGCTGGCTGTAGGGGAGAGAGGAGGACTGTGCTAGCTGTAGAGGAGAGAGGAGGGCTGTGCTAGCTGTAGAGGAGAGAGGAGGGCTGTGCTGGCTGTAGAGGAGAGAGGAGGGATATGCTGGCTGTAGAGCAGAGAGGAGGACTGTGGTGGCTGTAGAGGAGAGAGGAGGACTGTGCTGGCTGTAGAGGAGAGAGGAGGGCTGTGCCAGTTGCCTGCTCTCAGGCTGAGGATGGGGGGAGCTGGGTAGTGGGATATTGCCTCCAGGGGCGGAGGAGAGAGATGTACACTAGACCACCAGGAATAAAGACTTTAATTCAGGCATTGGTGATAGGGAGGGATGGTCACTAGACCACCAGGGAGACATGTCTTTTTTTCTCTCTGTCATATATGGCAGGGGATTGGGATAGGGGTTACTTGGAAGGGCATGATGTCCTGGGCTGTTCAGGAGGGTGATTTGGTGTGGGAGGGGCTAAAAGCCACCAGGGATTACATGGGCACTTCTTTTTAAACATGGGGTGGGTGATTGAGTGAGGGGAGGGACCGCTAGCCACCAGTGATTACAGGGGCATTTATTTTAAACATGGGTCAGGAGATCAGGTGGGTGGAGGGACCGCTACCCACCAGAGATTACAGGGGCAGTTATTTTAAATATGGGGTAGGTGATCGGGTGGGGGAGAGGGATTGCTAGCCACCAGGGAATACAGGGGCATTTATATTAAGTATGGGGCAGGTGATCAGGTGGGGGGAGGGACCATTAGCCACCAGGGATTACAGGGGCATTTATTTTAAATATGGGGCAGGTGATCAGGTGGGGGGAGGGACCGCTAGCCATGAAGGATTACAGGGGCATTTATTTTAAACATGGGGCAGGTGATTGGGTTGGGGAGAGACCACTAGCCACCAGAGATTACAGGGGCATTTATATTAAATATGGGGCAGACGATCGGGTGGGGAGAGGGACCACTAGCCACCAGGGATTACAGGGGCATTTATATTAAACATGAGGCAGATGATCGAGTGGGGGGAGGGACCGCTAGCCACCAGGGATTACAGTGGCCTTAATTTTAAATATGGGGCAGGTGATCAGGCAAGTGAGGGACCGCTAGCTAAAAGGGATTAGATGGGCATTTATTGTAAATATGATGCAGGTGATTGGGCAGGCAAGAGGCATGGCTAGCCAGCAGGAATTACAGGAGCATTTATTTGAAATATGGGGCAGGTGATTAGGCAGAGGGAGGGGCTGCTAGCAACCAGCTATTATAGAAGCATTCATTTTAAACATGGGGTGAGTGATTGGGTGGGGGAGAGACATCTAGCCACCAGGGATTACAGGGGCATTTATATAAAACATCCGGCGGTTGATCGGGCAGAGGGAGGGACCGCTAGCTTCCAGGGATTACAGGGCCTTTATTTTAAATATGGGGCAAGTAATTGGGTGGGGGGAGGGACTGCTAGCCACCAGGGATTACAGGGGCATTTATTTTAAACATGGAGCAGATTATCGGGTGGTGAAGGGAATGTTAGCCACCAGAGATTACAGGGATCTTTATTTTAAATATGGGGCAGGTGATCGGCTGGGCGGAGCGATCGCTGGCCACCAGGGATTACAGGGGAATTTATTTTTAATATGGGGCTGGTGATTGGGTGAGGGAGAGGGACTGCTAGCCTCTAGGGATTACAGGAGAATTTATTTAAAATATGGGGCTGGTGATCGGGTGGGGAGAGGGACTGCTAGACACCAGGGATTACAGGGGCATTTATTTTACATATGGGGAGGTGGTCTGGTGGAGAGAGGGACTGCTAGCCACCAGGGATTACAGGGGCATTTATTTTAAATATCTGGCAGGTGATTGGGTGGTGGAGGGACCGCTCACCACCAGGAATTCAAGGGGCATTTATTTTAAACATGGGGTGGGTGATTGGGTGGGGGGATGGACTGCTAGCCACCAGGGATTACTGGGGCCTTTATTTTAAATGTGGGGCAGGTGATCGGGCATAGGAAGGGATCACTAGCCACCAGGGATTAGAGGGGCATTTATTGTAAATATGGGGCAGGTGATTGGAGGGGGTCTGCAAGCCACCAGGGATTGCAGGGCATTTCTTTTAAATATGGGACAGATGATCAGGCAGGGGGAGGGACTGCTAGCCACCAGGGATTACAGTGGCATTAGTTTAAAATATGGGGCAGGTGATCGGGTGGGGGGTTGGACCGTTGACAACCAGGGATTTCAGGGGTATTTATGTTAAACATGGGGCGGGTGATTGGGTGGGGAGAGGGACCGCTTGCCACCAGAGATTACAGGGGTATTTATTTTAAATATGGGGCTGGTGATCGGGCAAGGGGAGGGACCTCTAGCCACCAGGGATTGCAGCGGCATTTATTTTAAACATGGGGCTGATTATCGGGCAGGGGGAGGCACCGCTAGCCAGCAGGGACTACAGGGGCCTCTATTTTAAATAGGGGGCAGGTGATCAGGTAGGGGGAGGGACCGCTAGCTAACAGGGATTACAGGGGAATTTATTTTAAATATGGGGCAGGTGATCGGGCGGGGAAGATGGACTGCTAGCCACCAGGGATTTCAGGGGTATTTATGTTAAACATGGGGCAGGTGATCAGGCGGGGGACAGGGACCGCTATCCAGCAGGGATTTCAGGGGTATTTATTTTAAATATGGGGCTGGTGATCGGGCAGGAGGAAGGACCTCTAGCCATCAGAGATTGCAGCGGCATTTATTTTAAACATGGGGCTGATTATCGGGCAGGGGGAGGCACTGCTAGCCAGCAGGGACTACAGGGGCCTCTATTTTAAATAGGGGGCAGGTGATCAGGTAGGGGGAGGGACCACTAGTTACCAGGGATTACAGGGGCATTTATTTTAAATATGGGGCAAGTGATCAGGTGGGAAGAGGGACCGCTAGCCACCAGAGATTACAGGGGCATTTATATTAAATATGGGGCAGGAGATTGGGTGGGGGAGAGGGATCGCTAGCCACCAGGGAATACAGGGGCATTTGTTTTAAATATGGGGCAGGTGATCAGGTGGGGGGAGGGACCACTAGCCACCAGGGATTACAGGGGCATTTATTAAATATGGCACAGGTGATCAGGTGGCGGGAGGGACCACTAGCCACCAGGGATTACTTGGGGAATTTATTTTAAATATGGGGCAGGTGATCAGGTGGGGGAAGGGACAGCTAGCCACCAGGGATTACAGGGGAATTTATTTTAAATATGGGGCGGGTGATCAGGTGGGCGGAGCGATCTCTAGCCACCAGGGATTACAGGGGCCTTTATTTTAAAAATGGGGCAGGTGATTGGGTGAGGGAGAGGGACCGCTAGCCTCTAGGGATTACAGTAGAATTTATTTAAAATATGGGGCTGGTGATCGGGTGGGGAGAGGGACCGCTAGCCACCAGGGATTACAGGGACATTTATTTTAAATATCTGGAGGTGATTGGGTGGTGGAGGGACCGTTGGCCACCAGGAATTACAGGGACATTTATTTTAAATATGGGGCAGGTAACCGGGGGAGGGACCTCTAACCATCAGGGATTACAGAGACCTTTCTTTCAAATATGGGACAGGTGATTGGAGGGGGTCTGCTAGCCGCCAGGGATTGCAGGGGCATTTATTTTAAATATGGGACAGATGATCAGGCAGGGGGAGGAACTGCTAGTCACCAGGAATTACAGAGTCATTTATTTTAAACATGGGGCAGGTTATCAGGTGGGGGGACGGACCACTAGCCACCAGGGATAAGAGGGGCATTTATTGTAATTATGGGTCAGGTGATCATGTGGGAAAGAGGCACTACTAGCCAACAGGAATTACAGGGGCATTTATTTGAAATATGGGGCAGGTGATCATGCACAGGGAGGGACCGCTAGTCGCCAAGGATTACAGGGGTATTTATTTGAAACATGGGGTGTATTATCAGTTTTTGGAGGGAACACTAGCCACCAAGGATTACAGGAGCCTTTATTTTAAATATGGGGTGGGTGATCGGTGGGGGCGATCGCTAGCCACCAGGGATTACAAGGGAGTGTATTTTTAATATGGGGTAGGTGATTTGGTGAGGGCAAGGGACTGCTAGCCTCTAGGGATTACAAGAGAATTTATTTAAAATATAGGGCTGGTGATCGGGTGGTGGGAGGGACCGCTAGACACCAGGGATTACAGGGGCATTTATTTTAAGTGTGGGGAGGTGGTCTGGTGGAGAGAGGGACTGCTAGCCACCAGGGATTACAGGGGCTTTTATTTTAAATATCTGGCAGGTGATTGGGAGGTGAAGGGACCACAGACCACCAGGGATTACAGGGGCATTTATTTTAAATATGAAGCAGGTGATTGGGGGAGGGACCACTAGCCACCAGGGATTACAGGGGCATTTATTTTAAATATGAAGCAGGTGATCGGGGGAGGGACCACTTGCCACCAGGGATTTCAGGGGTATTTATTTTAAACATGGGGTGGGTGATCTGGTGGGGGTATGGATCGATAGTCACCAGGGATTACTGGGGCCTTTATTTTAAATATGGGGCAGGTGATCAGGTGGGGGAGAGCCCGGTAACCACCAGAAATTATAGCCTCATTTGTTTTAAACATGGGGCAGGTGATCCGGCGAGGGGAGTGATTGCTAGCCACCAGGGATTACAGGGGCTTTCATTTTAAATATGGGGCAGATGATCAGGTGGGGGGAGGGACCCCTAGCCATCAGGGATTACAGGGGCATTTATTTCAAACTTGAGGCAGATGATCAGGTGGGGGGAGGGACTGCAAGCCACCAGGGATTGCAGGGGCATTCATATTAAATGTGAGACAGGTGATCAGGTTGGGGAAGGGACCACTAGCCACCAGGAATTACAGAGTAATTTCTTTTAAACATGGAGCAGGTTATCAGGTGGGGGCAAGGACCACTAGCCACCAGGGATGAGAGGGGCATTTATTGTAAATATGGGTCAGGTGATCATGTGGGAAAGAGGCACTACTAGCCAACAGGAATTACAGAGGCATTTATTTGAAATATGGGGCAGGTGATCATGCACAGGGAGGGACCGCTAGTCGCCAAGGATTACAGGGGTATTTATTTGAAACATGGGGTGTATTATCAGTTTTTGGAGGGAACACTAGCCACCAAGGATTACAGGAGCCCTTATTTTAAATATGGGGTGGGTGATCGGGTGGGGGGAGCGATCGCTAGCCACCAGGGATTACAAGGGAGTGTATTTTTAATATGGGGTAGGTGATTTGGTGAGAGCAAGGGACTGCTAGCCTCTAGGGATTACAAGAGAATTTATTTAAAATATAGGGCTGGTGATCGGGTGGTGGGAGGGACCGCTAGACACCAGGGATTACAGGGGCATTTATTTTAAGTGTGGGGAGGTGGTCTGGTGGAGAGAGGGACTGCTAGCCACCAAGGATTACAGGGGCTTTTATTTTAAATATCTGGCAGGTGATTGGGAGGTGAAGGGACCACAGACCACCAGGGATTTCAGGGGTGTTTATTTTAAACATGGGGCGGGTGATCTGGTGGGCGTATGGATCGATAGCCACCAGGGATTACTGGGGCCTTTATTTTAAATATGGGGCAGGTGATCAGGTGGGGGAGAGCCCGGTAACCACCAGAAATTATAGCCTCATTTGTTTTAAACATGGGGCAGGTGATCCGGCGAGGGGCGTGATTGCTAGCCACCAGGGATTACAGGTGCATTTATTGTAAACATGGGGCCCATGATCGGGTGAAGGGAGGGACTGCTAGCCATCAGGGATTACAGGGGCCTTTCTTTTAAATATGGGGCAGGTGATTGGAGGGGGTCTTCTAGCCACCAGCAATTGCAGGGCATTTATTTTAAATATGGGACAGATGATCAGGTTGGGGGAGGGACTGCTAGTCACCAGGGATTACAGGGGCATTTATTTTAATTATGGAGCAGATTATCGGGTGGGGGGAGGGACTGCTAGCCACCAGGGGTTGCAGTTGCATTAATTTAAAATATGGGGCAGGTGATCCGGTGGGGGAGGGACCACTGGCAATCAGGGATTAAAGGGGCATTTACTTTAAATATGGGGCAGGTGATCGGGCGGGGGAGAGGGACTGCTAGCCAACAGGGATTTCAGGGGTATTTATGTTAAACATGGGGCAGGTGATCCGGTGGGGAGAGGGACCTTTAGCCACCAGAGATTACAGGGGCATTTATTTTAAACATGAGGCAGATGATCGAGTGGGGGGAGGGACCACTAGCCAGCAGGGATTACAGTGGCCTTAATTTTAAATATGGGGCAGGTGATCAGGCGAGGGAGGGACTGCTAGCCACCAGGGATTAGAGGGGCATTTATTGTAAATATGGGGCAGGTGATCAGGCGGGGAAGAGGCACCGCTAGCCAACAGGAATTACAGGGGCATTTATTTGAAATATGGGGCAGGTGATCAGGCATGGGGAGGGACAGCTAGCCGCCAGAAATTACAGGGGCATTTATTTTAAACATGGGGCAGATTATCGGATGAGGGTGGGAACGCTATCCACGACCTTTATTTTAAATATGGGGCAGGTGATCGGGTGGGGGGAGGGATTGATAGCCACCAGGGATTACAGGGGCATTTGTTTTTAATATGGGGCAGGTGATTGGGCATTGGAGAGGGACCACTAGCCACCAGGGATTACAGGGGCAGTTTTTTTAAATACGTGGCAGGTGATAAGGTAGGGGGAGGGACCGCTAGCCACCAGGAATTACTGGGGCCTTTATTTTAAATATGGGGCAGGTGATTAGGTGGGGGGAGGGATTGATAGCCACCAGAGATTACAGGGGCATTTGTTTTTAATATGGGGCAGGTGATCAGGCATTGGAGAGGAACCGCTAGCCACCAGGAATTACAGGGGCAGTTTTTTTTAAATAAGTGGCAGGTGATAAGGTGGGGGGAGTGACCGCAAGCCACCAAGGATTGCAGGGCCTTTATTTTAAATATGGGGCAGGTAATCAGGCGGGGGAGGGACCGCTAGCCACCAGGGATTAGAGGGGCATTTATTGTAAATATGGGCAGGTGATCAGGCGGGGGAGGGACCACTAGCCACCAGGGATTAGAGGGGCATTTATTTTAAATATGGGGCAGGTGATCAGGCGGGGGAGAAACCGCTAGCCACCACGGATTAGAGGGGCATTTATTGTAAATATGGGGCAGGTGATCATGCAGTAAAGAGACACTGCTAGCCAACAGGAATTACAGGGGAATATATTTGAAATATGGGGTAGGTGATCAGGCATGGGAAGGGACAGCTAGCCACCAGAATTTACAGGGGCATTTATTTTAAACATGGGGCGGATTATCGGGTGAGGATGGGAACACTAGCCACCAAGGATTACAGGGGCCTTTATTTTAAATATGGGGCAGGTGATCAGGTGGGGGAGTGATCACTAGCCACCAGGGATTACAGGCGAATTTATTTTAAATATCTGACAGGTGATTGGGCACGGGAGGGACCGCTGACAACCAGGAATTACAGGGGCATTTATTTTAAATGTGGGGCAGGTGACCATGGGGGAGGGACCTCTAGCCACCGGGGAATACAGGGGCATTTATTTTAAACATGGGGTGGGTGATCGGGGGAGGGTCCTCTAGCCACCGGGGAATACAGGGACATTTATTTTAAACATGGAGCTGATTATCAGGCCGGGGGGATGGACCACTAGCCACCAGGGATTACTGGGGCCTTTATTTTAAATATGGGGCAGGTGATTGGGTGGGGGGAGGGATAGATAGCCACCAGGGATTACAGGGGCATTTGTTTTTAATATGGGGCAGGTGATCGGGTGGGGAGGGACCACTAGCCACCAGGGATTACTGGGGCCTTTATTTTAAATATGGGGCAGGTGATTGGGTGGGGGGAGGGATAGATAGCCACCAGGGATTACAGGGGCATTTGTTTTTAATATGGGGCAGGTGATCGGGCATTGGAGAGGGTCCACTAGCCACCAGGGATTACAGGGGCAGTTTTTTTAAATATGTGGCAGGTGATAAGGTGGGGGGAGTGACCGCTAGCCACCAAGGATTGCAGGGCCTTTATTTTAAATATGAGTTAGGTGATCAGGCCAGGGAAGGGACCGGTAGCCACCAGGGATTATAGGGGCATTTCTTTTAAACATGGGATGGCTGATTGGGTAGGGGGAAGAGATCGTTAGCCGTCAGGGATTACAGGTGCATTTATTTAAAACATGCAGTGGCTGATCAGCGGAGGGAGGGACCACTAGCTACACGTGGTTACAGGGGCCTTTATTTTAAATATGGGCAGGTGATCGGGTGGGGGTGGGACTGCTAGTCACCAGGGATTACAGGGTATTTATTTAAAACATGCAGTGGCTGATCGAGCGGTGGGAGGACCGCTAGTCACCAGGGTTACGAGCCTTTATTCCAAATACGGGCAGGTGATTGGGTGGGGGAGGGACTGCTAGTCACCAGGGATTACAGGGTATTTATTTAAAACATGCAGTGGCTGATCGAGCGGTGGGAGTGACCGCTAGCTACCAGGGTTATGGGGGCCTTTATTCTAAATACGGGGCAGGTGATCGGGTGGGGGGAGGGACTGCTAGTCGCCAGGGATTACAGGGGTATTTATTTTAAACATGGGGTGTATTATCGGTTTTTGGAGGGAACACTAGCCACCAAGGATTACAGGGGCCTTTATTTTAAATATGGGGTGGGTGATCGGGTGGAGGGAGCGATCGCTAGCCACCAGGGATTATGGGGGAATTTATTTTTAATATGGGGCAGGTGATTGGGCGAGGAAGAGGGACCGCTAGCCTCTAGGGATTACAGGAGAATTTATTTAAAATATGGGGCTGGTGATCGGGTGGGGAGAGGGACCGCTAGACACCAGGGATTACAAAGGAATTTATTTTAATTTTTTTTGCAAATAACTTTATTTTACTATATTTATATACTCCATGAAAATAATACAAACCCATAACCATACAGATAAAACAGACCCCAAAAACCATACAAGAAATTAAATAATTGTATGTGACATAGTCTCAGGAGGAGGGAAAAAAAAAAGCCACCCCAACCCACCCCAGAATCCACCCCCCGTGGCAGCTAGTGCATACAGTTTACAAATAGATATACTTTCCTTTCAGAATTTAGATTAAAATACCCTAGGTTAACCTAGCAACGGAAGGAGAGTAGGGAAAGGACTGAGGTACAACCATACATAACCCTCGCGAGGGAGGGAGAGACAAGAAAAGAGTTCACCATTTCATGGATAAGTGGGAACCATAAAAAGGGGGTGACTGTGGGAGGAACTAAAACACCAATAGAAGAAAAACGTAGAAAGTAGTCTTCCCAGTGATTACTTAGCATTATCCTTGTGATACCCCAGATAGAGAATAGGCAAAATAGAGCACCCAGGAAGGTAAAACCAAGTTCCCGGGGGCCTATACTAGTAGCATACACGGTTTGCTCCCTCCTAGTAGCCAAATTTGTTTTTTAGATGTGTAAAAAAACCACCCCAGCACTTCTGGAATTTTCCGGCAGAGTTAAAGAAACTAGTGACAGACCATTCGGCATTTAAAGCATTTAAGAATTCGTCCCACCATTCTTTGTATGAGGGTTCCCAACTGCCTTGCCAGTGCCGGAGAATTACCAGTTTGGTAATGAGAGCTACCATTGCCATTTGCCATTTTTGAGTCCAAGTTGGGATTTGAGCATACATCCCTAATAAGCAAACATTTTAGTTGAAAAGGCTGAGATATTACAGTATGATTTGTCACTGCCTAACTGGGTCCCAAAGAAATTTAGCCACCTTTGGACCAAGCCCAAAGTTTATGGTGGGTTGTGGCTAGAGGGTCCCCACAGTCAACAGAAACAGAAGAAGAGGACCTGTGTATCCGGAAAGCTTGGCAGGAGAAAAATAAAGGTTATGTAAGATGTTAAATTGAATATTTCTAAGTTTATCTTGTTTAATGCAAGCATAAGACTCTATCCAAATTCTTTCCCAAATTTCAGCCGGCCAACCTTTAGCAAAGTTGGACTCCCAATAATGGGCTATAGGAGTAACATTGGGCATTATTCCTGTCAGCATAAACTTATAAATCTTTGAAACCGCATTGCAGGATACTGCTAACTCTCTCAAACTTTTTAAAAGGACTCCAACTCCGTCACACCACGGGCTTTTCTCCAAGAAAAGACTTACACATTGTTGAATCTGGTACAATCGCAATAGATTATTATGATCCACCCCAAATTTTTTTACAAGCTCTGATACTGGGACTAAAGAATTAGCTGAAACAAAATCTGCCAAACAAAGTTTGGGAGAATAGTTACCTATAAAACACATGATTGGGCGATTCCCTATCTGTATATTGGGATTCCTTAGCAAAGGTTGCAACAGGTCTTTTGAGTAAGGTTTATGGAGCAGCGAATAGAGTTGGTGTAGGGCCTTCACATCCCAACCTAGTGGAGTGTTTTTTATTTTTTGGGGAACTTTGGACCAGGGAGTATATAAGAGAGATTCCAAATCTAAGCTAAGATTATTAATTGAGGAACGATCCAAAATAAGCCAAGGGGGTGGACTCGGGGTTGCTTCGGATTCGACCACCCACTGTGAACATCTTGTAGCATGAATAGCTAGGTAATAAACAAAAAAGTCAGGCAACTGCAACCCCCCTAATTTTCTAGGTCGGGTAAGTTTTGCGTATGCCCGACGAGGTGCTTTGCCTTTCCACAAAAAATCTGAGCAGCATTTATAAAGTGGTTTAAAGAAAGACTTAGGTAAATAGATGTTAAGATTAAAAAGAGGATAGGAAATTTTGGGTAAGTCCATCATTTTAAGGTATTAGCTCTACCTCAGAAGGATAGGGGTAATTTATTCCACCTTCCAAGTCCTCCTTAATAGATTTGAACAGAGGGCTAAGATTAAGATTCCCAGATTGGGAAGGTCTTTCGAGATTCTAATGCCCAAATAAACCAGAGAACTGCTCTGCCATTGAAGGCCTAGGGAGGAACACCAGTCTTTCTGTAAGAGAGGAGATAATGGATATACATTAGTTTTGTTCATGTTTAGTTTGTAACCTGAAAAGTCACTGAAGCAGAAATTATCTGAAGCAATTGGAGGCGATTTTCTGCTGTTTTCTATATGTATAAGCAGGTCGTCTGCAAAGGCTGATATTTTACATTCAAGCTTGCCAATATGAATTCCCTGTATTTGGCTGTCTAACTTCAGGGCCCTTATTAGGGGCTCAATATATAGATTAAAAAGGAACGGAGAAAGTGGACAGCCCTGTCGAGTGCTACGGGAGAGGGGAAAGTCTCTCGAGATAAGATTGTTGCATTGGATTCTGGCAGATGGGCAAGAGTAGAGAACTCGAATATAATCTATGAAACGTTGGGAATACCAAATTTGCTTAATACTGCAAACATAAAACGCCATTCTACTCTATCAAACGCTTTTTCCGCGTCTAAAGATACCAGAGATGCTTCTAGATCCAGAATCTCAGCCGCGGAAATTAAATAAAATAGCTTCCTGAAGTGATCCGCAGATGAACGTCCAGCCACGAACCCAGCCTGCTCTGGACTGAGTAGACCCTCCCAAGATAGTCTTAGTCTGTTAGCCAGAATTTTAGTGTATATTTTAACATCAATGTTAAGGAGGGAAATGGGCCTATAGTTACCCACTTCAGATGGAGATTTCTCTGGTTTGGGCAAAAGAATTATTCTTGCTTCAAACAGTGTATGATCGTTAACTCCATGGGTGTGCCAATACGCATAAACTTGAAGCAACAAAGGTGTTAGCCATTTTTTAAAGGTTTTGTAAAAGGGGCCCGTAAAACCATCAGGGCCAGGTGCTTTGTCAGGCTTTAAGGAGTCGATAGTTTTGGATATTTCCTCACTTGTAATAGGGGCCACTAGCAATAGCTTAAATTCCTCTGACATTGTCGGGAAAGGAATCTTATCCAGAAACTCCCACATTTTGGTGTCGTGCTCTGAAGTACTGGGTTCACTAGAATATAGTTTTTTATAAAAATCAAGGAACAGAGCTAGTATACCTTCTGGGTCTGTGACCAAAGCAGTCGTTTGAGGGATGCCTTGAGTTTGCCACCCATTTAGCAGATGATAGCTGCTTCAGTTGCCAAACTAAAAGCTTGCCTGCTTTGTTGCCTTGGCCTATATATGAGGCTTTCAGTATGGAAGCAGACCTCTCAACAGATTCCCTAAGAGCACTTGCATATATGGCCCTAAGAGTGGAAAGTTCTTGCTCTTGTGTTTGGGAAAGTGTACCGATCTCTTTACTGTCCAGGTCTTTAATTTTATTTAGACAATTGGTTAAGAAATTGTTTTTTTTCTTTTTACACACTGACGCTATACGAATAAGTTCTCCTCTCCAGGTGGCTTTCAACGCAGCCCATGCCCGGTCCGATGCCGTAATTGATTCCCAATTAGTAGCAATGGAGTTTGCTAAGAAGTCTTGGAAGCGCCCCACTATTTGATTGTCAGATAATAGTTTGTTGTTAAGAGCCCAGGAATAGGATCTTGATGGAATGTTTGGCAGCAAACACTGCAAAATGATGGGAGAGTGGTCAGAAATTATCCGGGCTAATATGTTGGCTTCTACAATGTATGGTAATAACTGCTGACTAACCAAAAAATAGTCGAGACGGGAATAGCTTTTGTGAACTGGAGAAAAAAACGTAAATTCCTTACTTGAAGGATTATTAATTCTCCATGGATCTAGGAGGCCCAATGACATTGTGAATTCTAGCAGAGCCCTCTCTTTTGAGGGAGCTTTTAGTTCCTTGTGTGAGGAGTCTTGAGTCAAGCGCAGTTAGATGTATCAATTCAAGTACGCCCAAAAAATATGGGCAAACCTAAAAAGGGGGCCATAACCATAGCCAGGTGTGTAAAAAAAGATGGTGTATCTAAGTTAGGTCCATAAATAGAACCCAAAACTAAGTTTAGGTTACCAATTTTGCCCGCTACAAAAATATACCTGCCTTCTGGGTCAGAAATAAGGAGGCAGTATAGCGCAGTGGTCTAAGGCTCTGAGCTGCAAATTTGGTGATATCCAGCAGACCAGACCTGGGTTTGAATCCCACAGCTTCCGTTTGCATACTGTGTGACCCTGAGCAAGTCGCTTAACCTCCTTGTGCTCCCAGGTCGCTCCTGTAAAAAAGCTTTCAGCTTAGTGTGCTATACCTGGTTAAACAACTAAATAAAAAAAAATAACTTCTGTCGGTGAAAGTGGAACTCCTCTAGCCACCAATATAGCTAGCCACCGTTTGTTGGATGTAAATCCTGAACCAAAAACTTGACCAACCCATCTTTTTTGGAGGTAATGCAGTTGTTCGGAAAGCAAATGGGTTTCCTGGAGAAACACAATTGAAGGGTCAAATTTTGCCAGGTGGTTTAAGATGATATATTTCTTTTTATTGTCTCTCCCCCCTTTTACATTCCAGGACATAATATTCAAGCCGCTAACCATATATGTGTCAGCATAAACCTCATGGAAAGAAATAAGTAGCTGCCCCCCACAAACAGAGAAAAACGTAACTCTACTATTAACCCACCCCAACACACACCCCAACAAAACCACCCCATCTAACAAACCTACTGAATAACCCCGGCTCTGAGCCTACTCCTATTCATCTGGCCCATGATACGGCGCCAGAAGTGAGCTCTACCCCCCCAATCCATACTACAAATAGACAATCAGCTGTTACAACACAGAGTACCCTCAGTTTACTCTAAACTGCAATGTACATAACTTTCATAAACCTTACAATTGGTATCCCACTAAATTAGCTCCCGTACTAGCAAATAACTGTTAAACAAGTTGGCAGTAACAAACTGCCATGAGTGAAAAGCAATGAATCATTATTTAACATCAGAGCATATGGTGCAATTAGATAAAGAAAGAAAAATACAAGGCTACTAGTAAATGCATGGTCTTTGCTATGCTCATCTTATCTTGAATAACTTCATTCCACATACAGGAAGTAGAGTGGAGCCTTTTGAGAAGAAAAAACTAAAGAGGCTACCAGAAGTCAGGGGCAACTGTAGGTTTTGAAGCAATGTTAGGACATAAAAAGAAAAGGCACAGCAGGCTCCTGGGGGTTAACCAATATAGCGAGCAGACCAGCCAGATTAAAAAGGCAGAAAACATAGGACAAATTAAGCCATTGCCTGTCTGGGGATAACCCCAGCAGAGGTCCAGGCTGCAACGAAGAGTTTTACCCCTTCAACCTTAGGGATAAATAAAAGTGCATAAACTATTAAAGGCAGAATTAGGCAACCAACTGTGAGGACCAGGCCTCTAGTGGAAACATAGCAATGTCACATGCAGTACATCAAAAACAGTCCATAGGAGCCTAGAAATAATACTGATGACATAAAGTAATACCAAGTAGAGGGAAAAAGAAGAAATCAAAACAGCGTCAAGTCAAATGCAGAAAGTTCAACTTAATTCACATCAGCCTGCAGGTCCTCCGATAACATAAAGTTACTCCAGGAATTAGTGATATTGTAGGAACCAAGTCCCTCTAGGAGCCACAGGATAGGCCTCATTAGTAAAATGCTACCTCAGCCCTTAGAGAAGAGATCAGGGTGATAGTTCTTGAGAGTCTTCAGAGCTTCCTCGGGCGAGTCGAAGCATTTGGAACCATCCCTCAAGGTTACCTCTAGATGTGCTGGATATAGCATTCGATGCTTAATACCGGCAACCCACAGCTTAGAGGTGATGGGGCGAAAACTCGCCCTGAGTAAGCGCGTCTTCATTGTTAGGTCTGGCACAAGTCTGAGTTTTTTTCCTTCCCATAGAATCGTTGAGAGTTTCCTGGCTTCTTTAAGTATGAATTCGCGGTCTAGATAGTTGAGGATCTGATGCCGTGGTTTGGCGCGCAGAGACTGGTGGCCTCTTTCGATTACATATTCAGGACCATTTGGAGAGGGGCCTACCGTCTTTTTCAGAAATTTCTGCAGAAACATTATCATGTTTGGACCTTCGTCCCCCTCGGGAAGCCCCAGTAGGACTAAATTGTTCCGTCTGTTCCTCCCCTCCAAGTCTTCCAGGCGGTCTTCTAGTTTTGCAATTGATTTTTTACATTCGGCCATAGCAGGATCGTTTCTGTCGAGTTTCCTTTCTACGGAGGATATCCTCGCTTCAGCATCGGTTACTCGACGAGCCAGTTGGGTCAAAGCTGGTTTAAATTCCGCGACTTCATCTATCAGTTTGAAGAGAGCCTCCTTGATCGTAGAGAGCTCTGAGTAGACCCGGGAGGGTGTCAAATCTTCATCAGGCACTATAGGAGAAGAGCTGCGGCGGGGCCGTTTGGCCTCGAGTTCCTGGACTGGCTCCTCCATCCCCTTCATGATAGCCAGAAGGTAGCAGCTGCTCACAGAGAGGTAGCAGAGACACTTATTAAACAGATTTGTGAGGTAAATTACTTTGCTGGAGCGTATTGATAGCAAATCGCAAGCTTGAAAAATCAGAAGAGATAGCGCTCACGGTAGAGCTGCTACTCTCTAGAACGCATCACGTGACTCAGAGGAATTTATTTTAAATGTGGGGCAGGTGACCATGGGAAAGACTACTAATACCCGGGGAATACAGGGCCATTTATTTTAAACATGGAGTGGGTGATCGGGAGGTCCTCTAGCCACCGGGAATACAGGGACATTATTTTAAACATGGAGCTGATTATCAGGCCGGGGGGATGGACCACTAGCCACCAGGGATTACTAGGGCCTTTATTTTAAATATGGGGCAGGTGATGGGGTGGGGGGAGGGATTGATAGCCACCAGGGGTTGCAGGGGCATTTGTTTTTAATATGGGGCAGGTGATCAGGCATTGGAGAGGGACCGCTAGCCACCAGAGATTGCAGGGGCAGTTTTTTTAAATACGTGGCAGGTGATAAGGTGGGGGGAGTGACCGCTAGTCACCAAGGATTGCAGGGCCTTTATTTTAAATATGGGGTAGGTGATCGGGCAGGGGGAGGGACCGGTAGCCACCAGAGATTACAGGAGCATTTATTTAAAACATGCAGTGGCTGATCGAGCGGAGGGAGGGACCGCTTGCTACCAGGGTTACAGGGGCCTGTATTTTAAATATGGGGCGGGTGATTGGGGGGGCAGCCGCTAGCCAGTAGGGATTACAGGGGCCTTTATTTTAAATATTGGGTAGGTGATCAGCATGGGAGAGGGACCACTAGACACCAGGGATTACAGGAGCATTTGTTTTAAATGTGGAGCAGGTGATCAGGTGGGGGAGGGACTGCTAGCCACCAGGGATTACAGGGACATTGATATTAAATATGGGGCAGGTGATCGGGTGGGGGAGGGACCACTAGCCTCCAGGGATTACTTGGGGAATTATTTTAAACATGGGGCGGGTGATCAGGTGGGGAGAGGGACCGCTAGCCACCAGGGATTACAGGGACATTTATTTTAAACATGAGGCAGGTGATTGGGTGGGGAGAGGGACTGCTAGCCACCAAGGATTAAAGCGCATTTATTTTAAACATGGGGTGGGTAATCGGATGGGGGGAGGGACCTCATTCCACCAAGAATTACAGGGGCATTTATATTATACACGAGGCAGATGATCAAGTGGGGGGAGAGACTGCTATCCACCAGGTATTACAGGGGCATTCATTTTAAACATGGGTTGAGTGATCGGGTGGGGGAGGGACCACTAGCCATCAATGATTACAGGGTCATTTATTTAAAACATGCAGCGGCTGATCAGGTTGAGGGAAGGACCGCTAGCTACCAGGGATTACAGGGGCCTTTATTTTAAATATGGGGCAGGTGACTGGGGGGAGCCCGCTAGCCACTAGGGATTACAGGGGCCTTTTTTTAAAATATGGGGCAGGTGATCAGGCAGGAGGAGGGACCGCTAGTCACCAGGGATTACAGGGGAATTTATTTTAAATGTGGGGCAGATTGGAGGGAATGCTAGCCACCAGGGATTACAGGGGCCTTTATTTTAAATGTATGGCAGGTGATCGGGTGGGGGGAGTGATTGCTAACCACCAGGGATTACAGGGGAATTTATTTTTAATATGGGACAGGTGATTGGGTGAGGGAGAGGGACCGCTAGCCACCAGGGATTTCAGGGAAATTTATTTTTCATATGGGGCAGGTGATTGGGTGAGGGAGAGGGACTGCTAGCCTCTAGGGATTACAGGAGTATTTATTTAAAATATGGGGCTGGTGATCGGGTGGGGGAAGGGACGCGAGACACCAGGGATTACAGGGGCATTTATTTTAAGTGTGGGGAGGTGATTGGGCACAAGAGGGACCGCTGGTGACCAGGGATTATAGGGGCATTTATTTAAAATATGGGGCAGGTGATCGTGTGGTGGGAGGGAACGCTAGACACCAGGGATTACAGGGGCATTTATTTGAAGTGTGGGGAGGTGGTCTGGTGGAGAGAGAGAGACCTCTAGTCACCAGGGATTACAGGGGAATGTATTTAAAATATGGGGCAGGTGATCGGGTTGGGGGAGAGACCGCTAGACACCAGGGATTACAGCGGCATTTATTTTAAATATGGGGCAGGTGATCGGGTGGTAGAGGGAATGCTAGCCACCAGGGATTTCAGGGGCATTTATTTTAAGTATGGGGAGGTGGTCTGGTGGAGAGAGGGACCGCTAGCCACAAGGGATTACAGGGGCATTTATTTAAAATATCTGGAGGTGACTGGGTGGTGGAGGGACGGTGGTGACCAGGAATTACAGGGACATTTATTTTTAAATACTGTATGGCGCAAGGTGACCAGGGAGGGACCTCTAGCCACCAGGGATTCCTGAGGCATTTATTTGAATCATGGGCGGGTGGATTGGGTGGGGATGGACTGCTAGCCACCAGGGATTACAGGGCCTCTTTTAAACATGGGGTGGGTGATCAGGAGGGGAGGGACCGCTAGCCACCAGGGATTACAAGATCATGTTTTAAAATGTGGGTGGAGGAAGGACTGCAAATCACCAGGGATTACAGGGACATTTATTTTAAATATGGGGCAGGTGATCAGGCAGGCAGAGGGACTGGTAGCCACCAGAGAATAGAGGGCATTTATTTATATATGGGTCACATGATCGGGCAGGGAGGGACCTCTAGCACACAAGGGATGACAAGGGCATTTATTTTAAACATGTGCACGTGATCGGGTGGGGGAGGACCGCTAGCTGCCAGAGATTACAGGGCCTTTATTTTAAATATGGGGCAGCTGATTGAGCAGGAAAAGGGAAAGGTAGACACTAGGGATTACTGGGCATGTATTTTATGGGGCAGCTGATTGGGCAGGGGAAGGGACCGCTAGCCACCAGGGATAACACTGGCATTTATTTTAAATATGGCAGTGCTCGGGCAGGGAAGGACAGCTAGCTTCCAGGATTACAGGGCATTTATATTAAACATGGGGCAGGTATGATGAGGGAGGGGAAGGGACCGCTAGCCACCAGGGATTACAGGGGTATTTATTTTAAATATGTGGCACATGATCAGGTGGGAGGAAGGACCGCAAGCCACCAGGGATTACAGGGGCATTTATTTTAAATAAGGGGCAGGTGATAGGGTTGGGAGGGGACCACTAGCCACCAGGGAAGAAAGAGGCATTTATTTTAAGTATGGGGCAGATGATCGGGTGGGGGAGAGGGACCGCTAGCCACTAGGGATTACAGGGGCATTTATTTTAAATATGTGGCACACGATCAGGTGGGAGGAAGGACCGCAAGCCACCAGGGATTACAGGGGCATTTATTTTAAATAAGGGGCAGGTGATAGGGTTGGAGGGGACCACTAGCCACCAGGGAAGAAAGAGGCATTTATTTTAAGTATGGGGCAGATGATCGGGCGGGGGAGAGGGACTGCTAGCCACTAGGGATTACAGGGGCATTTATTTTAAATATGTGGCACACGATCAGGTGGGAGGAAGGACCGCAAGCCACCAGGGATTACAGGGGCCTTTATTTTAAATAAGGGGCAGGTGATCAGGTGGAGGGAGGGAATGTTATCCCTCAGGAATTACAGGGGCATTTATTTCAAATATGGGGCAGGTGACTGCGTGAGGGAGAGGACCGCTAGCCTCTAGGGATTACAGAATTTATTTAAAATATGGGCTGGCATCTGGTGGGGAGAGGGATCACAGACACCAGGGATTATAGGGCATTTATTTTAAGTGTGGGGAGGTGGTCCAGTGGAGAGGACTGCTAGCCACCAGGGATTACAGAGGCATTTATTTTAAATATATGGCAGGTGATCGGGTGGGGGGGGGTGATTGCTAACTACCAGGGATTACAGGGGAATTTATTTTTAATATGGGGCAGGTGAATGGGTGAGGGAGAGGGACCGCTAGCCTCTAGGGATTACAGAATTTATTTAAAATATGGGGCAGGTGATCGGGTGGGGGGAGTGATCGCTAGCCACCAGGGATTACAGGGGAATTTATTTTTAATATGGGGCAGGTGATTGGGTGAGGGAGAGGACTGCTAGCCTCTAGGGATTACAGGAGTATTTATTTAAAATATGGGGCTGGTGATCGGGTAGGGGAAGGGACGCGAGACACCAGGGATTACAGGGGCATTTATTTTAAGTGTGGGGAGGTGATTGGGCACAAGAGGGACCGCTGGTGACCAGGGATTATAGGGGCATTTATTTAAAATATGGGGCAGGTGATCGTGTGGTGGGAGGGAACGCTAGACACCAGGGATTACAGGGGCATTTATTTTAAGTGTGGGGAGGTGGTCTGGTGGAGAGAGAGACCTCTAGTCACCAGGAGTTACAGGGAATGTATTTAAAATATGGGGCAGGTGATCGGGTTGGGGGAGGCATGAGACACCAGGGATTACAGCGGCATTTATTTTAAATATGGGGCAGGTGATCGGGTGGTAGAGGGAATGCTAGCCACCAGGGATTTCAGGGGCATTTATTTTAAGTATGGGGAGGTGGTCTGGTGGGGAGAGGGACCGCTAGCCACAAGGGATTACAGGGGCATTTATTTAAAATATCTGGAGGTGACTGGGTGGTGGAGGGACCGGTGGTGACCAGGAATTACAGGGACATTTATTTTAAATACTGTATGGCGCAGGTGACCAGGGGAGGGACCTCTAGCCACCAGGGATTCCTGAGGCATTTATTTGAATCATGGGGCGGGTGATTGGGTGGGGGATGGACTGCTAGCCACCAGGGATTACAGGGGCACTTCTTTTTAAACATGGGGTGGGTGATCAGGAGGGGGGAGGGACCGCTAGCCACCAGGGATTACAAGATCATGTTTTAAAAATGTGGGGTGGAGGAAGGACTGCAAATCACCAGGGATTACAGGGACATTTATTTTAAATATGGGGCAGGTGATCAGGCAGGCAGAGGGACTGGTAGCCACCAGGGAATAGAGGGGCATTTATTTTATATATGGGTCACATGATCGGGCAGGGGAGGGACCTCTAGCCACAAGGGATGACAAGGGCATTTATTTTAAACATGTGACGTGATCGGGTGGGGGGAGGGACCGCTAGCTGCCAGAGATTACAGGGCCTTTATTTTAAATATGGGGCAGCTGATTGAGCAGGAAAAGGGAAAGGTAGACACTAGGGATTACTGGGCATGTATTTTATGGGGCAGCTGATTGGGCAGGGGAAGGGACCGCTAGCCACCAGGGATAACACTGGCATTTATTTTAAATATGTGGCACGTGCTCGGGCAGGGGAAGGGACAGCTAGCTTCCAGGGATTACAGGGGCATTTATATTAAACATGGGGCAGGTATGATGAGGGAGGGGGAGGGACCGCTAGCCACCAGGGATTACAGGGGTATTTATTTTAAATATGTGGCACATGATCAGGTGGGAGGAAGGACCGCAAGCCACCAGGGATTACAGGGGCATTTATTTTAAATAAGGGGCAGGTGATAGGGTTGGAGGGGACCACTAGCCACCAGGGAAGAAAGAGGCATTTATTTAAGTATGGGCAGATGATCGGGTGGGGAGAGGGACCACTAGCCACTAGGGATTACAGGGGCATTTATTTTAAATAGTGGCACACGATCAGGTGGAGGAAGGACCACAAGCCACCAGGGATTACAGGGGCATTTATTTTAAATAAGGGGCAGGTGATAGGGTTGGAGGGACCACTAGCCACCAGGGAAGAAAGAGGCATTTATTTTAAGTATGGGGCAGATGATCGGGTGGGGAGAGGGACTGCTAGCCACTAGGGATTACAGGGGCATTTATTTTAAATATGTGGCACACGATCAGGTGGGAGGAAGGACCGCAAGCCACCAGGGATTACAGGGGCCTTTATTTTAAATAAGGGGCAGGTGATCAGGTGGAGGGAGGGAATGTTATCCCTCAGGAATTACAGGGGCATTTATTTCAAATATGGGGCAGGTGACTGCGTGAGGGAGAGGGACCGCTAGCCTCTAGGGATTACGGTAGAATTTATTTAAAATATGGGGCTGGTGATCGGGTGGGGAGAGGGACCGCTAGACACCAGGGATTATAGGGGCATTTATTTTAAGTGTGGGGAGGTGGTCTGGTGGAGAGAGGGACTGCTAGCCACCAGGGATTACAGAGGCATTTATTTTAAATATATGGCAGGTGATCGGTGGGGGGTGATTGCTAACTACCAGGGATTACAGGGGAATTTATTTTTAATATGGGGCAGGTGAATGGGTGAGGGAGAGGGACCGCTAGCCTCTAGGGATTACAGAATTTATTTAAAATATGGGGCAGGTGATCGGGTGGGGGGAGTGATCGCTAGCCACCAGGGATTACAGGGAATTTATTTTTTAATATGGGGCAGGTGATTGGGTGAGGAGAGGACTGCTAGCCTCTAGGGATTACAGGAGTATTTATTTAAAATATGGGGCTGGTGATCGGGTGGGGAAGGGCCTGAGACACCAGGGATTACAGGGGCATTTATTTTAAGTGTGGAGGTGATTGGGCACAAGAGGGACCGCTGGTGACCAGGGATTATAGGGCATTTATTTAAAATATGGGCAGGTGATCGTGTGGTGGGAGGCAGCTAGACACCAGGGATTACAGGGGCATTTATTTTAAGTGTGGGGAGGTGGTCTGGTGGAGAGAGAGAGACCTCTAGTCACCAGGGATTACAGGGGAATTTATTTAAAATATGGGGCAGGTGATCGGGTTGGGGGAGAGACCGCTAGACACCAAGGATTTCAGCTGCATTTATTTTAAATATGGGGCAAGTGATCGGGTGGTAGAGGGAATGCTAGCCACCAGGGATTTAAGGGGCATTTATTTTAAGTATGGGGAGGTGGTCTGGTGGAGAGAGGGACTGCTAGCCACAAGGGATTACAGGGCCATTTATTTAAAATATCTGGAGGTGACTGGGTGGTGGTGGGACCGGTGGCGACCAGGAATTACAGGGACATTTATTTTAAATACTGTATGGCGCAGGTGACCAGGGGAGGGACCTCTAGCCACCAGGCATTCCTGAGGCATTTATTTGAATCATGGGGGGTGATTGGGTGGGGGATGGACCGCTAGCCACCAGGGATTACAGGGGCACTTCTTTTTAAACATGGGGTGGGTGATCAGGAGGGGGGAGTGACCGCTAGCCAGCAGGGATTACAAGATCATGTTTTAAAATGGGGTGGAGGAAGGACTGCAAATCACCAGGGATTACAGGGACATTTATTTTAAATATGGGGCAGGTGATCAGGTAGGCAGAGGACTGGTAGCACGGGAATAGAGGGCATTTATTTATATATGGGTCACATGATCGGGCAGGGAGGGACCTCTAGCCACCAGGGATGACAAGGGCATTTATTTTAAACATGTGGCATGTGATCGGGTGGGAGGGAACGCTGGCTGCCAGAGATTACAGGGCCTTTATTTTAAATATGGGGCAGCTGATTGAGCAGGAAAAGGGAAAGATAGACACTAGGGATTACTGGGCATGTATTTTATGGGGCAGCTGATTGGGCAGGGGGAGGGACCGCTAGCCACCAGGGATAACACTGGCATTTATTTTAAATATGTGGCACGTGCTCGGGCAGGGGAAGGGACAGCTAGCTGCCAGGGATTACAGGGGCATTTATTTTAAATATGTGGCACACGATCAGGTGGGAGGAAGGACCGCAAGCCACCAGGGATTACAGGGGCATTTATTTTAAATAAGGGGCAGGTGATAGGGTTGGAGGGGACCACTAGCCACCAGGGAAGAAAGAGGCATTTATTTTAAGTATGGGGCAGATGATCAGGCGGGGGAGAGGGACTGCTAGCCACTAGGGATTACAGGGGCATTTATTTTAAAAATGGAGCGAGTGATCGGGTGGGGGAGTGTCCTCAAGCCACCAGGGATTACAGGGGCATTTATTTTAATTATTGGGCAGGTGATCAGGTGGAGGGAGGGAATGTTATCCCTCAGGAATTACAGGGGCATTTATTTCAAATATGGGGCAGGTGACTGGGGAGACAGACCGCTAGCCACCAGGGATTACTGGGTCATTTATTTTAATCATGGGGTTGGTGATTAGGTGGGGGGAAGGACTGCTAGCCAACAGGGATTACTGGGGTATTTCTTTTTAAACATGGGGAAGGTGATAAGGTGGGGGGAGGGATCGCTAGCCACCAGGGATGACAAGGTAATTTTTTAATAATATGGGGTGGAGGAAGGACTGCAAGACTCCATGGATGACAGAGGCATTTATTTTAAATATGTTGCAGGTGATCAGACAGGCAGAGGGACAGGTTGCCACCAGGAAATATTGGAGCATTTTTTTAAATATGGGGCAGGTGTTTTGGTGGGGGCAGAGACTTGTAGCCACCAGGGATTATAGGGGCATTTATTTGAAATATGGGGTACATGATTGGGCGGGAGGAGGGACCGCTAGCCACCAGAGATTACAGGGGCATTTCATTTAAATGTGGGGCAGGTATTTGGGCAAGAAGAGGGAACGGTAGACACCATTGATTACAGGGGCATTTATTTTAAATATCTGGCAGTTGATTGGGCAAGGGGAGGGACCACTAGCCACCAGGGATTACAGGGGCAAGTATTTTAAGTGTGTGGCACGTGATCAGGTGGGAGGAGGGACCGCTAGCCACCAGTGATTACAGGGGCATTTATTTTAAATATGGGGCAGATAATTGGGTGGGGAAATTACCAGTAGCCACCAGAAATTACAGGGGTCTTTATTTGAAATATGGGGCAGGTGATCAGGTGGGGAAGGGACTGGTAGCCACCAAGGATTACAGGGGCATTTATTTTAAACATGGGGTGGGTGATCGGCAGGGGTAGGGACCGCTAGCTACCAAGGATTACAGGGGCATTTATTTGAAATATGGGACATGTGATTGGGTGGGGGTGCGGGACCACTAGCCACCACGGATTACAGGGGCATTTCTTTTTAAACATGCGGTGGATGATCAGGTGGGGGAGGGGCCACAAGTCACCAGGGATTACCTGGGCACTTCTTTTTATTCCTGGGCCTGGTGATCTGGCGGGGGGAGGGACTGCTAACCACCTGGGGTTACAAGGGCATTTTTTGAAAATATGGGGTGGGGGAAGGACCGCTAGCCACCAGGGATTACAGGGGCATTTATTTTAAATTTAGGGCAGGTGATCAGGCATGCAAAGGGACCGGTAGCCACCAGAAATTTTAGGAGCATGTGTTTTAAATATGGAGCAGATATTTGGGTAGGAGGACGGATCAGTAGTCACCATGGATTACAGGTCCATTTATTTTAAATATGGGACTGGTGATCCGGAAGGGGGAGGGACCGGTATCCACCAGGTATTACAGGGGCATTTATTTTAAATATGGGGCAATTGATCAGGTGAGGGGTGGGATCGCTAGCCACCAAGTATTACTGGGGCATTTATTTTGAATATGGGGCAGGTGATCTGGTGAGAGGAGGGATCGCTAGCCACCAGGGATTATAGGAGCATTTATTTTAAATGTGGGGCAGGTCATCTGGTTGGGGTAGGGGCTACTAGCCAACAGGGATTATGGGGCATTTGTTTTTAAACAAGGGGTGGGTGATCAGGTTGGGAGAGGGACCGCAAGCCACCAGGGATTACATGGGCACTTCTTTTTAAACATGGGGTTGGTGATCAGGTGGGGGGAGGGACCGCTAGCCACCTGGGATTACAAGGGGCATTTATTTTAAATATGGGGCAGGTGATCAGGCAAGTAGATGGACCGGTAGGCACCAGGGATGTTGTGAGCATTTATTTGAAATATGGGGTAGGTGATCGGCGGGGGAAAGGGACCACTAGCCACCAGGGATTACAGGATTATTGATTTTAAATATGGGGCAGGTGATCAGGCAGAAAAAGGGAACCTTAGACACCAGGGATTACTGGGGCATTTATTTTAAATATGGGGCAGCTGATTGGGCAGGGGGTGGGACCGCAAGACACCAGGGATTACAGGGGCATGTATTTTAAATATGTGGCATGTGATCGGGTGGGAGGAAGGACCTGAATACACCAGGGATTACAGGGGCATTCATTTTAAATATGGGGATGTGTTCAGGTGGGGAGGGATCGGTAGCCACCAGGGATTACAGGGGCATTTATTTTAGATATTGGGTAGGTGTCTGGGCAGGGCGGAGGGATCAGTAGCCACCAGGGATTACAGGGGCATTTATTTTAAATAATGGGCAGGTGATCTGGTTGGGGAGGGACTGCTAGCCACCAGGGATTTCTTATGCATTTATTTTTAAACATGGGGTAGATGATCAGGCGGGGGGAGGGACCGTTAGCTACCAGGAAATACTGGGTCATTTTTTTAAAATATGGGGTGGGGGAAGGACCGCAAGCCACCAGGGATGACAGAGGCATTTATTTTAAATATGTTGCAGGTGATCAGACAGGCAGAGGGACAGGTTGCTACCAGGGAATATAGGAGCATTTTTTAAATATGGGGCAGGTGTTTTGGTGGGGGGGTGGCGGGAGAGATCTGTAGCCACCAGGGATTATAGGGGCATTTATTTTAAATATGGGGTACATGATTGGGTGGGAGGAGGGACCGCTAGCCACCAGAGATTACAGGGGCATTTAATTTAAATATGGGACAGGTATTTGGGCAAGAAGAGGGAATGGTAGACACCAGGGATTACAGGGGCATTTATTTTAAATATCTGGCAGCTGATTGGGCAAGGGGAGGGACCGCTAGCCACCAGGGATTACAGTGGCAATTATTTTAAGTATGTGTCACGTGATCGGGTGGGAGGAGGGACCGCTAGCCACCAGAGATTACTTGGGGCATTTATTTTAAACATGGGGAGGGTGATCGGGTGTGGGGAGGGACTGCTAGCCACCAGGGATTACAGGGGTATTTATTTTTAATATGTGGCACGTGATCGGGTGTGGGGAGGGACCGCTAACACCAGTGATTACAGGGGCATTTATTTTAAATATGGGGCAGATAATTGGGTGGGGAAATTACCAGTAGCCACCAGAAATTACAGGGGCCTTTATTTGAAATATGGGGCAGGTGATCGGGTGGGGAAGGGACCGGTAGCCACCAGGGATTACAGGGGCATTTATTTTAAACATGGGGTGGGTGATCAGCAGGGGTAGAGACCAGTAGCTACCAAGGATTACAGGGGCATTTATTTGAAATATGGGACATGTGATTGGGTGGGGGTAAGGGACACTAGCCACCACGGATTACAGGGGCATTTCTTTTTAAACATGCAGTGGATGATCAGGTGGGGAAGGGGTCACAAGTCACCAGGGATTACCTGGGCACTTCTTTTTATTCCTGGGCCTGGTGATCTGGTGGGGAGAGGGACTGCTAACCACCTGGGATTACAGGGGCATTTATTTTAAATTTAGGGCAGGTGATCAGGCATGCAGAGGGACCGGTAGCCACCAGAAATTTTAGGAGCATGTGTTTTAAATATGGGGCAGATATTTGGGTGGGAGGAGGGATCAGTAGTCACCATGGATTACAGGTCAATTTATTTTAAATATGCGGCTGGTGATCCGATGGGGGGAGGGACCGGTATCCACCAGGTATTACAGGGGCATTTATTTTAAATATGGGGCAGGTGATCAGGTGACGGGTGGGGTCGCTAGCCACTAAGTATTACTGGGGCATTTATTTTGAATATGGGGCAGGTGATCTGGTGGGAGGAGGGATCGCTAGCCACCAGGGATTATAGGAGCATTTATTTTAAATATGGGGCAGGTCATCTGGTTGGGGTAGGGGCTACTAGCCAACAGGGATTACGGGGCATTTATTTTTAAACATGGGGCGGGTGATCAGGTTGGGAGAGGGACCGCAAGCCACCAGGGATTACATGGGCACTTCTTTTTAAACATGGGGTTGGTGATCAGGTGGGGAGGAGGGACCGCTAGCCACCTGGGATTACAAGGGGCATTTATTTTAAATATGGGGCAGGTGATCAGGCAAGTAGATGGACCGGTAGGCACCAGGGATGTTGTGAGCATTTATTTGAAATATGGGGTAGGTGATCGGCGGGGGAAAGGGACCACTAGCCACCAGGGATTATAGGATTATTGATTTTAAATATGGGGCAGGTGATCAGGCATGCAGAGGGACCACTAGCTTCCAGGGATTATAGGAGCACTTATTTTAAATATGGGGCAGGTGATTAGGTGGGGGGAGGAATTAGTAGACACCAGGGATTACAGGGGCATTTATTTTAAACATGGGGTAGGTGATTGGGCAGGAAGAGGGACCGCTAGTCACCAGAATTACAGGGGCATTTATTTTCAATATGGGGTAGGTGATCGGCAGGGGGAGGGACCACTAGCAACCAGGGATTATAGGGGCATTTATTTTAAATATGGGGCAGCTGATTGGGCAGAGGGCGGGACCACTAGCCACCAGGGATTACAGGGGCATTTATTTTAAACATGAGATCAGTGATCGGGGGCGGGACCGCTAGCCATGATGGATTACATTGGCACTTCTTTTTATACCTGGGCCTGGTGATCTGGCGGGGGGAGGGACTGCTAGCCACCAGAAGTTACAAGGGTATTTTTTTAAATATGGGGTGGGGTAGGACCGCAAGCCACCAGGGATTACAAGGGCATCATTCACAGATCCGTGCCTGTGTAGTACCGTATAGTGTGCAAGCCCATTCGTCCATACTGTGGACCTATAGGCTTACAGATCATACTGTAAACTGTTATTCGGCGGGCAGCCAGGCAGTATGTAAGCGGGGTGCAGCTGCCCACCATTGACAGGGATGAGAGCTGGGTGGCAGGGGCCTCAGTAGGTGGAGTGCAGGGGGGTTTCCACTGGCACACCGGGGATTGCATGTTCGGATGGTTGTCCTTGATCGGGCAGAACAGGAGGGAGGGGGATACCACTAGCCCATCAGGGCATTATGCAGTTCGTTGTCTGGTGATCGCGGTTATGGGTGGGGAGGGGGGGAACCACTACACCACCAGTGAAGTTACCCCATACAGGACATGGTGATTGTTGTTACGGGCAGGGAGGGTGGAACTACTGGACCACCAGGGTGTTTAGCCTGAACCGCCGTACGGCCACTGGGGATACAGGCAGGGAGAGGGATTCCACTAGCCCACCAGGGATAGTACGGGTACCTTTGCCCACCATCGGGCTAACTGGGAGGAAGGGGGGTTCCACTAGACTACCACGGCATACAGGGTGCTTGTGCATGGTGTTCGGGGGGGTTGCCATCTATGACAGGTGGCTGCTGTGTTGCGCCATGCAATACAGCAGCCCACTTGTGGGTGGCCTGGACTTGTGCCTTGTTTTTTCAGGCACAACTTTGAGCCCCCCTTTGCGGTGCAATGCAGGGTTGTGCCAGCATATCCGCTGCACATCTCGGGCTGAGTATCTGGATGTGCCACATATGCATGGGCACGCCCCCCTGCATTTGTGCTGCATACATTACCACTGCACCCTGGCACATCAGGAGTTGCACATCGCAACTTGCCCCTTTGAATATCACACCAGGGCGCATTGGTGGGTTGCGCATGGCACATCCCTGTTGTGCCATGTGCAACCCCTTTGAATAATCAGGCCTTGGGTTGCAAATACCTTTGAGCAGGAACTGCTCATTTACAAAGGTGGCCTGCCCGAAATTGCAAAAAGATTAAGGGAACTGTCTCGCATATGATGGCATGTTACCCTAAAATAAAAAGTTGTTGGGAGCACATTTGGTCCACCCTAGGAATAGCATTAGGAGAAAACATTCCCCTTTGAGCCTGGTATTGCCCTTTTGGACACCAGATAAGGTACAGAGATTATGCAAGGTATCAGAAGTCACTTTGTAATATAGAATTAACAGTAGTAAAGAGGGTAGTTTTACAACATTGGAAGGATGTACAGAATCCCTCCTATAAGGGGTGGGTAGAGTGTATGTTAGATAACAGCAACATAGATAGAGCCTTATACTGCTAATGGATGAGCTTGAGAAATACAATTTAATGAGGTTGCCTGTTTTGAATTCTTTGAATAATGAGGCCTACAAATTATAATTTGGCTTTGGAAGTTGGCTATGATGATGTGTCTAAGTCTTCATGGGAAATTACGATGATTGAAGCACCAACATGCTGAGCAAACAAAAAAAAGAAAAGAAAAAAAAAGGCAGTGGGGTGGGAGAGGGGATTGAGGGACAGCTGCAAGATTTCCAGGAGACCAGCAGTGTAGGGAGGGAGGGGTTAAGGGATAGCTGCAGGATTTCCACAGGACCAGCAGTGGGATGGGTGAGGGGTATAGCGACAGCTGCAGGATTCCTAGGAGACCAGCAGTGGGAAGGGAAGGGGTTAAGTGACAGCTAAAGGATTTCTATCAAACCAGCAGTGGGGTAGGGGGAGATGGGATTGGTGACGTGCAGGATTTTTATGAGACCAGCAGTGGTGTGGGGGAGGGGGTCAGTGGCACATGCAAGACTTCCATGTGACCATCAGTGGGGCAGGTGGAGGTATTGAGTGTCAGCTTCAGGAGTTCCATGTGACCGGCAGTGGGGCAGGTGGAGGTATTGAGTGTCAGCTTCAGGAGTTCCATGTGACCGGCAGTGGGGCAGGTGGAGGTATTGAGTGTCAGCTTCAGGAGTTCCATGTGACCATCAGTGGGGCAGGTGGAGGTATTGAGTGTCAGCTTCAGGAATTCCATGTGACCAGCAGTGGGGCAGGTGGAGGTATTGAGTGTCAGCTTCAGGAGTTCCATGTGACCATCAGTGGGGCAGGTGGAGTATTGAGTGTCAACTCAGGAGTTCCATGTGACCGGCAGTGGGGCAGGTGGAGGTGTTAGTGTCAGCTTCAGGAGTTCCATGTGACCGGCAGTGGGGCAGGTGGAGGTGATGAGTGTCAGCTTCGGAGTTCCATGTGACCGGCAGTGGGGCAGGTGGAGTGATTGAGTGTCAGCTGGGAGTTCCATGTGACCGGCAGTGGGGCAGGTGGAGGTATTGAGTGTCAGCTTCAGGAGTTCCATGTGACCGGCAGTGGGGCAGGTGGAGGTATTGAGTGTCAGCTTCAGGAGTTCCATGTGACCAGCAGTGGGGCAGGTGGAGGTATTGAGTGTCAGCTTCAGGAGTTCCATGTGACCATCAGTGGGGCAGGTGGAGGTATTGAGTGTCAGCTTCAGGAGTTCCATGTGACCGGCAGTGGGGCAGGTGGAGGTATTGAGTGTCGGCTTCAGGAGTTCCATGTGACCGGCAGTGGGGCAGGTGGAGGTATTGAGTGTCGGCTTCAGGAGTTCCATGTGACCAGCAGTGGGGCAGGGTGGAGTGATAGTGTCACTCAGGGTTCCATGGACCGGCAGTGGGGCAGGTGGAGGTATTGGGGTCCTTCAGGGTTCCATGTGACCGGCAGTGGGGCAGGTGGAGGTATTGAGTGTCAGCTTCAGGAGTTCCATGTGACCAGCAGTGGGGCAGGTGGAGGTATTGAGTGTCGCTTCCAGGAGTTCCATGTGACCGGCAGTGGGGCAGGTGGAGGTATTGAGTGTCGGCTCAGGAGGTTCCATGTGACCGGCAGTGGGGCAGGTGGAGGTATTGAGTGTCAGCTTCAGGAGTTCCATGTGACCGGCAGTGGGGCAGGTGGAGGTATTGAGTGTCAGCTTCAGGAGTTCCATGTGACCATCAGTGGGGTGGGAGAGGGGTTGATTGTCAGCTTCAGTAGTTCCATGAGACCAGCAGTGGGGGTGGAGAGGGGTTGAGTGACTGCTGCAGGGTTTCCATGTGATCAGCAGTGGGGTGAGTGGAGGTATTGAATGACAGCTTCAGCAGTTCCATGAGACCAGCAGTGGGGGTGGAGAGGGGTTGAGTGACTGCTGCAGGGTTTCCATGTGATCAGCAGTGGGGTGAGTGGAGGTACTGAATGACAGCTTCAGGAGTTCCATGAGACCAGCAGTGGGGTCAGAGAGGGGTTCAGTGACAGCTGCAGCGTTTCCATGAGACTAGCAGTTGGGTGGGGTAGGGGGTTGAGGGACAGTTGCAAGAGTTCCATGAAACCAGCAGTGGGGGGGGTGGTTGGTGACAGCTGAAAGATTTCTATGAGACAAGCAGTGGGGTGGGGGACAGAATTCAGGGACAGCAGAAGTATTTCTATGAGACAAACAGTGGGGTGGGGAGAGGATTTAGGGACAGCTGCAAGATTTCTATGAGACCAGCAGTAGGGTGGAGAGGGGGTTTAGGGAGAGCTGCAAGAGTTCCATGAAACCAGCAGTGGGGTGGGGAGAGTGGTTGGTTACAGCGGAAGGATTTTTATGAGATGAACAGTGGGGTGGGGGAGCGGATTTAGCGACAGCTGCAGGATTTCTATGAGACCAGCGGTGGTGTGGGGGAGGGGGTTGAGGGACAATTACAAGATTTCTATGAGACAAGCAGTGTGGTGGGGGAGGGGTTGAGGACAGTTGCAAGATTTCCACAATGCCAGCCATTGGGTGGTGGGGGCTATAGTAACAGCTGCAGGATTTCCATGAGAGCAACAGGGGGGTTGGAGTGACAACTACAAGATTTCCATGAGACCAGCAGTGGGTGGGAAAGCAGTTGAGGACTGCTGTAAGATCTTTATGAGATCAGCACTGGGGTGTGGAGTGGGTATTGTGACAGGTGCAAGATTTCCATGAGTCCAGCAGTGGGTGAGGAGGGGTTGAGTGACAGCTGTATGATTTCCATGAGACCAGCATTGTGGTGAGGAGGGATTGGGAGACAGCTGCAGGATTTCCATGAGACCAGCAGTGGGGTGAGGGATGGGGTTGAGTGACAGCTGCAGAATTTCCATGTGACCAGCAGTGGGGTGGAGGAGGGGACTGAGCGACTGCTTCAAGATTTCCATGAGACCAGCTTGGGGAAGGGATTGCATGATAGCTACAGAATTTCCTCGAGACCAGCATTGTGGTGGGGAGGGATTGAGAGACAACTACAGGATTCCTATGAGACCAGCAGTGGGGAGGGGAGAGGAGGGGAAGGGTTGAGTGACAGCTGCAGGAATTCTGTGAGACAAGCAGTGGGGTGGGGGAGGGGGTCAAGGGACAGCTGCAAGATTTCCATATGACCAGCAGTAAGGTGGAGAAGGAGAATGAGTGACAGCTGCAAGATTTCTATGTGACCAGCAGTGGGGTGAGGGAGGGGGTTCACTGAGAGCTTCAGGATTTCCATGAGACCAGCAGTGGGCTTGGGGGAAGGATTGCATGCTAGCTACAGAACTTTCTTGAGACCAGCATTGTGGAGGGGAGGGATTAAAAGAGAAGTCCACCCAAAACTTGAAAAAATGTATGCTGTGCAGAGTGTTTTAATTTGTATGTGAAGTTCTAGTGTTTCCTTCCCTCTGACTGGTATTAGGATTTTTTCCTAAATTAGCCTACTAAGCTTTATGCTAGTTTCATTAATCCCTAGGGATCTTCATTCCTACCAGCTTAATTTGTTTTCTTGTCTCTACAGTGCATCTTGTCCTCATGTGACAGTGATGTAAGAGACCCAACATTCAGCACACACATGCCAAACAAACTAAATATCTTGAAGCTTTCATAAGCTGCACAAAAATTACCAGCAGCAAAATTTTTCAGGACAGTAAGGCATTTATGATGAGGGTGGTCACCAAAAGCTGAATTCTACAGATTTTAAAATATAACCATCTCTATTGTTGTGAACTGGATTGTAAACAATGCTTTCTGCTGTATTTATGTGCTCTGCTACATCACCATCACATGAAACAAGATGCATTGTAGGACAAAGAAATACAATTAAACTGTTTGATATGGAGATCTCCAGGGGTCATAAAACTACCCTAAAGCTAGCAGGCTAATTCAGGAAAAACTCCTAAAACCAGTCAGAGGGAAGGAAACACTAGAACTTTACATACAAATTAAAATACTCTGCACATGTATTTTTTTAAGTTTTGGGTGGACTTCTCCTTTAAGAGACAGCTGCAGGCTTTCCATGAGACCAGCAGTGGGGTGGGGGAAGGGTTGAGTGACAGCTGCAGGATTTCCACGAGACCAGCAGTGGGTGGGGAGGGTTTGAGTGACAGCTGCAGGAATATCTATTAGACAAGCAGTGGGGTGGGGAGGGATTGGGAGGCAGATGCAGGATTTCCATGAGACCAGTAGTGGGGTGGGGGAAGGGTTGAGTGACAGCTGCAGGATTTCCATGAGACCAGCAGTGGGTGGGGAGAGTTTGAGTGACAGCTGCAGGAATATCTATTAGACAAGCGGTGGGGTGGGAAGGGATTGGGAGACAGCTACATGATTTCCATGAGACCAGCAGTGGACTTGGGGGAGGGATTGCATGATAGTTACAGAATTTCCTTGAGACCAGCATTGTGGTGGGGAGGGACTGGGAGACAGCTGCAGGATTTCCATGAGACCAGCAGTGGGTGGGAAGGGGTTGAGTGACAGCTGCAGGAATTCTGTGAGACAAGCAATAGGGTGGGGAAGGGGTTGGGTGACAGCTGTATGATTTCCTTGAGACCAGCACTGTGGTGGGAAGGGATTGGGAGACAGCTTCAGGATTTCCATGAAACCAGCAGTGGGGTGAGGGAGGGGGTTGAGGGACAGCTGCAGGATTTCCATGAGACCAGCAGTGGGGTGGGGGAGGGTGTTGAGGGACTGCTACAAGATTTCCATTAGACCAGCTTGGGGGAGGGACTGCATGATAGCAGCAGAATTTCCTTGAGACCGGCATTGTGGAGGGGAGAGATTGGGCAACAATTGCAGGATTCCCATGAGACCAGCAGTGGGGTGGGGAAGGGTTGAGTGACAGCTGCAGGATTTCCATGAGACAAGCAGTGGGGTGGGGGAGGGATTCGTGGCAGGTGTAGGATTTTCATGAGACCAGCAGTGGGAATGAGGGGGGGGTTGAGGGACAGCTGCAAGATTTCCATGTCATCAGCAGTACGGTGGGTGAAGGGTTGAATGAGAGCTGCAGGATTTTCTTGAGACCAGCTGCGGGGTGGGGGAGAGGTTGAGTGATGTATGGTGGATTTCCATGAGACCAGCAGTAGGCTGGGGAAGGGGTTGGTGACAGGTGCAGGATTGCCATGTGACCAGCAGTGGGGTGGGGGGAGGGGTTGAGCAATAGTTGCAGGATTTCCATGAAATCAGCAGTGGAGTGAGGGAGGGAGGGATTCGTGACAGGTGTAGGATTTCAATGTGACCAACAGTGGCGTGGGGGAGGGATTCGTGACAGGTGTAGGATTTCAATGTGAGCAACAGTGGTGTGGGGGAGGGATTGGTGATAGGTGCAGGATTGCCATGAGACCAGCAGTGGAGTGGGGAAGGGATTGGTGACAGGTGTAGGATTTCAATGTGACCAGCAGTGGGGTGGTGAGAGGGGTTGAGTGACAGGAGCATTCCACGAGCACAGCAAGCAGTGGGAAGACAATCTTTTTTGAGTATTGCAGCACAACCAGGAGTTAGCTTTGCCATAAGCAGTGTGAAGGAGTAATGAGAGGGTAAGGGATTAGGTGAGTGGTAGGAATGGGGAAAGGGGGTGGGTAGAGTTGAGGAAGTTGAAGGGGAGAATAGGGGTAGGATAAAAGCACAGAGGAGTTTACAGGGCTAGGGGAAAGTGGGCGTGGAGGGTAGTAGAGGAAGCAAGGTGGGGAGGTGGGATCGGGGGAAGCAGAATGAAGAGGACGGATGGGAAGAGGGGTAGGAATGGGTTGAAGTAACAGGCCTTAGCCACTGTAATCACATACACAGACAGTAGTCAGATATTTTTTTAGTTCTGTTTTAAATGGTCCATCCTTGAGAGTGTTTGTTATGGTAGTTAGGCGCTAATCATGTATGCCTTACCGTGCTAGATATGTGGGGGAGAGAGGCCTGCCAGAATGTTACGAGACTTACAGCCCAGCACCTGCAGTACATAGACTGCACATGCTACACACAGAATGGCACTCTGCCAGCCTATATTACTAAATTCTTATCAGATAGGCCCACTCGCCCATAAATGTTAAATAAATTATCTTTATTCACATAAATATGCCAAGATACAGTCCCTATATGTGCCAACATTTCAGAATAATCCTTCTTCAGTGCAAAACCGTATCTAAATCCATAGACTAAAACTATGAAACAGATTAAGATGGAGTGGCATGCTCTTACGCTTACCCAATATCTCAAACAAAAACACATACCTAGAGGCCTCCGAATTTTTGTAGAGGCCAATCTGGATTATGTAGATTTGGATTTAGATATAAAATGGGATGGAGCACGTAATAGGCGCTCCAAGGGCTTTATGTTACTGATCATAGAATCAATTACTTAGGAATTATGGAAAACTGAGGTAGAAATTACACAACTTGATAGGGAAGTCAAGAATAAGCATATGATTGAGGAATGGAAACATTATTTGGAGAGGGTCAATCTGAATTTAAATGGATTTGAAGAGGAGTTACACTTAACAAAGTTACAGAAATTTAAAAGGGATTTGAATGACTATAAAAATACATTTTCTAACAAGAAGCAGGGTTACATTAAAACACTCCAATATAATTTAGATTCAGAATCTTCTGCAGTTAGTTCAGGAAGTGAGACAGAGGGGGGATCCCAACCCTTTAGAGGTAGAGGGGCACATTTTCCGGGGCGGGGGGGTTATTGGGGAAAGAGACAATACTGCCAGAGAGGCAAAAGCGGATATCAGTATACGAAAGAGGGGCGAACACAGATGTTCAGAGAAGAAGCTCTGACACCCGGAACCTCCAGTACTGCAGGACCAAGACCAGATACAGGGGGAATAGAAAAAGGAAAAAAGTACTCAGGAACAAACAACAGAGATCAGAACCACACGGTCAACTCAGATGAAGACCAACTAGTCTATAATATTTCTAAAAGATGCCCAGGATTCCCAACCTCAGTGCTGGTTTCATGAAAATCTCACAACTGTCCCTCAACACCCCTGCCACACCCCACTTCTGGCTTCATGGAAATCTTGCAGCTGTTACTCAACTCTCTCCCCCCACTCTGGTGCTGGTGTTGTGGGAATCTTGCAGCTGCCCTTCAACCCCATCCCCACCCTTTTGCTGGTCTAATGGTGATATTACAGTTCATTGACCTACGCAGCCAGTGTAGTGTTATGCTTCTGCAACTGTGTTAGTTTGGTTTTGGCCGTTCGCACTCTTTATTCCAGAGGAATTACCACACGTGTAGAGGTACCCTCGATGGTTCCACCCCTAGAGGTGCCACAGGACAATTTCCGTGACTAAAGGTACCTTAGGAATCCCCAAAAGAAATGTAGTATAATCTTAGCCAAAGAAGGAGGCAACAGGAAGCATATGAGCAGGCAGTAACTGTAACGTAGTAGTAGTAGAAGCATAGGCAGTTTAATAATGTAATGAGTTGCTCAGTTGGATAACGTAATGAATGCCCAGGACTGCGTAGCATGATACTGATGCTTTGTGTTGAGATTAAGGGATCCCCTAAGGAGAGAGGGAACGTCAGGACATCCTCCAACTCCATCCAACAGCGGAACCTACCTAAAGAAACTAGGGGAAGCAACTATGCTAAGTGTTATGACCTGAGGCAACAGAGGAGAGAAAAAAACCCTATGAGGAGGAAATCTCTGGAGATCCAAGGCCTAGATCGCCTTCCCTCTAGGCTTGGGATAGTTTATTTAATGACAGCTCTGCAGCTGCAATTTGGAAAACCCAAGTAAAGGGAGGTGGAAAATATTCCAATTTGGAGGAAAGTTCTCACTCAAACCCTCTAGCGGGAATGCCTTGGAAGGTTGCGAGAAAACTGTACAACAATACGTGCTTCCAAGGTACAGGAGGAGAGCAATAACTGCTGAGGCACTCACCAGGCCTACCTGCCCTAACTCAAGCCAGGTGAACCAGAGGCAGTCGTAGGGAGAATGAGGTGAAGATGCCTTGCTAGGGAAACCGCTAAAGTCAATGGCCAACCGTTGTAGTGGAACACTAAAGCCAAAGGAGATCATTGCAGCCACCCTTCACCACTAGTCTTAAATTCTACACCAGGAGTTGCCGTCACATAGCAGGCAGCTAAAGCCACGCCCGAGGCAAGGACATTCTCAGCTATAGGCCATGTGAGAAGGATTCCACCCCAAGTTGGACACGCTCGAGATGTGGACTAAATGCAGAGCGAGACCATTGGCTGCAGGAACCCTGTGCCAGAATAGAATGGCTAGCATGCCCCAGAAATTGATTAAGAGCTGAAAAGCTGGTGAGCTGAATGAGCACGGTGTGCTAAGATCATACTGAGCATTGAGTGCTGAGACCTTGCAAGGTCGAATGCAAACTGACTGCAGTGGAATCCCAGAGGATGAAGCTGAGGGGATGGCAGTAGGTATGAAGCAATGGTTTGCGTAATCAAAGAGCAATGGTTGCAATGAGCAATGATAGCTTAAGCAAGCATGGACCAGTATGTAGGTCAATAAGTAAGTATTAATACCCGACAGGGTGGGCGTTATTGGGATATAACGGACTGCTCAGGGGCGTAATGAGGCCCGACACCACAGGCGGAGGGCCTTATAGCCCCTGGAAGGTCCGTTATATCCCATAACGCCCATCCTGGAGGGTATTATTATGCTTAGATAATGGATTACAGATGCTATTTTTAGGAAGAAAGTACAAGACAAAAATTTATATATAAAAAAAATAAGTAAAAACTAAGCAGAAGTAGTGTTTGTTGTAAAATAGTTCCAATGGTGTGAAGTGCTGGAATCACCACCAGAGGTCGCTGCTCTGTATTTTTTATGGCCTTTCAGATTAGCTTGCCCTCCTGCTTCGTATCTGTTTGTGTGAGAAATGGTGTCCGAGAACAAGAGAAATCTAGAGTGGTGAGTTTTAGTGAGGCTTAATTTTGTTTAATGTGATAGGGATTAGAAGTGTGGCAGAAGTCTGCCACTGTTTTTAAAAGTAAGCACAGGATTTAGAGGGAGCGCAGCAGTGAAGGGAAATGGAAGACTGGGAAGTTTCTGTTACGTGAAGTGGAGCGAGCTGGAAATAATGTGAAAATGGATGTTTGGGTTTTTTTGCGGTGAAGAGAGTGAGTTCGGGAGGCGGTATGAGGCTGTCTGTGACATTCAATTTTAGCCGCATGCTGGGTTTCGGGTTCGGGCTGTCATCTCGCTAGCTGAGTAATAAAACGGCGTCTGGCAAGTTTTGGCTCCAAATGATTGAGCTGGCACTTTTTCTGAGCGGGCCATTGTTAAGAAATAACGGCCCGGGTGCCTGGCTCTTTCAGCCAATCAGGAAGCAAGTTTCAATTTACCCATTATCTAAGCAGTAGTAGTGATAGGTGGACCTGCATGCACATCTGCATAACATACTGTATAGCAATGAAACAGCACTGAATTGTGGGCATGCCAGCCAGACATGAATAGCCAAATCAAGGTGACAAATGCTCTGAGGATTTTCATCGGTGAGGCAGGATTTAATAATAAAGCTATATTAACAGCCTCAGCAGGAGCTTAGTTGGCTGACCTCAGAGTTGTAACTGCAATAAAACAGGGAAACAATTCTCTGAAAGCAGGTGTAGCCAGGCAGTGCAATGAAGATGCAAGTAGAATGAGAGCTGGAATGAGCAGCACAACTAGGCTCAGAGTAAACTGTGTCAGGTGAAAAGAATTGTGTATGCAACATGGAGCAGCTATGGCCGAGCTGGAACACACAGATGATTGCAGTTGCACTGTAGTAGTTTGAGCATGGTGAGCACAGTGTAAAAACACAGGCACTGGGTACAATAGTAATGAAAGTAAACAGTAGCAGTGGCTGCAGCTATAGGTAACTGAAAGCAGTAGCATGAGCTCTGAGTAGCAGTATGCTAGGAGCTTAGAAACAAAGCCCCCCCCAAAAGAGTCAAAATCAAAATACAGCAAAACAGAAAACAGGAAACAAAGCCCAAAAACAAGAGACACAAAACACAGGGAAGCCCACAGCCGGAGGAAAGATACAAACCAGAAGCAGGAAAACAAACACAGAAGTCCAACAGAGACACACAGAAACAGTGGGTGTGGGGGGGGGGTAGGCCTCAACCAGCTCAGAGGACAAACCAACATAGCCTCCAGCTGCAAAGAAAAAAATGTTTCACAATGAGGCTGAGAGGAACTGCTTGTATAGCTCAGGAAGTGGGCGTGGCTGGCTGCTTGGCCACTGAACTCTAAGCAAAGCCTTTCCAATTGCTTTTTCACCTCTCCCCCACCCCACACCACTGCTGGTCTCATAGAAATCTTGCAGCTGACACACAACCCCATCCCCCACCCCACTGCTGGTCTCATGGAAATCTTGCAGCTGTCATGCACAAGCAGCTGCCCTAGCCAGGATACTGGGGTGGATCGACCCAAACTATAGATCACCTTGGAAAAGATTAGAGCTCACACTAACTGAATTCAAGATATTAAAGATGTTCTCTTTGACTCGGTGGAACCCCTCCCACCACAGATTACTCATCACTGGGGAATGCAGAGTAGCTTACTAATATGGGATAAACTTAGAAGCTCCAAGCAACTTGCCCTGTTTTTTTTATTTTCTACAACAACTTAGGGCAGAAGCGAGGCATCTCTATGTCCCCTTGACTGAGACCCTCAATGGCTGGCATGACAGAGGCCTAACCTTCATTTTCCAGGTACTGGACACTCGGGGCACTTTGCCCTTTTCAACACTTTAAGACACCTATGGGGTATCGCTAGAGGCTAGTGTAGCTTATCAACTGATACAAACTTATTTAGTAAATAAAGTCCCTCACTGGAACCGCCTCCCTTCCCCATCCCCACAATTATTAATATTAATTATCTCCCCTATGAAAGGAATAGCCTCACCTCACTTGGTTGGAGCACTGTATAAGGGGCTACAGGAGGTTACCAAATGTAACCTCCCTACAAATGGGGGTTCCCAAAAAGTCTTCCATGAGCTTTCCTAAATGCTCACTGCCCGGTTGGTGTTCGGTGCTATAGCCGTTTAAATGTTGTTGCCAGTGAGCGCCTTTAAAGCCTCTATGTACTGTCTCTTTAAGTGCTGCCTGATTGCAGATATAACTAGTCTAAATGGGGGGTCTGAGTGTTTCCTTGCTCAAGTCCCGCCCGGGCTGCTGAATAATTGCTCTGTTTCTGCCATCTCTAATTGTGCAGAGGGAGCCCTGCTGAAAGATGTAACTAATTGCTGGTAATCATTTAGAGTAGTGCTGATAATGTAATTTGTTCTAACCTGCATTCTTTTTTGCAAGGACTGTTCAGTTTAGCTCCACCATTTTGGTCCCAAACTGCTGAACTGGACCAATCAGTATTCAGGGACTCTAAAATGGAGCTTGCAACTGAAGGGGATATGTGGAGCCAGACTCTGGGAATTGTAGTTTTGGACTGTTGGCGCCTTTTTGCACCAACAGGGGGAGCATGTTGTGACTGACAGCAGAACCGACCAATCAAACCTTTTGGATCTGAGGGAAATCCCCTGAGCTGTCTGCTGGCAAGCCAGGTCTACATTGAAAGCTGAGAGAGCAACAGCTCGGATAGTTTGAGCAGCCGTGTTGCGCAGTAGTTCTCGCGGGAGAACTGTGGAAGGCCTGACTTCTGTCCTGCTTGCCTGTTTCCTGCCCTGAGAGGGGGAATAGGAGTATTTTTGGACTAATTCCATTTTTGTGAAAACAAAGAAGCCAGCGAAGTGTAACCAGACTCAAACTGTAGAAGACCGAAGATTTTGCTAAAGGCGATCGGCCTGTCAGGAACTTCAGCTACTGTACATTTGAGCTCCCGGGTTTGAACAGTGACTTTGCGATTGTGATCGGGGAGCAGTTTGCCTGGTACAGTAGTCCTTCTTTACAATAAATGTGCTGTATACTGAACGGGGGTTGTGGTTTAGTTCTGCTTTTGTGTGAACTGTGTGCGGATTGCTGGAAACTGTATCCAGCACAAAAGGGACTAAATCCGCGGTTAGCTCCATGCGGCTGGGCCTTACCACGAGGGCCCAACCATCCTACCCCGCTGCACAGAGAAGAGCCATCGATGAGAGACCTGCCTGGGGATCAGCCCCCTGCTCCACACCTGAACAGGATCGATGCTGCAGTGAATCGTGTGGGCCCTGCTTCTCCTGGCAATCCAGAGAATTCATCTACTGCCTTGATCTTCGTCCATCCTGTGTCCAGTCTTGGATATCGTGAGTAACCACCAGGGTAGCTCCCTGCGACATATAGCCAAATGAAAAGTGTGTCACCTGATTGTTTGTTGTTCCTTTTTTCTTCTGTACGAACTGAGCCCTCCAGCTCCGGATTATAATTAGAGTGCGGTGCATGTTGTTTATTTTCCTCACAGGGCCCCGACCAGCTACAACGCCAGCCTACCCCGGGCAATGGTCCTGGCTAGCCCATCTCTCCTCCACCTGGGTACCCAGAGCGTGCAACTGTCATAGGGACTCTAAATGCCCACACTGTAGAGTAAATGATAGGGTATTTAAGCTAATTACCCTGATTGTGCCCCTTCTGTGTTATAACCCCCTGAATAAATCAGATCTACTCTTTTTCTGCAATTCACATAGACTGTGGTTTCAGTTTGTTCTCAAAGTATTGTACTGTTGCCATTTGTCCTGTCTAACCTTGTTTTACAGGGGGTCCCCAGGGTCAAGCTGGAAAAACCAGTCCCGGTAGTAAGTGCCAACTGTGTAGGTATTTGCAAAGCATATCAGGAGTATTGGGAAAGTAGTAATAGTGTACGGTTTCAGCCACTAGTGGGGAACGAGGGGGGTTACAGTGTCCTGGAGGCTAGTGTGACCACTACCAACCCTGACCTTCGGGTGCAGGCACCCATTACAGAACCTAGGCTCCTCAACCTGCTATTAGCCAAGCAGACAGGGGTAGTAGCCCTTGGGATAGCATCACCTAGGGGTTACACAAAGATTCAACTTTGGGGGTATTAGCCATCTGGAACCAGGAATTATTGGTGCCGGTTTCGGCAGACCTTTGGCTATAACATGTTGAGTTCTTCTGAAGGATATCTCTAGTATCATACTGGTGGGAATTCACCTGGAAATTCAGAATTAGATTTTTTAATACCCTGGCTAAGCTGGTGAAATTCACGGATGGACCAGTGGGTAGATGCTGGAGATTCTGTGGGGAAATGATGGCTAGACATGTACATATATTTTGGTCATGCCCCGTGCTTTGACCATTCTGGGGAAAAGTAGTTGAAACCTTAGGGGAGTTGGTGGGAGAGGAGGCAGTCCTTACTCCTGAATTGGTATTGCTCTCGATACCCCCTGAAGATCTCCGTATCCCAAGGGGATCTCTCCTGGTTATCTATATACTGATAGCTAAGAAAGCAATCACCAGATTGTGGGGACGGAGCTCACCACCAACCAGACATGACACGGCTATAAAGGAAGTGTATAAATTGAAAAGGCTTGCAGCCAGTCATTTTAATTTTTATTTTTTTAATTTATTTAAGTCTCGGATTACAAATACCTTTGAACTAAGGGCAGCTCATTTACAAAGGTTCCACGCCAAAGGAAAGGGTTACAATAAGGTAGGGAGGTACAGACAACATTCATGGTGTCAACGGAGGTACAGACAACATTCATGGTATCAACGGAGGTACAGACAACATTTATGGTATCATCGGAGCACAGCAAGTCAACTGGTAACTAAGTGGGAACAGTGCTACATGCTCAAGATTACAAGCAAGCATAGAAAACCATAAGGAACATTTGAAGCAACATTGCTAATCAGAGGTGGGGGGGGGAACAGTAAGGAAGGGGTAGAGTAAGGAAGGGGTAGGGGAGATGAGAGGGAAGAGTTCAGATAGAGAAGGAAAAGAAAATATGGCAGCCAGAGGCCTTGTCATAAGGTGAGAGGGAGGGGAGGCTAAGGTGGCAGAAGGGGTAAAAGAGGGGAAAAGGAGGGTGGATGAAGGGTAAGAAGATAAGGGAGAGTGGGGACTAGAGGGCCTGGTAGGTCCAGGAAGGGGGGCAGTGGATAAGAGCAAGGAGGGTGAGGTGAGGAGGAGGTGGCAGGGAAGGGAACTGTTCTGTCAGGAGAGGTAAAACAAAACAGGAAGCCAAGTAAGAGCCTCAGAGAGTGAAAAAGTGATATAAGGGTGTCTGCAGAGGTGGGAAACTAGGTGCAACAGTCACAAGTGCTTTCGGATAGGAGATGCTGACGAAGCATAAGTTTATATTGGGACAGACTAGAAAGACTGCTCAGTTGGTTGCTTAGATTATTAAACCACAGGGGGGCTCTGTATTGAAAGGATCGCTGGTATTGAGCAGTCCGACAGTGGGGTACTAGAAGGAGGTCAGAAACTGAGGTACGTGTGTGTTGGGTCTTAGGGGATTTGTTTAGCAGGCAACCAATGCTTGGGGGTAGTAATCCAAGTAGATCTTTTTTGGACAGGAGGCAGGTTTGATATTTGATCCTGTTACTTAGTCGGAGCCAGCCAGATTGAGCATATAACTCACAGGTATGAGTGAGGCATGCAGCACCCGTAACTAACCTACAGGCTTTGTTCAGGGCCACTGCGAGTCGTTTAAGAGACGTGGAGGTTGCAGCACAGTATATGATTAGACCATAATCAATGATTGAGAGGACCGAGCTGTGAACTGCAACCTTCAGGGCTTCTTGGGTAAGACTTCGTCTGTGTTTGAAGAGGAGCCCAATTCTGGTATTAACATCTCTGGCAATATTTTCAATGTGAGGCACAAAGGTAAGGTGACTATCCAGGGTTAGACCTAGGTATTTGAAAAGCTGAATTTGTTCAAGAGGGTCTCCGTGGTTGTCGGTGATAGTGAGTTGATGGGCCTTAACCTTATTCCGAGAGGATGAAAACAGCTGGACTTTAGTTTTTTTGAAGTTTAGCACTAGTTTGTGATTATTAAACCCTCTCTCTGCTTCTGTGAAGCCTTGTTGAAGACTGTTTTCAAGAGCATTGGGATCCAGGTGGCTAGTAAAGATGACCATGTCATCTGCGTAGAGGAAAGTACGCTGGTTGCAGACAGCTGGAAGGTCGTTCGGGAAAATACTGAACAGTAAGGAACCCAGGATTGAGCCTTGAGGTACCACTGATTGGACAGCCCTCATTTAAATAAGAAAGATAAGTGTGAGCTTCAGTGGAGGAAATGGGTCATCTATATGTCTGTACAAGATCCTCACTTTGTTCCATAACGGTGAATAAGAGACATGGTATAACAGAGGGGAGGGAGAGGAAGGGGGAGAGAATAAAGGGGATTTATTATTATTGTTTTTGTACTGGTATAAAAGGATCTCCATCCAGGTTGATTTATTTTTGGACATGCACTCGTAACTAAAACATTGTATGCAGCCAGAATTATGCTTGACTTTGTTGTGTGAACTACATGATGTACTGTATTAAATTAACTTCTTTTATTTTCAAAAACTAATAAAAATACAATAAAAAAAAAAAGAAATCTTACAGCTGTCCCTAATTCCATTCCCCAACCCCGCTGCTGGTTTCATGGACATGATGCAACTGTCCCCCAACCCCACCACCACCACTGCAGCACTCATGGAAATCGTGCACCTGTCCCTAAACCAACTCATCCACCCCACTGATGCTCTCATGGACATCCTGCAGCTGTCCCTCAACCCCCTCCCCCACCCTTTGCTGGTGGTCTCTATGATATCTTGCAGATGTCCTCAACCCCTCCCCCACCCTTGCTGGTCTCATGGATATCTTGCAGATGTCCTCAACCCCTCCCCACCCTTGCTGGTCTCATGGAAATCCCAGGCTGTCATTCAGCCCCTCCCCACCCCAGGGCTGATCTCTGGAAATCCTGCCTCTGTCATTCAGCCCCCTCCCCCACCCCAGGGCTCATCTCATGGAAATCCTGCGTCTGTCCCTCATCCCCTTCCCCAGCACACTGCTGGTCCCATGCAAATGCTGCAGCTGTCTCTCAACCCCTTCCCCTATCTCACTTCTGCTCTCATGGAAATCTTGCACCAGTCACTCAACGACCTCCCACACCCTAGTGCTGATCTCATGGAAATCTTGAGGCTGTCACTCAACCCCTTCCCACCCCACTGCTAATTACATAAGGAGCCCCTAATGAGCTCCCAACCAGCTGCCTGCTACCTTCCTAACAATAATTGTGCTAGGATTCTAGTAGCCCCAGGGGACTGGGTGGTTACAGATGCCATAGAACATTTACTTGAAGGAAATTAGATTTTTAGGCCTGATAATCTTTTCGCCTCCCATAGCACTGTGGGACCTGGTATGACACGAGCTTTTCAAGAGATTGCAACCTTGCGTGGAAGTATGTTTAAAACAGGATCAGATTTCTATTCCATGACTACTAATACAGCTTTGGTTACTTATCAGAGAGCAGTGAGACAGCAAATTACAGAAGTTATAAAAACAGATTCTACACCTCGTAACCATAACCTAAGTAAAGAAGAAGGAGAAGCCTTTAATAGATTAATGGCCAATTGTGAAGTGATCATTAAGCAGACGGATAAGGGGGTTATGATTGTCTTGTTAAACAAGCAACATTATAGAGATATTGTTCTGAATCTTTTAGATTACACACTTAACTGTGATAAATTACATTTTAGCCTCAAAGCTGGTCTCTTGGAAATCTTGCAGCTGTACCACAACCCCCTCCCATATCCCACTGCTGGTCTTGTGGAAATCGCCCAGCTGTCACTCAACCCAGTCAATCAACCCCACTGCAGATCTCGTGGAAATCTTTTAGTTGTCACTTAACCCTTCCCCTACCCAACTGCTGGTCTCATGCATATTCTGCAGCTGTACCTCAACCCCCTCCCCCACCCCAGTGCTGGTCTCGTAGAAATACTGCACCTGTCCCTCAACTCCCTCTGTAGCCCACTGCTGGAACTGTAGAAATCTTGCAACTGTTACTCAACCCTTCCCCCACTCCACTGCTAGTCCCATGGAAATGCTGCAGCTCTCGCTCAACCTCTTTCCCACCCCACTGCTGCTCTCATGAACATCTTGCAGCTCTCACTCAACCCCCTTCCACACCCCATTGCACGTCTCATGGAAATCTTGCAGCTGTCACTCAACTCCCTTCCACACTCCACTGCTGGTCCCATGGAAATGCTACAGCTGTTGCTCAACCCCTTACCCACCCCACTGCTTCTCTCAGGGAAATCTTGCAGCTATCCCTAAACCCCTCCTTTACCCCACTGCAGGTCTCATGGACATCTTGCAGCTGTCCCTAAACCCCTCATTTAAATCTTTCGCCTATCACTTAACCCTTCCCCCACCCAACTGCTGGTCTTCTGGAAATTTCTCAGCTGTCATTTAAAGTAGTCCCCAACCCCAATGCGGGTCTCCAAGAAATCTTGCAGCTGTTGCTTAACCCCTCCCCAATCCCACTGCTGGTCTCATGGAAATCTTGCAGCTGTCACTTAACCCCTCCTCTACCCCACTGCTGGTCTCACGGATATCCTGCAGGTGAACCTCAACCGCCTCCCCATCCTAGTTCTTGTCTCACTGAAATATTGCACCTGTCCCTCAATTCCTTCTACACCCCACTGCAGGATTTATGTAAATCTTGCACCCGTCAATCAACCCCCGCCCGTTCACCACACTGCTGGTCTCAGTGACGTCTAAAAGCTATCCCTCAACCCCTTCCCCCACCCACTGCTGATCTCATGGAAATGCTGCTGCTCCACCTAACCCCTCCACCAACCCACTGCTAGTCTTATTTAAATCTTGCAGCTGTCCCTCAACCCCCCCACCCCACTGCTGGTCTCATGGAAATCCTACAGGTGTCATTCAGCCCCCTTCCCCACATCAGTGTGGTCTCATGGGCGTCTTGCAGCTGTCCTGCGCCCTCCCACCCCCACTGCTGGTCTCATGGAAATCTTGAAGCAGTTCCTCAACCATGTCCCCCACCCCAGTGCTGATATGATAGAAATCCTGCAGCTGTCACTCAACTCCGTCCCCACCCCACCCCACTGTTGGTTTCTTTGAAATCTTGCAGCTGTTCCTAAACCCTTCATTTACCCCGCTGCTGCACTCATGGAAATCGTTCAACTGTTCCTAAACCCACTCCCCCTCCCCACTTCTGGTCTCTTGGAAATCTAACAGCTGTCATTCTGTCCAGTTCTCAAACCACTACCTGTCTCATGGAAATCTTTCAGCTGTCAATTAACCCCTACCTTACCCCACTGCTGGTCTCCTGGATATTCTGTAGCTGTACCTCAACCCCATCCCCCAGTGCTGGTCTCATGGAAATATTGCACCTGTTCCTTAAACCCCTCAAAACCCCACTCCTGGACTTATAAAAATGTTGCAGCTATCACTCTACCCTTCCCCTGCCACACTGCTGGTCTCAGTGATGTCATGAAGCTGTCCCGCAACCCCCTTCCCCACACCACAGCTTGGTTCATGCAAATCATGCAGCTGTCCCTCAAACCCCTCTTCCTCCCCCACTGCTGGGGGGTGAGGATATAGCATGCACCAAGCAGGAAAGGGATCTTGGGGTTATCATCTCTGATGATCTCAAGGTAGGGAAACAGTGTGACAAGGCAGCAGGTAAAGCAAATAGGATGCTGGGATGTATAGGCAGGGGCATTGCCAGCAGGGGAAGGGGTCATAATTCCACTATACAAGACACTAGTGAGGCCCCACCTGGAGTACAGTGTACAATTCTGGAGACCATGCACCAAGGACATAGACAGGGTAGAAAGGTTCAGAGGAGGACAACAAAGATGGTGCATGGATTGCATCACAAGTCCTATGAAGACAGGTTGAAGGAACTGAACATGTACTCCCTGGAGGAGAGGGAGGGAGAGAGGGATATGATAGAGACATACAAGTATCTTACAGGGGGAACAGGGTGGGGGAAAACACTGTTTTAAGCGAAAAAGATGTTCCAGGACTAGAGGGCATGGGATGAAGTTGGAGGGAGGGACGATTCAGAGGAACATGAGAAAGAATTTCTTCACAGAGCGGGTGGTGGACAAGTGGAACACCCTGCCAGAGGAAGTGGTGGGGCTGGAAACAATCATGGGATTTAAGATTGCATGGGAGAGACATAAAGGAATTCTGGAGGTCAGGGGTAAGGTGCAACAGACTTCTAGGAAAACAAACTGAACTTACAAGCTCAAATGGGCAGACTGGGTGGGCCATAGGCCCTTATCTGCCGACACTGTCTATGTATCTATGTATCTATGCTGTCTAATGGAAACCTTGTAGCTGTCACTCATCCCACTCCCCAACCCCAGTGCTGGTGTCCTGGAAATGTTGCAGCTGTACCTCGACCCCTTCCCCCACCCCACTGCTGATCTCATGGAAGTCCTGCAGCTGTCACTCAACCACCTCCCCCACCTCAGTCCTGGTCTCCTGGAAATGTTGCAGCTGTACCTAAACCCCTCCCAACCCCACTGCTATACTCATGGAAATCTGGCAGTTGTCCCTCCACTTGCTCCCCCCTCCCTCACCTCTAGTCTCATGGAAATCTTGTAGCTGTCACTCAACCCTGCAACCACCATACTGCTGCTCTCATGGAAATCCTGCAGCTCTTACTCAACCCCTCCCTCACCCCACTGCTGGTCACATGGAAATGTTGCAGCTGTCCCTCAACACCCTCCCCCACCTCACTGCTATACTCATGGAAATGTGGCAGTTGTCCCTCCACTAGCTCCCTCTCACTCACTGCTGGTCTCATGGAAATCTTGTAGCTGTCACTCAATCCATCCTCCATCACTCAGATGGTCTCATGGAAATCCTGCAGAAGACACTAAAATCCTCCCCCCACCCCACTACTGGTCACATGGAAATCTTGCAGCTGTCACTCAACCCCAATGCTGATCTCCTGGAAATCTGGCAGCTGTATCTCAGCACCCTCCCCCAACTCAATGCTGGTCTCCTGGAAATCTGGCAGCTGTACCTCAGCACCCTCCCCCAACCCAATGCTGGTCTCATGGAAATCTGGAAGTCGTCCCTCCACTAGCTCCCCCCTCCCTCACTGCTGGTCTCATGGAAACCTTGTAGCTCTCACTCAACCCATCCCCCACCACTGTGATGGTATCATGGAGATTTTGCAGAAGTCATCAAACCCCTTCCTTCACCCCACTGCTTGCCACATGGAAATCTTGCAGCTGTCACTCAACCCCCTCTCAACCTCAATGCTGATCTCCTGAAAATGTTGCAGCTGTACCTCAACACCCTCCTCTACTCCACTGTTATACTCATTGAAATTTGGCAGTTGTCCCTCCACTAGCTAGCCCCACCGCTTCACTGTTGATCTCATGGAAATCTTGTAGCTGTACATCAGCCCCCTCCTTCACCCCACTGCTGGTCTCCTGGAAAACCTGCAGCTGTCACCCAACCCCCTCATCCACCCCACTGCCACACTCATGGAGATCTGATAGTTGTCTCTCTACTATCTCGCTCTCCCTCACTGCTGGTCTCATGGAAACCTTGTAGCTGTCACGCAATCCATCTCCCTCCCCTCTGATGGTCTCATGGAAATCCTGCAGCTGTCAGTCAACCACCATCCCCCAACCCACTGCTGGTTTCATGGATATCTTTCAGTTGTCCCTCCACTAGCTAACCCCTCTCTCACTGCTGGTCTCATGGAAATCTTGTAGCTGTCACTCAATCCATCCACCACCCCTCAGATGGTCTTATGGAAATTTTGCATTTGCCATCAACCCTCCCCCACCTCCCCCACCCCCATCAACTTCAGGTGTCACGGAAATCTGGCAGCTGTCCCTCCACCCACTCCCCCATACTACTGCTCCTCTCATGGAAATATTACTGCAGTCCCTCAACCCTTCCCCAATTCACTCCTGCTCTAATGAAAATCTTGCAACTGTCCCTCAACCATATCACACACCCCACTGCTGGTCACATGGAAATTTTGCAGCTGTCCCTCAACCCTCTTTGCCACCCCACTCCTGGTCTCATGGAAATCTTTCAACTGTCCCATGACCCTCTCTCCACCCCACTGCTGTTCTCATTGAAATTCTGCAGCTGTCACTCTATCCCCCCACCACACTGCTGAACTCTTGCAAACCTTGCAGCTTTCTGTCACCCCGCTCCCCTACCCCACTGCTGCTGTCAGGGAAATCCTGCAGCTCTCCCTAAACCCCTTCCTTCTACCAACTGATTGGCCCTGTCCACACTACCCCTCTGTAACGTTACAGAGTGCCCAAACCATTACCGCAACAGTTTGCGTTTACACCTGTAACGTTACAGAAGGCATTTTCATAACCATTGTTGAAACCACCTCATGAGGTGGTTTCAGCAGTGGATATAAACAGATGCATCTCAGTAACTTTACCCCGGCCGTGGTGTGGATACATGGCACAGTCCCCTAAGCAGTGCAAGCGCGTTGTGGGACCAGGGTGCCCACAGTAATGGTCGCCCGGCTCCTGGAAGTGTGGACTGGCGGTGCCGGTCCCGTAATGGACACTGTGGCAGTGTGGACACACTGCCACTTCTCAGTTAACGGTTTCTATCATTATGTGGTCTGCAGTGCATTTGGATAGAATAATGTGTCCTGAAATCTCGCAGCTTTCCCTCTATTACTCCACCCTCTCACCATGGTTGGTATCATCGAAATCTTGCAGCTGTAGATAAACCCCCTCATCCACCCCAGTGCAGGTCTCATGGAAATCCTGCAGCTGTCCGTCACCCACCTACCCCAACCCACTGCTGGTCTCATGAAATTTCTGCTTCTGTTCCTAAACCCCCTCCTCCTCCCTACTCCTTCTGTCCCAGAAATCTTGCAGCTGTTCCTCAGCTCCCTCCCCAACCCCGTGGCTGGTCTCATGAAAAACCTTGCAACTGTCCCTTAAACCACCTCCCACACCGAACTGCTGGTCTTCTGGAAATAATGCACCTGTCCCCCAACCCCCCACCCACCTCACTGCTGGTCTCATGGAAACCTTGCAACTGTCCCTCAGACCTCCTTCATCCCCCACTGCTGGGCTCTTGGAAATCTTGCAGCTGTTCCTCAGCCCCCTCACCCACCTCTGTGCTGGTCTCATGGAACTCTTGCAACTGTCCCTTAACCACCCTCTCCTCCACTGCTGCTCTTATTGATCTGCTGCAGCTGTCCCCCACAGAACTGCTGATCTCATGAAAGTCTTGCAACTGTTCCTCAACTTCTCCCCCAATCCACTACTGCTGTCATGGAAATCTTGTAGCTGTCACTCAAACCCTCACCCACTGACCTGCTGCTCTGATAGAAATTCTGCGCCTATATCTCGACATCTTCCCCCACTCCAGTGCTGGTGTCATGGAAATCTTGCAGCTCTCCATCAACCCCCTCTCCCACCCCACCATGGGTCTCATGGAAATCTTGCAGCTGTCCCTCAAACCCCTCCCCCACCCCATTGCTGCTGTCAGGGAAATCCTGCAGCTGTCACTAATCCCCTACTTCTCCCCACTGCATGTCTCCTGGAAATCTTATAGCTGTCCCTCTAACCCCTCACCAACCCCACTGCTGTTCTCATGGAAATCCTGCAGCTGTCACTAAGCCCCTCCTTCTCCCCACTGCTTGTCTCCTGGAAATCTTGCAGCTGTCCCTCAACACACTTCACTCCCCCCACAGCTGGTCTCTTGGAAATCTTGCAGCTGTTCTTCAACTCCCTTCTCAACCCCAGTGCTGGTTTCATGAAAATCCTGCAACTGTCCCTCAACCCCCTCTCCCACCCCACTGCTGCTTTCATGGAAATCTGGCAGGCTGTCACTCAACTCCCTGCCCCCCACTCCAGTGCTGGTGTCATGGGAATCTTGCAGCTGTCCTTCAACCCCCCCCCCACCCTTCTCCTCGTCTGATGGTGATATTGCAGTTGTCTTTTCACCTTCCCCCCTCCCACTGCTTGTTTCATGGAAACTTGCAGCTGACTATGCACCCCTCCCCAACCCTACTGCTAGTCACCTTGAAATCTTGCAGCTTGGCATGCAACACCTCCCTATCCCGCTGCTGGTATCATGGAAATCTTGTAGCTGTCCCTAAACCCATTCCCCAACCCCACTGTTGGTCTCAAGGACATGATGCAACTGTCCCCCAACCCCCACCTGTCCCTAAACCAACTCCTCCACCCCACTGCTGCTCTCATGAACATCCTGCAGCTCTCCCTTAACCCCCTCCCCCCACACTGCTTTTCTCCTTAAAATCTTGCAGCTGTCCCTCAACCCCCTCCTCCACCTCAGTCCTGGTCTCCTGGAAGTGTTGCAGCTGTACCTAAACCCCTTCCAACCCCACTGCTATACTCATGGAAATCTGGCAGTTGTCCCTCCATTAGCTCCCCCTGCAGTGCTGCTCTCATGGAAATCCTGCAGCTGTCATTCAGCCCCCCTCACCCACCCCAGTGCTTTCATCTCCTGGAATCCTGCAGCTGTCCCTCAGCCCTTCCCTTCTCACTTTTTTCTCATGGAAATCTTGCCCAGATCCTCCAACGACCTCCGCTCCCCTAGTGCTGATCTCTTGGAAATCTTGAGGCTGTCACTCAGCCCCTTCCCCACCCTTACTACTAATTATGTAAGAGCCCTAATGAACTCCCAACCACCTGCCTGCTGCCTTCCTAACAATAATTGTGCTAGGATTCTAGTAGCCCTAAGGGACTGGGTGGTTAGAGATGCCTTAGAACATTTACTGGAATGAAATGAGACTTTTAGGCCTGATGACCTTTTGACCTCCCATATCACTGTGGCACCTTGTATGACACGGGCTTTTCAAAAGAGTGCAACCTTGTGTAGAAGTATGTTTAAAACAAGATCAGATTTCTGTTCCGTGACTACTAATACAACTTTGGTTACTTATCAGAGAGCAGTAAGATAGCAAATTGCAGAAATTATAGAAACAGATTCTACACCTCATAACCATAACCTAAGTAAAGAAGGAGAAGCCTTTAATAGATTAATGGCCAATTGAGAAGTGATCATTAAGCAGGCAGACAAGGGGGTTATGATTGTCTTGTTAAACAAGCAACATTATAGAGAGATTGTTCTGAATCTTTTAGATCACACACTTAACTGTGATAAATTAAATTTTAGCCCCAAAGCTGGTCTCTTGGAAATCTTGTAGCTGTACCACAACCCCCTCCCACATCCCACTGCTGGTCTTATGTAAATCTTCCAGCTGTCACTCAACCCAGTCAATCAACCCCACTGCAGGTCTCATGGAAATCTTTTAGCTGTCACTTAACCCTTCCCCTACCCCACTGCTGGTCTCATGCATATTCTACAGCTGTACCTCAACCCCCTCCCCCACCACAGCGCTGGTCTCATAGAAATATTACACCTGTTTCTCAACCCCCTCTGACTCCACTACTGGACTTGTAGAAATCATGCAGCTGTCACTCAACCCATCCACCACCCCACTGCTGGTCCAATGGAAATGCTGCAGCTGTCGCTCAACCCCTTCCCCAACCCACTGCTGCTCTCATGAAAATCTTGCAGCTGTCACACAACCCCCTTCCACACCACACTGCTGGTCTCGTGGAAATCTTGCAACTGTCCCTAAACCCCTCCTTTACCCCCACTGCAGGTCTCGTATTAATCTTTCACCTGTCACTTAACCCCCCCCACCCCCACTGCTGGTCTTTTGGAAATCTCCCAGCTGTCTCTTAACATAGTCCCCAAACCCACTGCTGGTCTCATGGAAATCTTGCAGCTGTCACTTAATGTAGTCTCCAACCCCACTGCAGGTCTTTTGGAAATCTTGCAGCTGTCACTTAACCCCTCCCCTACCCCAATGCTGGTCTCATGCATATTCTGCAGCTGTACTCAACTCCCTCCCCTGCCCCACTGCTGGTCTTACAGATTTCCTGCAGGTGAACCTCAACCACCACCCCCACCCCACTGCTTGTCTCATTGAAATACTGCACCTGTCCCTCAATTCACTCCACACCATTGCAGGACTTCGTAAATCTGCACCTATCAATCAACCCCCCACCACACTTTTGGTCTCAGTGACGTCCTAGAGGCTACCCCAACCCCCTTCCCCCCCCACCGCTGATCTCATGGAAATCCTGCTGCTCTGCTTCCAACCCCTACACCCCACCGCTGGTCTTATTTAAATCTTGCAGCTGTCCTCAAGCCCCACCCCACCCCACTGCTGGTCTCATGGAAATCTTGCAGCTGTTTCTGAACCCCTCCTTTACCCCACTGCTACTGTCATGGAAATCTTGCAACTGTCCCTAAACCTACTCCCCCTCTCCACTTCTGATCTCTTGGAAATCTTCCAGCTGTCATTCTACCCAGTTCCCAAACCCACTACCTGTCTCATGGAAATCTTTCAGCTGTCATTTAACCCCTACCTTACACCCTGCTCGTCTCCTGGATATTCTGTAGCTGTACCTCAACCACCTCCCCCACCCCAATGCTGGTCTCATGGAAATATTGCACCTGTTCCTCAAACCCATCAAAACCCCACTCCTGAACTTATGGAAATGTTGCAGCTATCACTCTACCCCTCCCCCGTCACACTGCTGGTCACAATGATGTCTTGAAGCTGTCCCGCAACTCCCTCCCCCATACCATAGCTAGTTTCATGCAAATTTTATAGCTGTCTCTCAAGCCTCTTCCTCCCCCACTGCTGTCTAATGGAAACCTTGCAGCCGTCACTCATCCCACCCCCCAACCCCAGTGCTGGTGTCCTGGAAATGTTGCAGCTGTACCTCGACCCCCCCCACCCCACTGCTGATCTCATGGAAGTCCTGCAGATGTCACTCAACCACCTCCCCACCTCAGTCCTGGTCTCCTGGAAATGTTGCAGCTGTACCTAAACCCCTCCCAACCCCACTGCTATACTCATGGAAATCTGGCAGTTGTCCCTCCACTTGCTCCCCCTCCCTCACCTCTAGTCTCATGGAAATCTTGTAGCTGTCACTCAACCCTGCAACCACCATACTGCTGCTCTCATGGAAATCCTGCAGCTCTTACTCAACCCCTCCCTCACCCCACTGCCAGTCACATGGAAATGTTGCAGCAGTACCTCAACACCCTCCCCCACCTCACTGCTATACTCATGGAAATCTGGCAGTTGTCACTCCATTAGCTCCCCCTCACTCACTGCTGGTCTCATGGAAATCTCATAGCTGTCACTCAACCCATACCCAATTCCCTGATGGTCTCATGGAAATCCTGCAGCTGTCACTCAACCACAAACCCCACCCCAATGATGATCTCTTGGAAATGTTGCAGCTGTACCTCAAACCCCTCTCTCACCCCAATGCTGGTCACATGGAAATCTGGCAGCCTCCACTAGCTCCCCCCTTCCACACTTGTAGCTGTCACTTAACCCATCCCCCACCACTCTGATGGTCTCATGTGAATTCTGTAGAAGTAACCAAACCCCTCCCCACCCCACTGTTGGTCCCATGGAAATCTTGTAGCTGTCACTCAACCCATCCCCACCACTCTGATGGTCTCATGGGAATTCTGCAGAAGTAACCAACCCCTCCCCCACCCCACTGCTTGTCACATGGAAATCTTGCAGCTGTCACCCAACCCCTCTCAACCCCAGTGCTGATCCCTTGAAATGTTGTGCTGTACCTCAACACCATCCCCCACCCACTGTTATACTCATGGAAATCTGGCAGTTGCCCTCCACTAGCCCCCCACTTCACTGTTGATCTCCTTGGAATCTTGTAGCTGTTCCTCAACCACATCCCCCATCCCAGTGCTGATATTATAGAAATCTTGCAGCTGTCACTCAAGCCCCACCCCACCCCACTGCTGGTCTCTTGGAAATCTTGCAGCTGTTTCTGAACCCCTCCTTTACCCTACTGCTATACTCGTGGAAATCTTGCAACTGTTCCTAAACCTACTGCCCCTCTCCACTTCTGGTCTCTTGGAAATCTTCCAGCTGTCATTCTACCCAGTTCCCAAACCCACTACTTGTCTCATGGAAATCTTTCAGCTGTCATTTAACCCCTACCTTACACCCTGCTCGTCTCCTGGATATTCTGTAGCTATACCTCAACCACCTCCCCCACCCCAATGCTGGTCTCATGGAAATATTGCACCTGTTCCCAACTCATTAAAAACCCCACTTTGAACTTATGGAACCTTTGCAGCTATCACTCTACCCCTCCCCCGCCACACTGCTGGTCACAATGATGTCTTGAAGCTGTCCCGCAACTCCCTCCCTCGTACCATAGCTAGTTTAATGCAAATTTTATAGCTGCCTCTCAAGCCTCTTCCTCCCCTACTGCTGTCTAATGGAAACCTTGCAGCCGTCACTCATCCCACCCCCCAGCCCCAGTGCCGGTGTCCTGGAAATGTTGCAGTTGTACCTCGACCCCCTCCCCCACCCCACTGCTGATCTCATGGAAATCCTGGATGTCACTCAACCACCTCCCCCACCTCAGTCCTGGTCTCCTGGAAATGTTGCAGCTGTACTTAAACCCCTCCCAACCCCACTGCTATACTCATGGAAATCTGGCAGTTGTCCCTCCACTTGCTCCCCTCTCCCTCACCTCTAGTCTCATGGAAATCTAGTAGCTGTCACTCAACCCTGCAACCACCATACTGCTGCTCTCATGGAAATCCTGCAGCTCTTACTCAACCCCTCCCTCACCCCACTGCTGGTCACATGGAAATGTTGCAGCAGTACCTCAACACCTTCCCCCACCTCACTGCTATACTCATGGAAATCTGGCAGTTGTCCCTCCATTAGCTCCCCCTCACTCACTGCTGCTCTCATGGAAATCTCATAGCTGTCAGCTGCAGCTGTACTTAAACCCCTCCCAACCCATACCCAATTCCCTGATGGTCTCATGGAAATCCTGCAGCTGTCACTCAACCACAAACCCCACCCCAATGATGATCTCTTGGAAATGTTGCAGCTGTACCTCAAACCCCTCTCTCACCCCAGTGCTGGTCACATGGAAATCTGGCAGTTGTCCCTCCACTAGCTCCCCCCTTCCACACTGGTAGCTGTCACTTAACCCATCCCTCACCACTCTGATGGTCTCATGCAAATTCTGTAGAAGTAACCAAACCCTTCCCCCCACCCCACTGCTGGTCTCATGGAAATCTTGTAGCTGTCACTCAACCCATCACCACCACTCTGATGGTCTCATGGGAATTCTGCAGAAGTAACCAAACCCCTCCCCCACCCCACTGCTTGTCACAAGGAAATCTTGCAGCTGTCACTCAACCCCCTCTCAACCCCAGTGCTGATCCCCTTGAAATGTTGCAGCTGTACCTCAACACCATCCCCCACTCCACTATTATACTCATGGAAATCTGGCAGTTGTCCCTCCACTAGCTCCCCCCCCTCCGCTTCACTGTTGATCTCATGGAAATCTTGTAGCTGTACATTAGCCCCCTACTCCACCCCACTGCTGGTCTCCTGGAGAACCTGCAGCTGTCACCCAACCCCCTCGTCCACCCCACTGCTATACTCATGGAGATCTGACAGTTGTCTCTCCACTAGCTCCATTTTCCTCACAGTTGGTCTCATGGAAACTTTGTAGCTGTCACACAACCCATCCCCCTCCCCTCTGATGGCCTCATGGAAATCCTGCAGTTGTCACTCAACCACAACCACCCCACTGCTGGTATCATAGATATCTGGCAGTTGTCCCCCCACTAGCTCCCCCTCCCTCACTGCTGGTCACATTGAAATCTTGTAGCTGTCACTCAACCCATCCACCACCCCTCTGATGGTCTCATGGACATCCTGCAATTGTCACTCAACCACCTCCCCCACCCCACTGCTGGTCTCATGGAAATCTTGCAGCTGTCCCTAAGCCCTCTTTGCCACCCCACTCCTGGTCTCATGGACATGTTTCAGCTGCCTCATGACCCTCTCTCCACCCCACTGCTGTTCTCATTAAAATTCTGCAGCTGTCACTCTGCCCCCTCTCCCATCACACTGCAGGTCTCTTGGAAACCTTGCAGCTTTCTGTCAACCCCCTCCCTCACCCACTGCTGCTCTCAGGGAAATCCTGCCGCTCTCCCTAAACCCCATTCTTCTATCAAGTGACTGTGTCCTGGAAATCTTGTAGCATTCCCTCTAATACCCCCACCTTCCTGCCATGGCTGGTATCATCGAAATCTTGCAGCTGTAGATAAACCCCCTCCTCCACCCAGTGCTGGTCTCATGGAAATGCAACAACTGTCCGTCAACCACCTCCCCTAACCCACTGCTGGTCTCATGAAATTCCTGCTGCTCTCCCTAACCCCTCCTTCTCCCCACTCCTTATCTCCCGGAAATCTTGCAGCTGTTCCTCAACTCCTTCCCCAGACGCAGTGCTGGCCTCATGAAAAGCCTGCAGCTGTCTCTCAACCCCCTCCCACACCTCACTGCTAGTCTCATGGAAACCTTGCAACTGTTACTCAAACTTCCTCCCTCCCCCACTGCTGGGCTCTTGGAAATCTTGCAGCTGTTCCTCAACCCCCTCCCCCACTCCACTGCTGGTTTCATGGAACACTTGCAACTGTCCCTCAACCCCACTCTCTCCTCCGCTGCTGATCTCATTGATCTCCTGTTACTGTCCCCCAACCCGCTCCCCCACTGAACTGCTAATCTCATGAAAATCTTGCAGCTGTTCCTCAACCCCTCCCCCAACCCACTACTGCTCTCATGGAAATCTGCAGCTGTCCATCAACCTCCTCCCCCACCCCACTGCTGCTCTCAGGGAAATCTTGCAGCTGTCCTTCTAACCCCTCACCCACCTCAGTGTTGGTCTCATGAAAATCTTGTAGCTGTCCCTCAACCTCCTCCCCAACCCCATTGCTGCTCTCTGGGAAATCCTGCCACTGTCACTAACCCCCTCCATCTCCCCACTGCTTCTCTTCTGGAAATCTTGCGGCTGTCCCTCTAACTACTCACCCACCTCAGTGTTGGTCTCATGAAAATCTTGTAGCTGTCCCTCAACTTCCTCCCCATCCACATTGCTGCTCTCTGGGAAATCCTGCTGCTGTCACTAACCCCCTCCTTTGCCCCACTGCTTGTCTCCTGGAAATCTTGCAGCTGTCCCTCAACACACCTCCCTCCCCCAAAGCTGGTCTCATGGAACTTCCGCATCTGTTCTTCAACTCCCTTCCCAATCCCAGTGCTGGTTTCATAAAAACCCTGCAACTGCCCCTCAACCCCCTCCTCTACCCCACTGTTGGTTTCATGGAAATCATGCAGCTGTCACTCAACCCCTGCCCCCCACTCCAGTGCTGTGTCATGGGAATCTGCAGCTGCCCTTCAACCTCCTCCCCCACCATTGCTGGTCTAATGCTGATACTGCAGTTATCTTTTCACCTCTCCTCCACCCTACTGCTTGTCTCATGGAAATCTTGCAGCTGACAAGCAACATCCTCCACCACCACCACTGCAGCTCTCATGGAAATCTTGCACCTGTCCCTAAACAAACTCCTCCACCCCACTGCTTCTCATGGACATCCTGCAGCTATCCCTTGACCCCCTCCTCCCACCCATTGCTAATCTTGTGGAAATCTTGCAGCTGTCCCTCATCCCCCTCCCCCACTCCACTGCAGCTCTCATGGAAATCTTGTAGCTGTCCCTCCACCCCCTCCTCCAGCCCAGTGCCACTCTCAAGGAAATCCTACAGTTGTCATTCAGCTCCCCGACCACCACCACTGCAGCTCTCATGGACATCCTGCAGCTGTCCCTTAACCCCTTCCCCACCCATTGCTAATCTCATTTAAATCTTGCAGCTGTCTCTCAACCCCCTCCCCCACTCCACTGCTTCTCTCATGAAATCCTGCGCTGTCCTTCAGCCCCTCCCCACCCAGGGCTGATCTCATGGAAATCCTGCAGCTGTCATTCAGCCCTCCCCCACCCCAGGCTGATCTCATGGAAACCTCGTCTGTCCCTCATCCCTTTCCCCAGCACACTGCTGGTCCCACTCAAATGCTGCAGCTGTCTCTCAACCCCTTCCTATCTCACTTCTGCTCTCATGGAAATCTTGCACCAGTCACTCAACGACCTCCCACACCCTAGTGCTGATCTCATGGAAATCTTGAGGCTGTCCCTCAACCCCTTCCCCACCCACACTGCTAATTACATAAGGAGCCCCTAATGAGCTCCTAACCAGCTGCCTGCTACCTTCCTAACAATAATTGTGCTAGGATTCTAGTAGCCCCAGGGGACTGGGTGGTTACAGATGCCGTACAACATTTACTGGAAGGAAATGAGATTTTTTAGGCCTGATGACTTTTTGACCTCCCATAGCACTGTGGCACCCGGTATGATACAGGCTTTTCAAGAGATTGCAACCTTGAGTAGAAGAATGTTTAAAACAGGATCAGATTTCTGTCCCGTGACTACTAATACAGCTTTGGTTACTTATCAGAGAGCAGTGAGACAGCAAATTACAGAAGTTATGAAAACAGATTCTACACCTCATTACCATAACGCAAGTAAAGAAGAAGGAGAAGCCTCTAAATAGAATAGAAACATAACATAGAAACATAGAATTTTACGGCAGATAAACCCGCTTGGCCTACCCAGTCTGCCCATTTCCCTACCTAATGGATAAGCTGCAGATCCTAGTTAACCAGCAGCCTACTTCTTTCTACCCCCACCCCCTAGAATTGCCTTATGACTGTCCCATGCATGCTTGAATTCAACCACTGTTTTTGACTCCTCAACCTCCTCCTCCGGAAGGTCATTCCATGCATCCACAACCCTCTCTGTGAAAAAATACTTCCTTAAATTACCTCTGAGCTGCCCCCACCTTCAAATTGTGCCCCCTTGTTCTTGCACACCTCTTTTTTTGAAAGATGCTACCCTCTTGGACTTTGTTGATTCCCTTGAGGTACTTGAAAGTTTCTATCATGTCCCCCCCTTTCCTCGAGGCTATACATATTAAGCTCCTTAAGTCTCTCTCTTCATATGTCTTCTGGTGCAGACCCTGCACCATTTTAGTTGCCCTCCTCTGGACAGCTTCCATCTTGTCTATGTCCTTGTGGAGATTGGGTCTCACTAACTGCACACAGTACTCCAGATAGGTGTCTCACCAGCTGTCTGTACAGAGGGATGACAACTTCCTGTTTTCTACTGGTGATACCTCTCTCTATGCATCCCAGTATCCTCCCAGCCCTCCTTACTGCCCTCTCACATTGCTTGCCCACCTTTAAGTCATCTGATATGACTTCCCCCGGTCCCTTTCCATTTTTGTTGTTGTTAGTATCTCACCCCCCATTGTGTACTCTTCCCCTGGGTTTTTGTTTCCTATGTGCATTACCTTGCACTTCTTACCATTGAATCTAAGCTGCCATACATTTGACCATTCCTCTAACCTTGCCAAGTCCCTTCTCATCCTTTCCACCCCACCTTGTGCATCAACTCTGTTGCAGATCTTTGTGTCATCTGCAAAGAGACATACTTTTCCTTCCAGTCCCTCTGCAATGTCGCTTATAAAGACATTGAAGAGGACCAGTCCTAATACTGAACCCTGTGGCACCCCACTAGTAACCCCCACTTTCTTCAGAGTGGACTCTATTTACTATTACCCTCTGTGTCCTATTCTCCAGCCAATTCTTTTCCCAGGCAATCATCTTGGGACCCACTCCTAGGCTGGCTAACTTGTATATTAATCTTTTGTGTGGGACTGAGTCAAATGCCTTGCTAAAGTCTAGGTAGACCATGTCCACAGCCCCTCCCTGATCGACTACTTTGGTCACCCAGTCAAAGAAATCTATTAGATTCATCTGGCATGACCTTCCTGCTGTGAACCCATGCTGCCTTGTGTCCTGTGCCCCTCTGGCCTCTTGATACTCGACAGTTCTTTCCTTCAGAAGTGATTCCATCATGTTCCCTGTCACTGAGGTTAAACTAACAGGTCTGTAGTTTCCTGCTTCTGCCTTGCTCCCACTTTTATGAAGGGGAATCACATCTGCCCTCCTCTAGTCCTCGGGTACCACCCCATCCTCCCATGATTTGTTAAAGAGGGTAGTCAGTGGTGTCACTAGTTCTACCCTTAGTTCTTTTAGAATTCTGAGATGAATCCCATCAGGCCTCATTGCTTTGTCCACCTTCAGTTTTAAGAGTTATAATTCAAAACCATTTCTTCCGTAAATGGGCTGGTATAAACTTCTGTATCCAGAGTGTTCTATTGTTTGTTTTAGGTACCTCCCCCTCTTCATTTATAAATACTGAGCAAAAATATTTGTTTAGTATCTCTGCCTTTTCACAGTCACCCTCTGTCCACCCCCTCCCCTTTATTAAGCCTCACTATCCCTCTCTTAGTCTTCCTTTGCTCTCTGATATACCTAATTAAAGTTTTATCCTCCTTCTTAACTGAGTTGGCTATATTTTCCTCAGTTTGGGCCTTTGCTGTTCTGACTGCCTTCCCAGCTTCCTTTTGCTTTAACTGATACAATTCTCTGTTCTGCTCCTTCTGTGATTCCTTGTACTTTCTGAATGCTTTTTTTTCTCTTGAACCTTCACTGCCACCTCCTTTGAGAACCATAGTGGTTTCTTACATCGTTTTGTTTATTTGCTTCACACAAAGGCTTGTTACCTCTTTGATGGCAGTTTTTATTATTCCCCATTGTTCTTCCACCCCTCCTTCCTGCCCATTTGCTAGTGCATTCTTAGGTACTCACCCATTTTGGCAAAGTCAGCCCTCCTGAAGTCCACAGTACTATTGCCTTTGTATGGTTTGACTCTATTGCTGTGTTTATTGTGAACCATACTGTTCGATGGTTGCTAGTTCCCAGATGGCTACCCACTTCTACATCTGTGATCCTCTCTCCATCTCCATTTGAGAGGACCAGGTCTAAAATTGCTCCCTCTTGAGTGGGTTCCAATACTAGTTGTCTAAGGCATGCTCTCTGTAGGGCATCTAGAATAACCGCACTCTTAGAAGTGGCTGCTGCAACTGCACTCCAGTTAACATCTAATCACAGGATTTAAGAATGCATGGGATAGACATAAAGGAATTCTTGAGGTCAGGGGTAAGGGGTAACAGACTTCCTGGAAAACATAAACTGAACTTACAAACTTAAATGGGCAGACTGAGTGGGCCATAGGCCCTTATCTGCCGACACTGTCTATGTATCTATGTATGTATGTATGTATATTCAGATCACCCATCAGCAATATCTCCCCTTTATCTGCCATTCTAAGTATACTTTCTATCATTTCCTTGTCCATTTCCTCCCCCTGAGAGTGCGATCTGTATACAACCCCTGTGCGGATTGTGGTGCCATTGCCTGCCTCCAAATTGACCCACAGTGCTTCTTCTCCTCCTCCCTGTTTACCCTTTTGTTCTGTTGCTTTGATTCCTTCCCTTATGTAGAAAGCTACTCCTCCTCCTCTTTTACCCTCCCTGTCCCTTTTGTAGATAGTGTATCCTAGTATGTTTACGTCCCAGTCATGGTTCTGTGTGTACCATGTTTCTGTGACTGCCACAATATCCAGATGTTCCTCCTCCATCAAGACCACTAATTCAGGAAGCTTGTTACCCGGACTATGGGCATTGGTACTCATTGCTCTCCATTTTTTCATGGCTTTACCTTCTGTAGCAGCACCCCCCACTGACCTTTCTACCTTGGACTTTTTCTCATTTAGTACCCTGTTTTGTAGGTGGAGGCTGGGATTTTCCTGCTGCTTATCAGTGCCTCTTCCCTTGACTAGTTTAAAAGCTTACCAATGAAGCATTTAAACTGATTGCCCAAAAATGTGTTCCCTTGCTGGACAGCTGCAGACCATCCTGCCAGTATAGGCTGGTGTCCCTCCAGGTGGAACCTCAGTCCCCAATGAAGCCAAACCCCTGAGCTCCACACCAGTTTTTCAACCATTCATTAAACTGCATGGTGCAAAGTACCCTCACCTCACCCATGCCACTGACAGGCAGCACCTCTGAGAAGGATACTGTGTGTGCTACTTGTCTTACGCCCCTCCTCAACTCTACAAAGTCCTCCTGCACTGCTCTAATCTCATGATGAACCAAGTCATTTGTCCCTAGGTGGACAATGACGTTGAGCTCAGACTCCCATGGAACTGTTCTTGTGATCCTAAGGATGTGCTTCCTGTCCCTCCAAGCCATGGCACCAGGCAGGCACCTTACTTCAGTTTTCCCTGCTCTCCCTAGTTCTATCCCCCTAATAATTGAGGCTCCCACCAGGAGCTGCTTCCTTTCCCTGTGGTGCCCTCTGCCTCTTTCCTGAGGGCCTCCCTTGTGACAGTTGTCTGCACCCTCCTTAGTCTCCTCTGCGGGTGCATCCATAGGGGAATTATGCTCCCCCAGAATGGTGTATGGATTGTGGAGTGGAACAACTGACTGGGTGTGCCTCTGTTCCACCACCCTTACCCTCCCTGAGCCCACTGTGGTCCAACTGCTGTGCTTTCTTCACAACCTCTGAGGTAGTGGTGGTGGCTCTGGTGCTCCCAGGATGGGGGAGGCTCCTTACTACTGTCCAGTGCGGCTCAAAGACGGCAACTTCCTCCCTCAGGGCAGATAGTTGTTTGCAAACAGGGCAGCATCTCAGCCTCCAGAAAGACTCCCGGAAGACTGCTGCCCCACAGCCATTACATTGCACTACTCCCCACATAACTGTCTACCTTTGTTAGTTTTTTTTGTGTGTGTGTGTGTGTGTGTGATTGGTTTGTTATATAGAAATATATGTATTTATATAATGTGTATGCTTATATTTTCAGTGCAGTGTGCTAGAGAGGATATGACAGTGATATGCACCTGCCCTCTTGAGGAAATGATGTCAGAACCCCAGGTATAAAGGAACTATTTCCAGGGGTGGGTGGGGTGAGGGTGGGAAGGGTTTGGGCCTAAACGGTGCCCTCATGAAACAATCAGCTAAAAGCTCTGACCCACCGCTGCGATGAGTGCCTTCCTGTCAGCAAGATGCACTACACGACAATTTGACAGAGAAAATACCCTGCTAATCAAACAGAGAAAAATCCAAACATCCAAGTCAGACACAGGTAAACCTCCCCAGCCCCAAAACAGCCTAGTGACTTGTGCTCTGAAAGCAGTCAGCCCCAAAACACATCAGCTATGCAGAAGGGCAGACACAGAAAACAGTATTACGCCCCTGTGGGTTTAAACTCTTCCTGCACTGAAAATCTTAACAATTGTAACAAAAGTAAAGCAAGGTCCAATTCCCACTGTTGATTGAAAGACTGCCTTTTCTGATAATTCTAAGTTCCTTATTTCACCCTTAAGTTAGAAGTATCCTCCACTTGAAGAATATTAACTTTATTAAAAAATCTGCTTCAAACCAAAGACAATTGTAAATTGTAAGGTTCACTTCCCTCTGTTGTGAGCACAACTCGCTTTCTTGCAAATCTTAAGTCCAGTGTTGCAGCTTCCAGCCACAGGTAGCTTCCCCTGAAGACTGTTAGGTTATCAGATGAGCCTGCTAAAATTAATACTGTTATCAAGGTCTGTAAGACTCTTCCAGAGCTATTGGCTGTTAAGTAACTGTGATGTAAGCACTTCCTGACACAGTCTGGCCTGGCCTTTTAAGGCACACAGAGATAAACAAAAGAAAACCAGTTTCCACCCCCTCTGCACTGTCTGGGTCCAATACACAGCCTGTAACCTGCTCTCAATTCAGGACTTATGACAAATTTTTAGCCCAGTGAATAACTCACAGTATTATAAATATTGCAATGCAAACAGCCAATCATTAACTCCAATCAAGTCAGCTGTGCAGAAGAGCAGACACAGAAAACAGTATTCAGCCCCTGTGGGTTTAAACTCTTCCTGCACTTGAAAATCTTAACAATTGTAACAAAAGTAAAGCAAGGTCCAATTCTCACTGTTGATTGAAAGACTGCATTTTCTGATAATTCTAAGTTCCTTATTTCGCCCTTCAGTTAGAAGTATTATCCACCTGAATAATATTAACTTTCTTAAGGAATCTGCTTCAAACCAAAGACAATTGTAAACCCTCTGTTGTGAGCACAACTCGCTTCCTTGCAAATGTTAAGTCCAGTGTTGCAGCTTCACCTGAAGACTATTAGGTTATCTGAATAATGGCCAATTGTGATGTGATCATTAAGAAGGCAGTTAAGTGGGTTAAGATGGTCTTGTTAAACAGGCAACATTATAGGTGTAACCCCCCTGCAAATGGCCATTCCCAAAAGTCTTCCAGGAGCTTGCCTGAATGCTCCAAGTCTGGGTGGTGTTTGGCGTCTGAGCTGCTTAACTGTGGTTGCAAGTGAGGGCTATTTGAGCCTTCACATACTGTCTCTTTAAGAGCTGTCTGCTTGCAGACTTAATTAGTTTGTAGGGGGGGACTGTGTATTTAATGTTCGAATCCCACCTGAGCTGTGGAGTAATCGCTCCATTTTGCAGTCGCTGAAGGTGCAAAGGGAGCCCATCTGAAAGCTGTAACTATTTGACTGTAATCATTTAAAGCATTAGCAAAATTGTAGTTTGTTTAACCTGCCTTTATTGCAGCTGGGACTCTGTGTGTGTTACTCCTCCATTCTGGACCTAAACTGCTGTGCTGGGCCAATTGGGTTAAGGGAGCCCTAAAATGGAGCCTGTGGATGAATCAGAACTTGGGCTCTTAATTTGAGCCAGCCACAAGGGGATTATATGGGCAGTGAGAAATGTAGTTTTGACCTTGGCCTTTTTCTACCAACAGAGGGAGTCTTATTGTGAGTGACAGCTGAACCAGCCAACAGAATAGTGTGGAGCTAAAGGAAATGCCCTGCTCTGTGACTGGAAAGATCAGATCAGTTGTGGCAGTGAAGAAAGAAGGAGCCGTGTGCTTCTGCGGTGTATAGTTTCGTGCAGGAAGCGCATGTGAGGTCCTGAGTTTCAGTCTGCAGCCTTTGTGAGTGCCAGTTGGGACTGAATCTGAGTTGTGAGGAGAAAGAAGCACCAGAAGTGTGGAAATCAGGCTCACCCTGTAGAAGACTGGAGAAATTGGTGAATCGCACTCGGTCTGTCAGGAACTGAAGCCGCTGTGTGTGCTCCCGGGTATTTTGCAGTAATTGCGGTCAGGATCGAGGAGCAGCCTGCCTGGTATAGTACTTTCCTTTTACATATAAATGTGCATAGTGCTTGTGAGGAATCGCTATTTCAAATCCCCTGTACAGTGAATTGTGTGCTGAAGCTGGAAGTAAACCTCCAGCTAAATTCGGACTACATCCGTTTGCTATCAACTGCAGCGGGGTCCAGTCACAAGGACCTTGTCCTCATGCCCTGTTCTTCTGGCTATCCAGAGGGACATTCTCCATCTGATCCTCAGCTTGGGTGTTGTGAGTACAAATCAGGGTATTCCCCCTGCAGCTTGTTTTTCAATCACAAGTGTATCATCTAATTCTTGTTGTTTCACTGTTGTTTTTTTTTTTTTTGGACTGAGCCCTCCAGCTCTGGATTACAACTGGGTGTTGTGCATATATTTTCTTCTACAGGGCCCTATCCATCTGCACCTGCCGGCCAACCCCGGGCAATGGACCTGGCTAGCCCCCCAACCCGGGTACCCACAGTGTGACTTTTCAGATCCTGTATGTGTGCACAGTACTGTGATTTAATGCCACTAATTAACCTGATTTCCCCCTCCCGTGTTACTGTCCCTTAAATAAACCAGATTTGTTGTTGTTATACTATATACTGTCTATGGTGTTGGTACTTATGGAAATAGTATTGTGTTTTGCCGTGTATGTTGTTTAACCTTACTTTACAGGGGGCCCTTAGAGACATGCTGCAGAATCAGTCTCGAGGGTAAGTGGCATTTATATGAGTGAACAGTGTGTATACTTGGGATATTGGGGCTGTAACTCTGGTGTACTGTGTGAGCCACTAGAGGGAATAAAAGGGGGTGTCAGTGTCCCAGAGGGCTGTGACCAAGCTAGTCTATCCACTACAAACCCTGACCTCTGGGTGGAGGCACCCGCCATAGGACCTAGGCCCCTCAACCTGTCCATAGTCAAACAGGCAGGGGTAGTAGCCCTTGGGATAGCACCACCTAGGGGTTACATCTTGGAGGCTCACCACTGGGATTTTACGCTCCCTAGTGGCCACATTTAGGAATCACTGTTAAAAATAAATGGATACCCCGACAGAAGAGGCTGTACACCAGTTGGTGAGGTGGTGTACTGCGCAGGAGATCATAGAACATAGAACATAGAATTTGAATTTGATGGCAAATAAGGACCGCTTGGCCCACCCAGTCTGCCCACTTCCCTACCTAGTGGATAAGCTGCAGATCCTAGTTAACCAGCAGCCTACTTCTTCCTACCCCCACCCCCTAGACTTGCCTTATGACTGCCCCATGCATGCTTGAATTCTGCCACTGTTTTTGACTCCACAACCTCCTCCGGAAGGCCGTTCCATGCATCCACAACTCTTTCTGTTTTTTAATTTTTTTTTATTTATCAAGTCTAGGATTACAAATACCTTTGAGCCATGGCTCTTTTACAAAAGTTCCATGTCAGAGAAATACAAATTATGGGGAACATCAAGACAGGAATTACAACAATGTGGACATTGCAACAGAGTACAGATTAATACAGTTCAAGGGTAGCATTTTAACAAGGCAGCCAGCGGCATTTGTCAGAGAAAATAGACAACAGATAAGAAGTGCCAGAGTCATAGGGAGAGGGAAGAGGGGAGGGGGGGAGAAGGAATGTAGGAAGGGTGGCGAGAGGGTGAAAAGTGCAGCATTGGGTATACCAAGATGTGAGGGTAGAATCCAGTGAGGAGGGGGGGGACAACTAGAGCAGAAAGGGAAGTGGAGAAACAAGGTTAAGTTGGGAAAAAGTCTGTGAAAAAATACTTCCTTAAATTACCTCTGAGCAGCCCCCCTCTATCTTCAAATTGTGCCCCCTTGTTCTTGCACACCTCTTTTTTTGAAAGATGCTACCCTCTTGGACTTTGTTGATTCCCTTGAGGTACTTGAAAGTTTCTATCATATCTCCCCTCTGCCTCCTTTCCTCGAGACTATACATATTAAGCTCCTTAAGTCTCTCTTCATATGTCTTCTGGTGCAGACCCTGCACCATTTTAGTCGCCCTCCTCTGGACAGCTTCCATCCTGTCTATGACCTTGCAGAGGTTGGGTCTCCAGAACTGCACGCAGCACTCCAGATGGGGTCTCACCAGCTGTCTGTACAGAGGGATAATAACTTCCTGTTTTCTACTGGTGATGCCTCTCCATATGCATCCCAGTATCCCCCCAGCCCTCCTTGCTGACCTCTCACATTGCTTGCCCACCTTTAGGTCATCTGATAAGACTACCCCAGGTCCCTTTCCATTTTTGTTGTTGTTAGTATCTCACCCCATTGTGTACTCTTCCCCTGAGTTTTTGTTTCCCAGGTGCATTACCTTGCACTTCTTAGCATTGAATCTAAGCTGCCATACATTTGACCATTCCTCTAACCTTGCCAAGTCCCTTCTCATCCTTTCCACCCCACCTTGTGCATCAACTCTGTTGCAGATCTTGTATCATCTGCAAAGAGACATACTTTTCCTTCCAGTCCTCTGCAATGTCACTTATAAAGACATTGAAGAGGACCGGTCCTAATACTGAACCCTTAGTATACCCCCCTAGTTCTTCAGAGTGGACTCCATTTACTATTACTCTCTGTGTCCTATTCTCCAGCCAATTCTTTACCCAGGCAATCATCTTGGGACCCACTCCCAGGCTGGCTAACTTACATTTTAATCTTTTGTGTGGGACTGTGTCAAATGCCTTGCTAAAGTCTAGGTAGGCCATGTCCACAGCCCCTCCCTGATCTACTGCTTTGGTCACCCAGTCAAAGAAATGTATCAGATTTGTCTGGCATGACTTCCCGCTGGAATCCATGCTGCCTTGGGTCCTGTGCCCCTCTGGCCTCTAGATACTGACAATTCTTTCCTTCAGAAGTGATTCCATCATTTTCCCTACCACTGAGGTTAAACTGACAGCTCTGTAGTTTCCTGCTTCTGCCTTGCTCCCACTTTTGTGAAGGGGAATCACATCTGCCCTCCTTCAGTCCTCGGGTACCACCCCATCCTCCCATGATTTGTTAAAGAGGGTAGTCAGTGGTGTCACTAGTTCTACCTCACTTTTTTTAGAATTCTGGGATGAATCCCATCAGGCCCCATTGCTTTGTCCACCTTCAGTTTTAAGAGTTCTTTCAGAACCCTTTCTTCTGTAAATGAGCTGGTATCAACTTCTGTATCCAGAGTGTTTCTTCTGTTTGTTTTAGGTACCTCCTCCTCTTCCTTTGTAAATACTGAGCAAAAATATTTGTTTAGTATCTCTGCCTTTTCACAGTCACCCTCTACCCACCCTACCTCCCCTTTATTAAGCCTCACTATCCCTCCCTTGGTCTTCCTTCACTCCCTGATGTACCTATAAAAGGTTTTATCCCCCTTCTTAACTGAGTTGGCTATCTTTTCCTCGGTTTGGGCCTTTGCTGTTCTGACTGCCTTCCCAGTCCTTTGCTTTGATCGACCTTCAAGGCAGTATAGCGCAGTGGTCTAAGACTCTGAGCTGCAAATCTGGTGACATCCAGCAGACCAGACCTGGGTTTGAATCCCACAGCTTCCACTTGCATACTGTGTGACCCTGAGCAAGTCACTTAACCTCCTTGTGCTCCCAGGTCACTCCTGTAAAAAAGCTTTCAGCTTAGTGTGCTATACCTGGTTAAAAACAACTAAAATAAATAAAAATGCTGTGCTTGTCCTGGACATTCCCCTGGGTACCAATACAGACACTGTAGAGGGAGTACTTTGCAATGTGGAGGGTTTACAAAACCCCGTGGTGGTGGGTCGACATGCTAATCTGCTCACATACACTTTCATGGCCCTAGTAGAGTGTAAGGACCCTATAGACAGTTCCAAGGTGCCACAGACCATTACCCCAGAGGGAGCCCTCACTGCCTGGAGAATGATAACTAAGGACAGTAGAGACCCAGGGGGGATCTACCCGGGGGGAATGACCCCCCCACTTTCTGAAACTTTTGAGGAGAAATTTGCTAAATTGTTGATGGAGGAAGGGAAAACTGTGGAGGACTTGAAGAAACTATTCTTGCCACCTGGGGGTGTTCCTCCCCCAACACCCTCTGCCGCTCCAGTACCCGTTATGGTGGCTGAACCAATGCAGGCTCCTATTTCTGCACCTGCCATTAGTCACTAGTCTTACCAAGGTTGAGGATCTTCTCTGGCACCTCCCCACCCCTAGGGGAGGATGATTGGGACACCTGGATAGATTGTGTTGCCCCCCTGATACCTGAATGGCAGTGTGTGGAGGCTGAGAAATGAAAAAGAATCATAGAAAGTCTGAGGGGTCCTGCCCTAGAGGCCATTACATTTTTGAGGTCCACAAATCCTGATGCATCTGCCCCGAAGTACCTATCTGCACTTGAAGGCAATTTTGGGAGCATTGAGTCAGGGGAGAGCTTGATGTGGAAATTTCAAGGTACAAAACAGTGGCATGGGGAAAATGTGTCTGCATATGTTACTCTTCTAGAAAGAGCTCTGCAGAAGGCTTACCGAAAAGGTGGAGTAGCCACCAGTGACTTAAACCGTGTAAGGTTGGAGCATCTACTACAGCATGCAAAGCATTCTAAATTTCAGCTCCTTCAATTAAGGCTCTCAGACAGAAGGGGTAACCCACTGGACTATTGTGACTTAATAAAAGAACTTCGGGAAATTGAAGATGAGGAGGGGGATTCTAATTCTGGGATGAGCGCAGCCCAAGTGATCACAGCATCGGAAGGTCTTTGTGAAGTGGGGACCAATGAGGGTGTGTCACCATGGGGTGAACTACTGAGAGAGATCAGAGAATTCAAAAGCAGTCTCTTTATGAAGGCCGCGCCTGCAAGTACAGGCCCCGACCTATATCTGACTGCATCTGCTATGAGGGTGGGGGTACCCACCCAGACATCTCCTGCTGACAACAGCTCAAAACTTGATGTCTTGACCATGGAAGGGGGGAAAGTGACGAGATGCCTCCAGATGCTTATCACACCGCAGACAGAGATGGCACCAAGGTGTCCAATTAGTAGTACCCCCGACCTAGCTCCCAGTGTGATGCCTCGGCCAGCTCAATCTCCGGAAGGTATGTTTTGCTATAATTGTGGGAAGGATGGGCAAATGAAGAGAGAATGCAGGTCCCCAAAAGACACAGAAAAAGTTGTATACAGGCTACAAGAAGAGCTTCGGAGGACAAATCAGTGGTTGAGAGGTACATGAAATGACCACAGTGAAGGTCCCAAAAATGCTAACTCATGTCCTTCTGTGGCTAGATCATCTACCCAGGCCCTTGCTACTGCCCCTCCAGATTGGTCCAGAATAGTGGGCCCTTCAATGGAAGCTACAGTAAAAGTGAATGGTTTGCCCACCAGAGCTGTGTTGGACAGTGGCTCCCAAGTGACAGTTATGTTCCAAGATTGGTGTCAGAAGCATTTGTCAGACGTACCCTTACAACCATTGGAAGGACTGCATGTATGGGGGTTAAGTGAGAAGGCCTACCCCTACTCCGGGTATATCCGAGTTTGGCTATCTTTTGCTACCTCCATGGCTGGAGTGGCAGAGCAAGTAGAGACCCTGACCTTAGTGTGTCCCCCTACCAGACTGTATGATGGGATTCCTCTACTAATTGGGATGAATGCGCATATGTTTGAACAGTTGGCTCAGGTGTGTTATGAGAAACAAGGGTCAAAGACTGGTAGAGCTTTGAGAATCCCAGCCTTGATCAAGAAGGCCTATGAGGCACAGAGAGATGTTGAAACAGTAGAAACAGAGGAACCGGTTGGAGTTGTCTGGAAGAAGGATCCTGAGTCTCTGATCCTGGCGCCAAATGCCCAGTGTACCCTACAGGGGGAAGTCCGGATCAGAACGGATATCAAGAATAAAATCTTCATGCTGGATGCACCAGACAATAGGAAATTGCTGGAAGGACTGCGGTTAAGCCAAGTATTTTGCCTGCCAGAGCCCAGGCTTATGCCAGAAGGGTAATGGTTCAAGTTCATAATGTGTCTGATAGAGAGATTCAAGTAAATAGAGGTTGCACCCTGGCTAATGTGCATTACGCAGATACTGTAGTGCTACCCAGTAACAAGTGTTCAGAGGAGAATGACAGAGTGATGCCTGACTTGTTTGATTTTGGGGACTCCCGGTTGCCAGCTGAATGGAAGATGAGAATCAGTAGAAAGCTTGTCCAGAGAGACCAGGTGTTTTCTTTAAAGGAATAGGACGTAGGATGTGTGCAAGGAGCTGAGCACCACATCCAGCTACATGATGAAAGGCCATTTTGTGAGAGGTCTTGACGTCTGGCCCCTGCTGACATAGATGATGTGAGACGGCATCTGCAAGAGATGCTAGCTGCTGGTGTAATACAAGAATCCAGAAGCCCCTATGCTTCCCCCATCATGGTAGTGAGAAAAAAGAATGGGACAGTAAGAATGTGCATGGATTATCGCACTTTAAACTGGCAGACTATCCCTGATCAGTATACAATGCCCCACATTCAGGATGCTTTGCACTGCCTGAATGGTAGCAAGTGGTTCTCTGTACTGGATCTTCAAAGCGGGTACTGTCAGATCCCGATGGCCCCAGAAGACCATGAAAAGACAGCCTTTATCTGTCCGCTTGGCTTCTATGAATTCATGAGGTTGCCTCAAGGGATTTCAGGTGCCCCAGCCACTTTTCAACGATTGATGGAGCGTGCAGTGGGGGACATGAATTTATTAGAGTGCCTGGTATTCCTAGATGATGTTATTGTGTTTGACAGCTCACTGGAGGAACATGAGAGCAAAATGTTCAAGGTGTTGGACCGACTGGAAGACTTTGGCCTGAAACTGTCCATCGATAAATGTCAATTCTTCCAAACATCTGTAAAGTATGTGGGGCACATAGTCTCCACCAAGGGAATAGAGACAGACCCGAGTAAAGTTGAGGCCCTGACCACCTGGCCATAGCCCCACAACCTAAAAGAACTGCAAAGATTCCTGGGATTCTGCAGCTTCTATCGCCATTTCATCAAGGACTATTCAAGAGTGATCCTTCCTTTACTGAAAGGGGCACTGTCAGCTTTGCCCCTTATTTTATAGTAGTGCTATGTTCTGCACTGTGCTTTGTTTTCTTTTGACATTTAAAAGAATATATACACGCTGCTCTTAGTTTACTTGTTGTCATTTTAAGTGCTAAATACTGCACTGCTCTTTGTTTTTTTGTCATTTAAAGTGCTTTATACTGCACTGTCCTTGTTTATTGTCATTTTAAGTGCTATTGTACTGCACTTCTCCTTGTTTTACTTGTCATTTAAGTGCTATATGCAGCACTGCCATTTGTTTGCTTGTTGTCATTTAAAGTGCTATATATAGCACTGCTCTTTATTTGTTCTCATTTAAAGTGCTATTTACTGCACTGTTTTTTGTTTACTTGTTGCCATTTACGGTGCTATATACTACACTGCTCTATATTTACTTGTCATTTAAAGTGCTATATACTGCTCGGCTCTATTTTCTTGTTGACATTTAATGTGCAATATACTGCGCTGCACTTTGTTTGGTTGTTGTCATTTAAAGTGCTATATACAGCACTGCTCTTTGTTTTCTTGTTGTCAGTTAAAGTGCTATGTTCTGCACTGTGCTTTGTTTTCTTTTTGACATTTAAAAGAATATATACTGCACTGCTCTTAGTTTACTTGTTGTCATTTTAAGTGCTAAATACTGCACTGCTCTTTGTTTTCTTGTTGTCATTTAAAGTGCTTTATACTGCACTGCTCCTTGTTTTAGTGTCATTTTAAGTGCTTTGTACTGCACTTCTCCTTGTTTACTTGTTGTCATTTAAAGTGCTATATGCAGCACTGCCATTTGTTTGCTTGTTGTCATTTAAAGTGCTATATATAGCACTGCTCTTTATTTGTTCTCATTTAAAGTGCTAGTTACTGCACTGTTTTTTGTTTACTTGTTGCCATTTACGGTGCTATATACTACACTGCTCTATATTTACTTGTCATTTAAAGTGCTATATACTGCACTGCTCTTAGTGTAATTGTTGTCATTTAAAGTGACATATACTGCACTGCTCTTTGTTTATTTCTCTTTTAAAATGCTATATACTCCACTGCTCTTTGTTTACTTGTCATTTAAAGTGCTATATACTGCTCGGCTCTATTTTCTTGTTGACATTTAATGTGCAATATACTGCGCTGCACTTTGTTTGGTTGTTGTCATTTAAAGTGCTATATACAGCACTGCTCTTTGTTTTCTTGTTGTCAGTTAAAGTGCTATGTTCTGCACTGTGCTTTGTTTTCTTTTTGACATTTAAAAGAATATATACTGCACTGCTCTTAGTTTACTTGTTGTCATTTTAAGTGCTTTATACTGCACTGCTCCTTGTTTTATTGTCATTTTAAGTGCTTTGTACTGCACTTCTCCTTGTTTACTTGTTGTCATTTAAAGTGCTATATGCAGCACTGCCATTTGTTTGCTTGTTGTCATTTAAAGTGCTATATATAGCACTGCTCTTTATTTGTTCTCGTTTAAAGTGCTATTTACTGCACTGTTTTTTGTTTACTTGTTGCCATTTACGGTGCTATATACTACACTGCTCTATATTTACTTGTCATTTAAAGTGCTATATACTGCACTGCTCTTTGTATACTTGTTGTCATTAAAAGTGCTAAATACTGCACTGCTCTTTGCTTACTTGTTGCCATTTAAGGCGTTATATACTGTACTGCTCTTTGTTTAGTTGTTGTCATTAAGTGCTATATACAGCACTGTGTTTCTTCACCCCATTTGTCATTTTATTAAAGCTGCTATATGTGCTGCTGTTTACCTGTTATCATTGGAAGTGCTATATACTGCACTGCTCATTGTTTACTTGTTATTTAAAGTGCTGTATACTGCACTGCTCTTTGTTTACTTGTTGTCATTTAAAATGCTAAATACTGGACTGCTCTTTCTTTACTTGTCTTTTAAAGTACTATGTACTGCACTGCTCTTTGTTTACTTGTTGACTTTTAAATAATTACAAACTGCACTGCTCTTTCTTTTCTTGTTATTTAAAATGGTATATGCTGCACGGCTCTTTGTTTACTTCTTATCATTTAAAGGGCTATATACTGCACTAGTCTTTGTTTACTTGTTGTCATTTAAAGTGCTATTTACATCACTGCCCTTTTTTTACTTGTTGTCATTTAAGGTGCTATATACTGCACTACTCTTTGATTTCTTGTTATCATTTAAAGTGCCGTTTACTGCACTGCCCTTTATTTACTTATAGACATTTACTATATACTGCACTGCTCTTTGTTTACTTGTCATTCAAAGTAGTTCATAGTGCACTGCTCTTTGTTTACTTGTTGTTATTTAAAGTGCTATATACAGCACTGCTCTTTATTTTCGGGATATCATTTATTGTGCTATATACCTCACTGCTCATTGTTTTCTTGTTGTCATTTAAAGTGCTTTATGCAGCACTGCTCTTTGTTTGCTTGTCATTTAAAGTGCTATGTACTGCACTGCTCTTTGTAGACTTGTCATTTAAGGTGCTATATACAACACTGCTCTTTGTTTACTTGTCATTTAAAGTGCTATCGATAGCACTGCTCTTTGTTTACTTGTCATTTAAAGTACTATGTACTAGACTGCTCCTTGTTTACTTATTGTCATTTAAAGTGCTAAGTACTGCACTACTCTTTGTTTAACCTGTCATTTAAAGTGCTATGTACTGCACTGCACTTTGTTTACTTGTCATTTAAAGTTCTACATACTGTACTGCTTTTTGTTTGCTTGTTGTCATTTAAGGGCTATATACCACACTACCCTTTGTTTAATTGCTGTCATTTAAAGTTGTATTTGCATCACTGCCCTTTGTTTACTTGTTGTCATTTAAAGTGCCATATACTGCACTGCTCTTTGTTTATTTGTTGTCCTTTAAGGTGCTATATACTGCACTGCTCTTTGTTTTCTTGTTCTCATTTAAAGTGCTATATACTGCACTGCCCTTTGTTTAGTTATAGTCATTTAAAATGCTTAATACTGCACTACTCTTTGTTTTACCTGACATTTAAAGTGCTATGTACTGCACTGCTCTCTGTTTACTTGTCATTTAAAGTTCTACATACTGTACTGCTTTTTGTTTACTTGTTGTTATTTAAAGTGCTATATACTGCACTGCTCTTTCTTTACGTGATATCATTTAAAGTGCTATATACTGCTCTGCTCTTTGTTTACATGATATCAATTGAGGTACTATGTGCTGCACTGCTCTTTGTCTATTTGTTCTCATTTAAAGTGCTATATATGGCATTGCTCTTTGTTTTCTTGTTGCCATTTAATGTGCTACTTATTGCACAGTGCTTTGTTTACTCTTTGTCTTTTAAAGTGCTACATACTGCACTGCTCTTTGTTTACTTGTTGTCATTTGAAGTGCTACAAACTGCTCTGTTCTTTGTTTCCTTGTTTTCATTTAAAGTGCTATATACTGCACTGTTCTTAGTTTAATTGTTGTTATTTAAAGTGACATTTACTGCACTGCTCTTTGTTTAGTTCTCTTTTAAAGTGCTATATACTCCACTGCTCTTTGTTTACTTGTCATCTAAAGTGCTATGTACTGCTCGGCTCTATTTTCTTGTTGACATTTAAAGTGCTATATTCTGCGCTGCACTTTGTTTGGTTGTTGTCATTTAAAGTGCTTTATACAGCACTGCTCTTTGTTTTCTTGTTGTCATTTAAAGTACTATGTTCTGCACTGTGCTTTGTTTTCTTTTTGACATTTAAAAGAATATATACTGCACTGCACTGAGTTTACTTGTTGTCATTTAAAGTGCTAAATACTGAACTGATCTTTGTTTTCTTGTTGTCATTTAAAGTGCTATATACTGCACTGCTCCTTGTTTAATTGTCATTTTAAGTGCTATATACTGCACTGCTCCTTGTTTACTTGTTGTCATTTAAAGTGCTTTATGCAGCACTGCTCTTTGTTTGCTTTTTGTCATTTAAAGTGCTATATACAGCACTGCCCTTTATTTGTTCTCATTTAAAGTGATATACACTGCACTGTTTTTTACTTGTTGCCATTTATGGTGCTATATACTACACTGCTCTATATTTACTTGTCATTTAAAGTGCTATATACCGCACTGCTCTTTGTATACTTGTCATTTAAAGTGCTATATACTGCACTGCTCTTTGTTTAATTGTTGTCATTTAAAGTACCACATACTGCACTGCTCTTTGTACACTTGTTGTCATTTAAAGTGCTATATACTGCGCTGCTGTTTGTTTACCTGTTATCATTTAATGTGCTATGTACTGCACTGCTCATTGTTTACTTGTCATTTAAAGTGCTGTATACTGCATTGCTCTTTGTTTACTTATTGTCATTTAAAATGCTAAATACTGGACTGCTCTTTCTTTGCTTGTCTTTTAATGTGCTTTGTACTGCACTTCTCTTTGTTTACTTGTTGACTTTTAAATAATTACAAACTGATCTGCTCTTTCTTTACTTGTTATTTAAAATGGTATATACTGCACGGCTCTTTGTTTACTTGTTATCATTTACAGGGCTACATACTGCACTGCTCTTTATTTTCTTGTCATTTAAAGTGCTATATCCTGCACTGCTCTTTGTTTTATAATTGTCATTTAAAGTGCTAAATACTGGACTGCTCTTTCTTTACTTGTCATTTAAAGTGCTATGTACTGCAGTACTCTTTCTTTACTTGTTGTCATTTAAAGTGCTATATACAGCACTGCTCTTTGTTTACTTGTCATTTAAAGTGCTATATACTACACTGCTACTTGTTTACTTATTGTCATTTAAAGTGCAATATATTGCACTACTCTTTGTTTTACCTGTCATTTAAAGTGACATATACTGGACTGCTCTTTGTTTATTTCTCTTTTAAAGTGCTATATACTCCACTGCTCATTGTTTACTTGTCATTTAAAGTGCTATATACTGCTCGGCTCTATTTTCTTGTTGACATTTAAAGTGCGATATACTGCGCTGCACTTTATTTGGTTGTTGTCATTTAAAGTGCTATATACAGTACTGCTCTTTGTTTTCTTGTTGTTATTTAAAGTGCTATGTTCTGCACTGTGCTTTGTTTTCTTTTTGACATTTAAAAGAATATATACTGCACTGCTCTTGGTTTACTTGTTGTCATTTAAAGTGCTAAATACTGCGCTGCTCCTTGTTTTCTTGTTGTCATTTAAAGTGCTATACACAGCGCTGCTCTTTATTTACTTGTTGTCATTTAAAGTGCTATATACAATTCTGCTCTTTATTTGTTCTCATTTAAAATGCTATATACTGCAGCCCTTTTTGTTTACTTGTTGCCATTTACGGTGGTATATACTACACTGCTCTATATTTACTTGTCATTTAAAGTGCTATATACTGCACTGCTCTTTGTATACTTGTTGTCAGTTAAAGTGCTAAATACTGCACTATTCTATGTTTAACCTGTCATTTAAAGTGCTAGGTACTGCACTGCTCTTTGTTTACTTGTCATTTAAAGTTCTACATGCTGTACTGTTTTTTGTTTACTTGTTGTCATTTAAAGGGCTATATACCGCACTACCCTTTATTTACTTGTTGTTATTTAAAGTGCCATATACTGCACTGCTCTTTGTTTACTTGTTGTCCTTTAAGGTGCTATATACTGCACTGCTCTTTGTTTACTTATTGTCTTTAAAATGATAAATACTGGACTGCTGTTTCTTTACTTGTCATTTAAAGTGCTATCTACTGCACTGCTCTTTGTTTACTTGTTGACCTTTAAATAACTACAAACTGCACTGCTCTTTCCTTACTTGTTATGTAAAGTGGTATATACTGCACAGCTCTTTGTTTACTTGTTATCATTTAAAAGGCTCTATACTGCACTGCTCTTTATTTACTTGTCATTTAAAGTGCTATATACTGCACTGCTCTTTGTTTACTTATTGTCATTTAAAGTGCAAAATACTGGACTGCTCTTTCTTTACTTGTCATTTAAAGTGCTATATACAGCACTGCTCTTTCTTTACTTGTTGTCATTTAAAGTGCTATATACTGCACTGCTCTTTGTTTACTAGTTGTCATTTTAAGTGATATATACAGCACTGCTCTTTGTTTACTTGTCATTTAAAGTGCTATATACTACACTGCTCCTTGTTTACTTATTGTCATTTAAAGTGCTAAATACTGCACTATTCTTTGTTTAAACTGTAATTTAAAGTGCTATGTACTGCACTGCTCTTTGTTTACTTGTCATTTAAAGTTCTACATACTGCACTGCTTTTTGTTAACTTGTTGTCATATAAAGGGCTGTATACTGCTCTACCCTTTGTTTACTTGTTGTCCTTTAAAGTGGTATTTACGTCACTGCCCTTTGTTAACTTGTTGTCATTTAAAGTGCCATGTACTGCAGTGATGTTTGTTTACTTGTTACATTTAAAGTGCTATATACTGCACTTCCCTTTGTTTACTTATAGTCATTTAAAGTGCAATGTACTGCACTGCTCTTTGTTTACTTGTCATTTAAAGTGCTATTTACTACACTGCTCCTTGTTTACTTATTGTCATTTAAATTGCTATGTACTGCACTACTCTTTGTTTAACCTGACATTTAAAGTGCTGTGTAATGCAGTGCTCTTTGTTTACTTGTCATTTAAAGTGCTATATATTGCATTGCTCTTTGTTTACTTGTAGCCTTTTAATGTGCTATATACTGCACTCTGCTTTGTTTACTCACCTTTTAAAGTGCTACATACTGCACTGCTCTTTGTTTACTTGTCATATGAAGTGCTACAAACTGCTCTGCTCTTTGTTTCCTTGTTTTCTTTTAAAATGCTATATACTGCACTGCTCTTTGTTTAATTGTTGTCATTTAAAGTGACATATACTGCACTGCTCTTTGTTTACTTGTCATTTAAAGTGATATGTACTGCACGGCTATTTGTTTTCTTTTTGACATTAAAAGTTCTATTTAGTGCACTGCACTTTGGTTGTTGTCATTTAAATTGCTATATACAGCACTGCTCTTTGTTCTCTTGTTGTCATTTAAAGTGCTATGTTCTGCACTGCTCTTTGTTTTCTTTTTGATATTTAAAATAATATATACTGCACTGCTCTTAGTTTACTTGTTGTCATTTAAAGTGCTAAATACTGTGCTGCTCTTTGTTTTCTTGTTGTCATTTAAAGTGCTATACACAACGCTGCTCTTTATTTACTTGTTGTCATTTAAAGTGCTATATACTGCACTGCTCTTTGTTAATTGTCAGTTTAAGTGCTATATGCTGCACTTCTCCTTGTTTACTTGTTGTCATTTAAAGTGCTATATGCAGCACTGCTCATTTTTTACTTGTCATTTAAAGTGCTCTATACAGTACTGCTCTTTATTTGTTCTCATTTAAAGTGCTATATACTGTACTGTTTTTTGTTTACTTGTTGCCATTTACGGTGCTATATACTACACTGCTCTATATTTTCTTGTCATTTAAAGTGCTAAATACTGCACTATTCTATGTTGAACCTGTCATTTAAAGTGTTATGTACTGCACTGCTCATTGTTTACTTGTTATTTAAAGTTCTACATACTGTACTGCTTTTTGTTTACTTGTTGTCATTTAAAGGGTTATGTACCATACTACCCTTTGTTTAGTTGTTGTCCTTTAAAGTGGTATTTACATCACTGTCCTTTGTTTACTTGTTGTCATTTAAAGTGCCATATACTGCAGTGCTCTTTGTTTACTTGTTGTCATTTAAGGTTCTATATACTGCACTTCTCTTTGTTTTCTTGTTATCTTTAAAGTACTATATACTGCACTGCTCTTTGTTTACTTATAGTTATTTAAAATGCTATATACTGCACTGCTCTTTGTTTACTTATCATTCAAAGTTCTTCATACTGCAATGCTCTTTTTTTACTAGTTGTCATTTAAGTGCTTAATACTGGACTGCTCTTTGTTTACTTGTCATTTAAAGTGCTCTATACTACACTATTCCTTGTTCACTTATTGACATTTAAACTGCTAAATACTGCACTACTCTTTGTTTAACCTGACATTTAAAGTGATATGTACTGCACTGCTCTTTGTTTACTTGTCATTTAAAGTTCTTCATACTGTACTGCTTTTTGTTTACTTGTTGTCATTTGAAGTGCTACAAACTGCACTGCTCTCTGTTTCCTTGTTTTCATTTAAAGTGCTATATACTGCACTGCTCTTTGTTTAATTGTAGTCATTCAAAGTGACATATACTGCACTGCTCATTGTTTATTTCTCTTTTATTGTGCTATATACTGCACTGCTCTTTGTTTACTTGTCATTTAAAGTGCTATATACTGCATGGCTATTTCTTTTCTTGTTGACATTTAAAGTGGTATATACTGCACTGCACTTCGTTTGGTTGTTGTCATTTTAATTGCTATATACACCACTGCTCTTTGTTCTCTTGTTGTCATTTAAAGTGCTATGTTGTGCACTGCTCTTTGTCTTCTTTTTGACATTTAAAATAATATATACTGCACTGCTCTTAGTTTAGTTGTCATTTATTGTGCTAAATACTGCACTGTGCTTTGTTTTCTCATTGTCTTTTAAAGTGCTACATACTGCACTGCTCTTTGCTTACTTGTTGTCATTTGAAGTGCTACGAACTGCTCTGCTCTTTGTTTCCTTGTTTTCTTTTAAAGTGCTATATACTGCACTGCTCTTTGTTTAATTGTTGTCATGCAAAGTGACATATACTGCACTGATCTTTGTTTACTTGTCATTTAAAGTGCTATATACAGCACGGCTATTTCTTTTCTTTTTGAAATTTAAAGTTCTAATTATTGCACTGCACTTTGGTTGTTGTCATTTAAATTGTTATATACAGCACTGGTCTTTGTTCTCTTGTTGTCATTTAAAATGCTATGTTCTGCACTGCTCTTTGTTTTCTTTTTGACTTTTAAAATAATATATACTGCACTGCTCTTAGTTTACTTGTTGTCATTTAAAGTGCTAAATACTGTGCTGCTCTTTGTTTTCTTGTTGTCATTTAAAGTGCTATACACATTGCTGCTCTTTATTTACTTGTCATTTAAAGTGCTATATACTGCACTGCTCTTTGTTTAATTGTCATTTAAAGTGCTATATGCAGCACTGCTCTTTTTTACTTGTCATTTAAAGTGCTATATACAGTACTGCTCTTTATTTGTACTCATTCAAAGTGCTATATACTGCACTGCTTTTTGTTTACTTGTTGCCATTTACGGTGCTTTATACTACACTGCTCTATATTTACTTGTCATTTAAAGTGCTATATACTGCACTGTTCTGTGTATACTTGATGTCATTTAAAGTGCTAAATACTGCACTATTCTTTGTTTAACCTGTCATTTAAAGTGCTATTTACTGCACTGCTCTTTGTTTACTTGTCATTTAAAGTTCTACATACTGTACTGCTTTTTGTTTACTTGTTGTCATTTAAATGGCTATATACCACACTACCCTTTGTTTACTTGTTGTCCTTTAAAGTGGTATGTACGTCACTACCCTTAGTTTACTTGTTGTCATTTAAAGTGCCATATGCTGCAGTGCTCTTTGTTTACTTGTTGTCATTTAAAGTGCTATATACTGCACTGCTCCATGTTTACATGATATCAATTAAGGTAATATGTGCTGCACTGCTCTTTATTTACTTGTTCTCTATTAAAGTGCTATATATTGTATTACTCTTCGTTTAATTGTTGTCCATTTAGTGTGCTATATACTGCACTGTGCTTTGTTTACTCCGTGGTCTTTTACAGTGCTACATACTGCACTGCTCTGTGTTTACTTGTTGTCATTTGAAGTGCTACAAACTGCTCTGTTCTCAGTTTTCTTGTTTTCATTTAAAGTGCTATATTCTGCGCTGCTCCTTGTTTACTTGTTCTCATTTAAGGGGCCATATACAGCACTGCTCCTTGTTTACTTGTTGTCATTTAAAGTGCAATATACTGTGCTGCTCTTAGTTTACCTGTTATCATTTAAAGTGCTATATAATGCACTACTTATTGTTTACTTGTCATTTAAAATGCTGTATACTGCACTGCTCTTTGTTTACTTATTGTCATTTAAAATGCTAAATTCTGGACTGCTCTTTCTTTACTTGTCATTTAAAGTGCTATGTACTGCAATGCTCTTTGTTTACTTGTTGACTTTTAAATAACTACAAACTGCACTGCTCTTTCTTTACTTGTCATTTAAAGTGGTATATACTGCATGGCTCTTTGTTTATTTGTTATCATTTAAAGGGCAATGTACGGCACTGCTCTTTATTTACTTGTCATTTAAAGTGCTAGATACTGCACTTCTCTTTGTTTACTTATTGTCATTTAAAGTGCTAAATACTGCACTGCTCTTTCTTTACTTGTCATTTAAAGTGCTGTGTACTGCACTGCTCTTTGTTTATTTGTTGATTTTTAAACTGCTCTATACTGCACTGCTCTTTCTTCATTTGTTGCCTTTTAAAGTGCTTTGTACTGCACTGCTCTTTGTTTACTTGTCATTTAAAGTGCTATATACTACACTGCTCCTTGTTTACTTATTGTCATTTAAGTGCTAAATACTGCACTACTCTTAGTTTAACCTGTTATTTCAAGTGCTGTGTACTGCAATGCTCTTTGTTTACTTGTCATTTTAAGTTCTATATACTGTACTGCTTTTTGTTTACTTGTTGTCATTTAAAGGGCTATGTTCCGCATTATTCTTTGCTTACTTGTTGTCATTTAAAGTGCCATATACTGGACTGCTCTTTGTTTACTTTTTGTCATTTAAGGTGCTAGATACTGCACTGCTCTTTGTTTTCTTGGTATCATTTAAAGTGCTATATACTGCACTGCCCTTTGTTTACTTATAGTCATTTAAAGTGCTATATACTGCACTGCTCTTTGTTTACTTGTCATTCAAGTACTTCGTACTGCACTGGACTTTGTTTACTTGTTATTTAAAGTGCTATATACAGCGCTGCTCTTTATTTACTTGTTGTCATTTATAGTGCTATGTACTCCACTGCTCCTTGTTTACTTGTTGTCATTTAATGTGCTATATGCAGCACTGCTGTTTGTTTACTTGCTGTCATTTAAAGTGGTATATACAGCACGGGTCTTTATTTCTTCTCATTTAAAGTGCTATATACAGCACTGCTCTTTGTTTACTTGTCATTTAAAGTGCTATATACAGCACTGCTCTTTGTTTACTTGTCATTTAATGTGCTATATACAGCACTGCTCTTTGTTTTCTTGTTGTCATTTAAAGTGCTATATACTGCACTGCCCTTTGTTTACTTATAGTCATTTAAAGTGCTATATACTGCACTGCTCTTTGTTTACTTGTCATTCAAAGTACTTCATACTGCACTGCTCTTTGTTTACTTGTCACTTAAAGTGCTATATACTACACTGCTCCTTGTTTACTTATTGTCATTTAAAGTGCTATATACTGCACTACTCTTTGTTTAACCTGACATTTATAGTGTTGTGTACTGCACTGCTCTTTGTTTACTTGTCATTTAAAGTGCTATATATTGCATTTCTCTTTGTTTACTTGTTGCCATTTAAAGTGCTACGTACTGCACTGCTCTTTGATTACTTGATGTCATTTGTAGTGCTACAAACTGCACTGCTCTTTGTTTCCTTGTTTTCTTTAAAAGTGCTATATACTGCACTGCTCTTTGTTTAATTGTTGTCATATAAAGTGACATATACTGCACCGATCTTTGTTTACTTGTCATTTAAAGTGCTATTTACTGCACGGCTATTTCTTTTCTTGTTGACATTTAAAGTGCTATATACTGCACTGCACTTTGGTTGTTGTCATTTAAATTGATATATACAGCACTGCTCTTTGTTCTCTTGTTGTCATTTAAAGTGCTATGTTCTGCACTGCTCTTTGTTTACTTTTTGACATTTAAAATAATATATACTGCACTGCTCTTAGTTTACGTGTTGTCATTTAAAGTGCTAAATACTGCACTGCTCTTTGTTTTCTTGTTGTCATTTAAAGTGCTATTTACAGCACTGCTCTTTATTTACTTGTCATTTAAAGTGCTATATACTGCACTGCTCTTTTTTAATTGTCATTTTAAGTGCTAAATACTGCACTGCTCCTTGTTTACTTGTTGTCATTTAAATTGCTATATGCAACACTGCTCTTTGTTTACTTGTCATTTCAAGTGCTATATACAGCACTGCACTTTATTTGTTCTCATCCAAAGTGCTGTATACTGCACTGCTTTTTGTTTACTTGTTGTCATTTAAAGTGCTACAAACTGCTCTGCTCTTTTGTTTCCTTGTTTTCTTTTAAAGTGCTATATACTGCACTGCTCTTTGTTTACTTGTTGTCATTTAAAGTGACATATACTGCACTGCTCTTTGTTTATTTCTCTTTTAAAGTGCTATATACTGCACTGCTCTTTGTTTACTTGTCATTTAAAGTGCTATAGCACTCCCCTACAAAACAGGGTTCTAAATGAGAAAAAGACTGAGGTAGAACGGTCAGTGGGGGATGCTGCAACAGAAGGTAAAACCATCAAAAAATGGAGAGCAATGAGTACTAATGCCCGTAGTCTGGGTAACAAGCTTCCTGAATTAGTGGCCTTGATGGAGGAGGAACATCTGGATATCGTGGCAGTCACGGAAACATGGTACACACAAAACCATGACTGGGACATAAACATACTAGGATACACTGTCTACAGGAGGGACAGGGAGGGTAAAAAATGAGGAGGAGTAGTTCTTTACATAAGGGAAGGAAGAAAAGCAACAGAACAAAAGGGTAAACAGGGAGGAGAAGAAGCACTGTGGGTAAATTTGGAGACAGCCAATGGCACCACAATACACACAGGGGTTATATACAGACCCCCTTCTCAGGGGGAGGAAATGGTCAGGGAAATGATAGAAAGTATACTTAGAATGGCAGAAAAAGGGGAGATATTGCTGATGGGTGATCTGAATATGCCGGATGTTAACTGGAGTGCAGTTGCAGCTGCCACTTCGAAGAGTGAGTTATTCTAGATGCCCTCCAGGGGGCATGCCTTAGACAACTAGTATTGGAGCCCACTCGAGAGGAAGCAATCTTAGACCTGGTTCTCTCAAATGGAGAGAGGATCACAGATGTAGAAGTGGGTAGCCATCTGGGAACTAGCGACCATCGAACAGTATGGTTCACAATAAACACAGCAATAGAGTCAAGCTTACACAAAGACAAAAGTACTGGACTTTAGGAGGGCGACTTTTGCCAAAATGGGTGAGTGCCTAAGGAATGCACTAGCAAATGGGCAGGAAGGAGGTGGAAGAACAATGGGAATAATAAAACTGCCATCACAGAGGTAACGAGCCTTTGTGTGAAGCAAATAAACAAAACAAGACGATGTAAGAAACCACTATGGTTCTCAAAGGAAGTGGCAGTGAAAGTTCAAGAGAAAAAGAAAGCATTCAGGAAGTACAAGGAATCGCAGAAGGAGTAGGACAGAGAACTGTATCAGTTAAAGCAAAAGGAAGCTGGAAGGCAGTCAGAACAGCAAAGGCCCAAATCGAGGAAAAGATAGCCAACTCAGTTAAGAAGGGGATAAAACCTTTATAGGTACATCAGGGAGCGAAGGACGAATGGAGGGATAGTGAGGCTTAATAAAGGGGGAGGGGTGGGCAGGGAGACTGTGAAAGGCAGAGATACTAAACAAATATTTTTGCTCAGTATTTACAAAGGAAAGAGGTGAGGTACATAAAACAAACAGTAGTAACACGCTGGATACAGAAGTTGATACCGCCCATTTACAGAAGAAAGGGTTCTGAAAGAAGCATCTTGATAGGGGTCGATCCCAGTCCTTTCACAGAAGAAAGGGTTCTGCAAGAACTCTTAAAACTGAAGGTGGACACAGCAATGGGGCCTGATGGGATTCAACCCAGAATTCTAAAAGAACTAAGGTAGAACTAGTGACACCACTGACTACCCTTTTAACAAATCATGGGAGGATGGGGTGGTACCTGAGGACTGGAGGAGGGCAGATGATTCCCTTCCACAAAAGTGGGAGCAAGGCAGAAGCAGGAAACTATAGACCTGTTAGTTTAACCTCAGTGATAGGGAAAATGATGGAATCACTTCTAAAGGAAAGAATTGTCGAGTATCTAGAGGCCAGAGGGGCACAGGACCCTAGGCAGCATGGATTCACAGCAGGTAGGTCATGCCAGATGAATCTGATAGATTTCTTTGACTGGGTGACCAAAGTAGTAGATCAGGGAGGGGCTGTGGACATGGCCTATCTAGACTTTAGCAAGGCATTTGACACTGTCCCACACAAAAGATTAATATACAAGTTAGCCAGCCTGGGTGTGGGTCCCAAGATGACAGCCTGGGTAAAGAATTGGCTGGAGAATAGGACACAGACAGTAATAGTAAATGGAGTCCACTCAGAAGAAAGGAGGGTTACTAGTGGGGTACCGCAGGGTTCGGTATTAGGACTGGTCCTCTTCAATGTCTTTATAAGTGACATTGCAGAAGGACTGGAAGGAAAAGTATGTCTCTTTCAGATGACACAAGATCTGCAACAGAGTTGATGCACAAGGTGGGGTGGAAAGGATGAGAAGGGACTTGGCAAGGTTAGAGGAATGGTCAAATGTATGGCAGCTTAGATTCAATGCTAAGAAGTGCAAGGTAATGCACTTGGAAATAAAACCCAGGGAAGAGTACAAATGGGGTGAGATACTAACAACAACAAAATGGAGAGGGACCTGGGGTAGTCATATCAGATGACTTAAAGGTGGGCAAGCAATGTGGAGAGGGCAGTAAGGAGGGCTGGGGGGATACTGGGATGCATAGGGAGAGGCATCACCAGTAGAAAACAGGAAGTTATTATCCCTCTGTACAGACAGCTGGTGAGACCCCATCTGGAGTACTGTGTGCAGTTCTGGAGACCTAATCTCCGCAAAGACATAGACAGGATGGAAGCTGTCCAGAGGAGGGCAACTAAAATGGTGCAGGGTCTGCACCGGAAGACATATGAAGAGAGACTTAAGGAGCTTAATATGTATAGCCTCGAGGAAAGGGGGACATGGACATGATAGAAACTTTCAAGTACCTCAAGGAATCAACAAAGTCCAAGAGGGTAGCATCTTTCAAAAAGAGTGTGCAAGAACAAGAGGCACAATTTGAAGATAGAGGAGGGCAGCTCAGAGGTAATTTAAGGAAGTATTTTTCACAGAGAGGTTGTGGATGCATGGAATGGCCTTCTGGAGGAGGTTGTGGAGTCAAAATCAGTGGTGGAATTCAAGCATGCATGGGATAGTCATAAGGCAGTTCTGGGGGGTGGGGTAGGAAGAAGTAGGCTGCTGGTTAACTAGGATCTGCAGCTTATCCAGTAGGTAGGGAAATGGGAAGACTGGGTGGGCCAAGCAGTCCTTATCTGCCATCAAATTCTATGTTTCTATTTTTCTATATACTGCACGGCCCTTTCTTTTCTTTTTGACATTTAAAGTGCTATATACTGCACTGCCCTTTGTTTACTTGTTTTAAATTTCTCTTGTTGTCATTTAAAGTGCTATGTTCTACACTGCTCTTTGTTTTCTTTTTGACACTTAAAATAATATATACTGCACTGCTCTTAGTTTACTTGTTGTCATTTAAAGTGCTAAATACTGCACTGCTCTTTGTTTTCTTGTTGTCATTTAAAGTGCTATTCACAGCGCTGCTCTTTATTTACTTGTTGTCATTTAAAGTGCTATATACTGCACGCTCTTTGTTTAATTGTCATTTTAAGTGCTATATACTGCACTGCTCCTTGATTACTTGTTGTCATTTAAAGTGCTATATAAAGCACTGCTCTTTTTTTACCTGTTGTCATTTAAAGTGCTATATACAGCACCGCTCTTTATTTGTTCTCATTTAAAGTGCTATATACTGCACTGCTTTTTGTTTACTTGTTGCCATTTACGGTGCTATATACTACACTGCTCTATATTTACTTATCATTTAAAGTGCTATATACTGCACTGCTCTTTGTTTAATTGTTGTCATTTAAAGTGCCATATACTGCACTGCTCTTTGTATACTTATTGTCATTTAAAGTGCTATATACAGCACTGCTCTTTCTTTACTTGTCATTTAAAGTGCTATATACTGCACTGCTCCTTGTTTACTTGTTCTCATTTAAGGGACCATATTCAGCACTGCTCCTTGTTTACTTGTTGTCATTTAAAGTGCAATAAACTGCGCTGCTCTTTGTTTACCTGTTATCATTTAAAGAGCTATGTACTGCACTGCTCATTGTTTACTTGTCATTTAAAGTGCTGTATACTGCACTGCTCTTTGTTTACTTATTATCATTTAAAATGCTAAATACTGGACTGCTCTTTCTTTACTTGTCATTTAAAGTGCTATGTACTGCACTGCTCTTTGTTTGCATGTTGACTTTTAAATAACTACAAACTGCACTGCTCTTTCTTTACTTGTCATTTAAAGTGGTATATGCTGCATGGCTCTTTGTTTACTTGTTATCATTTAAAGGGCTATATACTGCACTGCTCTTTGTTTACTTATTGTCATTTAAAGTGCTAAGTACTGGACTGCTCTTTCTTTACTTGTCATTTAAAGTGCTATGTACTGCACTGCTCTTTGTTTGCATGTTGACTTTTAAATAACTACAAACTGCACTGCTCTTTCTTTACTTGTCATTTAAAGTGGTATATGCTGCATGGCTCTTTGTTTACTTGTTATCATTTAAAGGGCTATATACTGCACTGCTCTTTGTTTACTTATTGTCATTTAAAGTGCTAAGTACTGGACTGTCTTTTCTTTACTTGTCATTTAAGAGTGCTATATACTCCACTGCTCTCTTTGTTTACTATTGTCATTTAAAGTACTAAAACTGCACTGCTCTTTCTTTACTTGTCATTTAAAGTGGTATATACTGCATGGCTCTTTGTTTACTTGTTATCATTTAAAGGACTACATACTGCACTGCTCTTTATTTACTTGTCATTTAAAGTGCTCTATACTGCAGTACTCTTTCTTTACTTGTTTTCATTTAAAGTGCTATATACAGCACTGCTCTTTGTTTACTTGTCATTTAAAGTGCTATATACTACACTGCTCCTTGTTTACTTATTGTCATTTAAAGTGCTAAATACTACACTACTCTTTGTTTAACCTGTCATTTAAAGTTCTATGTACTGTACTGCTTTTTGTTTACTTGTTGTCATTTAAAGGGCTGTATACCGCACCTCTCTTTGTTTACTTGTTGTCATTAAAAGTGGTATTTACATCACTGCCCTTTGTTTACTTGTTGTCATTTCAAATGCCATATTCTTCACTGCTCTTTGTTTTCTTGTTATCATTTAAAGTGCTATATACTGCACTGCCCTTTGTTTACTTATAGTCATTTACAGTGCTATATACTGTACTGCTCTTTGTTTACTTGTTGTTCAAAGTTCTTCATACTGCACTGCTCTTTGTTTACTTGTTGTTTTTTAAAGTGCTATATACAGCGCTGCTCTTTATTTACTTGTTGTCATTTAAAGTGCTATATGCTGCACTGCTCTTTGTTTACTTGTTGTCATTTAAAGTGCTATATACAGCACTGCTCTTTATTTGTTCTCATTTAAAGTGCTATATACACTGCACTGCTTTTTGTTTACTTGTTGCCATTTTAGGTGCTATGTACTACACTGCTCTTCATTTACTTGTAATTTAAAGTGCCATACACTGCATTGCTCTTTGTACACTTCTTGTCATTTAAAATGCTATATACTGCACTGCTCTTTCTTTACTTGTTGTCATTTAAAGTGCTGTATACTGCACTGCTCTTTGTTTACTTGATGTCATTTAAAGTGCTATATACAGCACTGCTCTTTGTTTACTTGTCATTTAAAGTGCTATATACTACACTGCTCTTTGTTTACTTATTGTCATTTAAAGTGATAAATACTCCACTATTCTTTGTTTAACCTGTCATTTAAAGTGATATGTACTGCACTGCTCTTTGTTTACTTGTCATTTAAAGTTCTACATACTGTACTGCTTTTTGTTTACTTGTAGTCATTTGAAGGGCTATATACCACACTACCCTTTGTTTACTTGTTGTCATTTAAAGTGGTATTTATGTCACTGCCCTTTGTTTACTTGTTCTCATTTAAAGTGCCATATACTGCACTGCTTTTTGTTTACTTGTTGTCATTTAGGGTGCTATATACTGCACTGCTTTTGTTTACTTGTTATCATCTAAAGTGCTATATACTGCACTGCCCTTTGTTTGCTTATAGTCATTTAAAGTGCTATATACTGCACTGCTCTTTGTTTACTTGTCATTCAAAGTACTTCATACTGCACTGCTCTTTGTTTTCTTGTTGTTATTTAAAGTGCTATATACAGCGCTGCTCTTTATTTACTTGTTGTCATTTAAAGTAATATATACTGTACTGCTTCTTGATTACTTGTTGTCATTTAAAGTGCTAAATACTGGACTGCTCTTTCTTTACTTGACATTTAAAGTGCTATACACTACATTGCTCCTTGTTTACTTGTTGTCATTTAAAGTGCTAAATACTGCACTACTCTTTGTTTAACCTGACATTTAAAGTGCTATGTACTGCACTGCTCCTTTGTTTACTTGTCATTTAAAGTTCTACACACTGCACTGCTTTTTGTTTACTTATTGTCTTTTAAAGTGCTGTATTCTGCACTGCTCTTTGATTACGTGATATCAATAGAGGTACTATGTGCTGCACTGCTCTTTGTTTACTTGTTTTCTTTGAAAGTGCTATATATTGCATTGCTCTTTGTTTACTTCTTGCCATTTAATGTGCTATATACTGCACTGCACTTTGTTTACTCGTTGTCTTTTAAAGTGCTGCATACTGCACTGCTCTTTGTTTTTATCTTTATCATTTAAGTGCTACAAACTGCTCTGCTCTTTGTTTCCTTGTTTTCATTTAAAGTGCTATATACTGCTCTGCATTTTGTTTAATTGTTGTCATTTAAAGTGACATATACTGCACTGCTTTTTGTTTATTTCTCTTTTAAATTGCTATATACTGCACTGCTCTTTTGTTTTACTTGTCATTTAAAGTGCTATACACTTGCATGGTTCTTCTTGTCTTGTTGACATTTAAAGTGCTATATACTGTACTGCTCCTTGATTACTTGTTGTCATTTAAAGTGCTAAATACTGGACTGCACTTTCTTTACTTGTCATTTAAAGTGATATGTACTGCACTGCTCTTTGTTTACTTGTCATTTAAAGTGCTATATACTACACTGCTCTTTGTTTACTTATTGTCATTTAAAGTGATAAATACTCCACTATTCTTTGTTTAACCTGTCATTTAAAGTGATATGTACTGCACTGCTCTTTGTTTACTTGTCATTTAAAGTTCTACATACTGTACTGCTTTTTGTTTACTTGTAGTCATTTGAAGGGCTATATACCACACTACCCTTTGTTTACTTGTTGTCATTTAAAGTGGTATTTATGTCACTGCCCTTTGTTTACTTGTTCTCATTTAAAGTGCCATATACTGCACTGCTTTTTGTTTACTTGTTGTCATTTACGGTGCTATATACTGCACTGCTCTTGTTTACTTGTTATCATCTAAAGTGCTATATACTGCACTGCCCTTTGTTTGCTTATAGTCATTTAAAGTGCTATATACTGCACTGCTCTTTGTTTACTTGTCATTCAAAGTACTTCATACATTCACTGCTCTTTGTTTTCTTGTTGTTATTTAAAGTGCTATATACAGCGCTGCTCTTTATTTACTTGTTGTCATTTAAAGTAATATATACTGTACTGCTTCTTGATTACTTGTTGTCATTTAAAGTGCTAAATACTGGACTGCTCTTTCTTTACTTGACATTTAAAGTGCTATACACTACATTGCTCCTTGTTTACTTGTTGTCATTTAAAGTGCTAAATACTGCACTACTCTTTGTTTAACCTGACATTTAAAGTGCTATGTACTGCACTGCCCTTTGTTTACTTGTCATTTAAAGTTCTACACACTGCACTGCTTTTTGTTTACTTATTGTCTTTTAAAGTGCTGTATTCTGCACTGCTCTTTGATTACGTGATATCAATAGAGGTACTATGTGCTGCACTGCTCTTTGTTTACTTGTTTTCTTTGAAAGTGCTATATATTGCATTGCTCTTTGTTTACTTCTTGCCATTTAATGTGCTATATACTGCACTGCACTTTGTTTACTCGTTGTCTTTTAAAGTGCTGCATACTGCACTGCTCTTTGTTTACTTGTCATTTAAAGTGCTACAAACTGCTCTGCTCTTTGTTTCCTTGTTTTCATTTAAAGTGCTATATACTGCTCTGCATTTTGTTTAATTGTTGTCATTTAAAGTGACATATACTGCACTGCTCTTTGTTTATTTCTCTTTTAAATTGCTATATACTGCACTGCTCTTTGTTTACTTGTCATTTAAAGTGCTATACACTGCATGGCTCTTTCTTGTCTTGTTGACATTTAAAGTGCTATATACTGTACTGCTCCTTGATTACTTGTTGTCATTTAAAGTGCTAAATACTGGACTGCACTTTCTTTACTTGTCATTTAAAGTGATATGTACTGCACTGCTCTTTGTTTACTTGTCATTTAAAGTGCTATACACTACCTGCTAAAAGGACTACCAGGTGTCAACTGCCAGGTGGTGTGTGATGCCACTGGGCGCATCATCATCTGTGCCACACACCTGGCGGGCACAGTGCTTCACATGGCACTCTGCACTGTGCCATCGATTCGAGTGAGAACATCCCCACGGGTCATCTAGTGGGTGAATACATGTATGGAATGCAAACCCAGTAAGGTGGATGACACAGGTGCCATGGTAGTGGCAACACAAGGATATGGGCACAGGGACCTGACCTAACACTGATCTCCATATCTCCACGGTGACTTGATACCCACCAGTCCCTGGCTACTCACACCATACGGCACCCCACCACCCCAGCGCAGCATGAGTCACGAGGACGCAACACGGAACATAGAGCCGGGTGTTCGGGATACCAAGGCACGCTCCGATGCCTGACACCGCGCGGAGTCTCAACAGTACAGCCCCCAAAGGCCTGTGGGATATTCCTGCCTGTTGCATCCTGCACAACATGGCCAAGACCATGGGATAGCCAGACAGGTCAAGAGGGGACAGCGATGAGACGCCAGTGCGCCGATGATATGAGGATGAGCCGCCCCCTAGGGCGGAGGAACCCCGACCACCGGCAGGCCCAGCTGCACCGGGACACCATTGCAGAAGAGCACTCGCACGGGAAGTCAAGGGGACATGCGAGCAACACTGTTCAGCCAAACCACAGGCACACAGGGAACACCCGTACACGAAGGTCAGGGAGTTGAAGGGTCTAAGCATACCAACACATTAGCAGAGGGGTGAGCACTCAAATAAACACACACACACCAGCAGCATACGAGGGCAGCGCAATCGAATACACACTATCACACAGCACCGCAACCACCCCACCACCTGACTGTCCAACGCCGTAAGTCAGGACCGGGCAACCACTGCACTGGTGCAGTGCAATGCAGGCATCATCAGCCGCGACGCCTGTGGACAGCAGTTGGGAGAGTGCGCAGGTGGTCAAGTGTGTCAGCACAGGACAGAGCACCCAGCAGTGCACCGCCCACCATGACACACATTACACAGGGCAGCACCAGACAGGGCCTGCATTGGAGACAGCCAGTCAGGAGCACCGGTCCCACGGCCACCATGGATGCGTGGAGGCCGCCGTGGCCCGCAGCACTGGCAGGCTGCGCGGGGCCACATCAGGTAGCTCTGCACCACCGGAGGTCCCAGTGCATGACTACGACCTTCCCTTCGGGGTCTGCATCGCAAAGAAACTTGCACCAGGGTGCTCGATACCCACAGCAGAACCCGCATTGACAGCCTGCGTCGCGCAGCGCCGGGAACAGGGAGCGATGCGCACTATGTGGGGGGCGCGGCAAGTCACCAGACAGTGTGGGTCAATCCGATCCCACGGAACCACTGCCTGGCAAACCTGTCGATGGCAGCGGTCACATCCGTCGCATATGGACCATCTCGCCCGTCCCGGCACTCCCTGCGCGCCCACAGACACAGTCAGTGCCTCCCGGACCTTGCAACCCGCCCTGCAGCTGTACAGCTCCTGCAGCAGGCGGATGTGCCGACCAAAGGTACAAGCCCCAATGGCATCGTGACCCCAGGTGTGGATGGTCCCAGCACAGCACCCCTTGAGGGGGCGCTGTCGCCAGGACCAGGTCGGCCATCCAAGGGCAGTGGACAGTGCCACTGCCTGACGCTGTCCCAGGCCAGTGTAAACTGCTGCTGCTGCCCTCCAACTACTGAAACCCCAGGTCACCTGTTCCCACCCTGTGCTGTCAACAGTGCCAACACCTGCCAGCCACCGTGCTGCCACGGTGCTGACAGGCAACAGCTGTGACTGTGCCAGCATGCTGGTCAGATGTGGGCGGACCGCCCAGGGCATGTGGCGCGTGCCGGTGTCCCCGCGTGGGACACACACTCTCACCAGCCATTGAGCCTGCCATCTCAATAGTGCCGTATGCCACTGCCACAGGCACAACATGCTGGCACACCTGCATGCCAGACTGCTGTGACACAGGCTGTGCACTACACCGTATCACCGCCGGGAGTTATCAGCCCAACCGGCCTGCTGCCAGAAAAAGGCAGGCTGCTGGCCCGGTGGAAGGTCCCTCCTCCCGGTCAGCAGTCTGCCTCACTGTCAACACCCACCACCGTCTCCCGCAGACGAACAGGATCAAAAAGAAGAAAGTACATGAGTGCACCAGAACAACAGCCGCCCCACAACATCACCACGACATACGTGCGTGATGGGCTTCCACCTGTCTGAATCCTCCGCCAGGAACACCCAATGGCACTCGGCTGCATAGCTGCGACCAGTGTCTCCTCGGCCGGGTCAGCTACACCACCACTGGTGGTCCCCCACCAGGCGCGCCACCCTGAAGGCTGCCACCTTCCTTCAGCCTCCTGGGGTCAGTCCCCATCTTCTGCGCGCACTCATGGAGCGCGGGCGCTTTGCAGGTTGATGGCAAACTGCCTATACAGCTGCACGCTGCTGAGGGTGCCCTCCGCCCACGGTCGCTCATCCTCCAGGCAGGCCTGGAGGGCCTCGGTCCCTGCTGTGGTATTCAGCTCTCTCCAGCCCGCCACACCCTCGGCCTGGTTCTCGTCAGTCATGCTGATCTGTAGGGGTGGAAGTGGACACCCGGCACCCTGCAGTCACAGCATTTCCCCATGAGCATAGCTGCAGGCCGGGGGCAAAGCCCCACTTTCTCACACAGCAGATACTGATGGAAGGGTGCCCTCTGCCCCTCTAAGTGCCCTCATCATGCTCAGCCCTCATCCGTGACACCTCCAGAACCCCTGCCCATGCGCATTGTACAGGCATCACAGCGTAACTCAACCTCAGCTGCAACAACCATCTACGCCAACCAAACGCCGTATTTGTTATAAGCGCAACACATGCAAATGAGGTGGGGTAAACTTTAATGACATGCTAATCGCGCCACAGCCTTTAACAGCTGATCGCCTGCTGCATATGCGGCTGAATATCGCGTAATCCGCTTGGAGCCCAATAGGAAGGTCCAGCTGAGCCGATGGCGGTTTGTGGTTGTGTGCCCTGCATTGAAGCCAGACGGGTTACACATAGCCGATCGCGCTTGCAGAACTGCTGGCGCGATAAACTATCTGGCATAGCCACCATTGTGCCAGTGGCGCTGCACCACTGGGCACCAGTAGGCGCTGTGGCACCTCTGCGCAGGATAGACCCCTGTGGCACTGGTGCACAATGCCGCGGTCGCGCGGGATACCTATGCATCACTATGGCGCGAGCCTAGTGTCAATGACTGCGACCGTGGGTATGCCCTCTGACCCCTGGCGCTGAGTGCATGCCATATGCGTCCCTATTCGCCGTCTCCGCTGGCGCCATGTAAGTGTGGCTGTGCGAACACCAGCCCAGCGATAGGTCACTACTGTGCTGGTCTATTGCACAACAACTCGCATTAGGGTCTGGCGCGGCGAGGGCACCATATTGCCTGCTGTAAAGTCGGTGCCATGGCTAGGAGGAGGCCGGTGCAGTGGCAGCCAAGTTGAGGTGGCTAACTGGTGGCCCTAGTGGAGACCCACTATGACCAAACAGTGTATGAGGAGGCCCCCTCACATGGACCGAGGACCCATGTGTGGCAGCAGGTGGCCACTGACCTGGTAGGTCACTGGCTCGGGCCGGTCTGCGGAGCAGTGCCGGCCTGGGTCAGTGACCTCGCCCGGAGACCAGGCTGTTAGGCGGCTGCGTTCCCGCTGGCGGGGCCACGGTGCCTGAAACCCGCGTGAGTGTACCATCTATCACCTATATTCTCTGTAGGGGGTGTGTGTGTGCCTGGGTGGCTGTGCATCGGTGTGTGTCAGTGTGTGCAGCTGTGCAATGGATGGTTATGGCTGTGTGGGCAGGCAGTCTTACTGGGGCAGGGGCACTCTGCTTTTGAGTCACACTGATGTTTGTCTCCACCATGTCTCCCACAGGCAGGATAGTGACAGACGGCACCGACGCAGCTGATGTGGGCTATGCCAGGGCCCCAGTCCCACAGGGCCATCGCCCGCAGCGGCAGCAGCAGCATCAACAGCAGCAGCAGTAGCGTAGACTGAGCTGCTGGAGGGTGTAGTATCATTACGTCATGGATGTTATTGCATGCTGAGGGGCAGGACCACCAACCGCGATGGACACAACCAGATGGGTGGTAGTAGTTCCACCATACGTAACACTGAGTGAGTCCCCACTGGAGTACAGTGTACAGTTCTGGAACACATAGCTGCGTATGGACAGGGACTGGGTGGAGGCGTTCACAGGAGGCGACATAGATGGTGCATGGATTGCATCACATGTCCTGCAGACAGGTTGATGGAACTGAACATGTACTCCCTGGAGGAGGGGTGTGGGGATGCTGGTGGGTCATGCGGTATTGTGGGAGACAGTGTGCAGGAACCAATGTTGTCAGCGTGGGGATGTTCAGGTGTAGAGAGCATGGGATGCAGTTGGAGGGCCTCGTTCAAAGGGAAACATGCGAATGTGTTTCCTCACATCATGGGTGGTGGATGGAACACCCTGCCAGAAGGATGGTGAGGGCTGACTGGTCACGGAGATCTGTATGTGTGGCTCGCCATGAGGGACTTCTGAGGTCAGGGGTGAGGGGAATGGACCTATAGGACATGAGAGTGATCGCACAAGGCCAAATGGCCAGACCAGGGTGTCCATAGGCCCTATCTGCTGACACTGTCTATGTATCCATGTATGTAGGCATCGACAGGTGACCTGCATCACAGTGCAGCACCACGACACGCCTGTGTCTGCATCACAGGTGGTCCAGGCATGCACTGGGCACATAGCTGTGTGACTGGCATCGCACCACATTGCAACATCACACGACAGCCTAGTTTGTACTGTGATTGATGTGGGCGGTGAATGGGCAGTGGTGCACATGGCTGGTGCCGCCTGTTTGTGAGTGGCCATGTCCATATTCACTGTGGGTGGGTACATGCCATCACATGTGCAACACATTAGGTTAGCTGGGTTGCAGGTTGGGTGGTGTTCAGGAGGTCTGGTCAGTCTCAGCCATTGACTGTGTTCCCATTTTCCTAGGCCTCGGTGATAGCTCCAGCAAGATGACAATGTCCGGGCGCCTGACACAGCTGGTCAAGGGCAACAGAGAGCTCCTGCAAGCCCTACAGCAACAGTGGGGAACGGGCGGCACAGACACAGGAGGGAAGAACGGCAGGAGGGAGCAGGACCTGCTGGGCGTAGCCCACTTTATTGGCCCTCCCCCATCCCTTTCACCCTGACTTCCCTCTCAAGTTGTTTTCCCTCCCCTTGCACCTGCCTTTGCAATCGCCCCCAACTGCAAAGTATAGTTTCAGCTGTTTTGTTACCTCTTTTGTTTGAATATAAATTCTATTTTGGTACAACTGCTGTGCTGATGTCTGCTTTGCAACTGGCTCTGGGTGCTCCGTTGCGGGGGTGTACATCCCATCCTGGGCTACTATGGTCCTGGATATATGTGTGTGTGTGTGTGTGTGTCCATGGGAGGTATCACCAGCATAGCATGTGCCTTTCTGTTGCTCTCATCATCTGCTGCCACCCACTGCCGGGTGCACAGGGGTGGAAGGTCTGGGTAGTCTGCTTCACTGCAGCATGGGGTTGGCGTGAGGCAGCGGGGTGCATGGTGTTTCCTGCAGTGCCTGTCACTGCATATGGCGGTGTGTCAGCAGGGGCGGTGCGCTGTGCTGTCGTGCAGGGGGGACTGATGTGCACTGTGGTTGTCAACCCCTGGGTGTGGCAATCTCTGCCTGCCAGTGGTTATGCTGGGGCGTCATGGCTCTGCTATGCTTTGGTTGGCTTGTCCCCATGGGCACGTGGATCAGCCATCCCACCCCAGTGATGCTGCCTTTGGGGTGTGCCAGTGTGGTGTGGAATTCTGCAGTGAGTTCCTGTGCCCATGTGTGTGGCATGGCTGGCGGTGGGCTAGCCTGCCTCCCTGAATGTGCAGTTCCATTGCTCTGGGGGGCTGGTAACACAGCGTATGGCAGCTCTGCACTGCTCAGCTGAGCTTCCATGGTTCGCATGGACGCGCGCATTTTGGCTCAGCTTCTCCTTCCTGGTTCTAGCGCGATGGCGCGGTATGTCGCGATATTCAGGCGTTGGTTGCTTGCGCCGTTTGCTCCTGCTCCATGTTTGAATATCGCAACCTGTTAAGATTTATGCTAACTGGTTTGTGTTTGTTCTGCTGGTTATGCCAGTTTTGAGCGCAGTTTGAATATCTGGGCCGTTGTCTTTTAAAGTGCTATATGCAGCACTGCTTTTTGTTTACTTGTCATTTAAACTGTGATATACAGCACTGCTCTTTGTTTACTTGTTGTCATTTAAAGTGCTGTATACTGCACTCTTCTGTGTTTACTTATCATTTAAAGTGCTATATACTGCACTGCTCTTTGTTTACTTGTTATAATTTAAGTGCTATGCACTGCTCTTTGTTTACTGAGTTGCCATTTAAGGTGCTGTATACAACATTCTCTTTGTTTACTTGTCATTTAAAGTGCTATATATGGCACTGCTCTTATTATCTTGTTGTCCAATTAAAGTGCTAAATACTGCACTGCTCTTTGTTTTCTTGTTGCCATTTAAAGTACTATTACTGCACTACTCTTTGTTTAATTGTTGTCATTTAAAGTGCTATATACTGCACTACTGCATGTTTACTTGTTGTCATTTAAGGTGCTATATACTGTACTGCTCTTTGTTTACTTGTTGTCATTTAAAATGCTATATACAGCACTGCTCTTTCTTTTCTTGTTATCATTTAAAGTGCAGTATACTGCACTGCTCTTTGTTTGCTTGCTGCCATTTAAGAGTGCTATATACTGCACTGCTCTTTGTTTACTTGTTATCATTTAAAGTGCTATATACTGCACTGTTCTTTGTTTACTTATTATCATTTATAGTTCTATATACTGCAGTGTTCTTTGTTTACTTTTGTGTCATTTAAAGTGGTATATACCGCACTGCTCTTTGTTTGCTTGTTGTCATTTAAAGTGCTATTCACTGCACTGCTCTTTCCTTACTTGTCATTTAAAGTGCTATATACCACACAGCTCTTAGTTTACTTTCTATTATTTAAGTGCTAAATACTGTGCTGTTCTTTATTTACTTGTAATCGTTTAAAGTGTATATATACTGCCCTGCTCTTTGTTTACTTGACATTTAAAGATCTATGTTCTGCATTGCTCTTTCTTTACTTGTCATTTACAGTGCTATATACTGCACTGCTCTTTGTTTACTTGTTATGTTTTGAAGTGCTATATTCTGCACTGTTCTTTGTTTACTTGTTATCATTTAAAGTGCTATATACTGCACTGCTCTTTCTTTTCTTGTCATTTAAAGTGCTACATACTGCACTGCATTTTGTTTACTTGTCATTTAAAGTGATATGTACTGCACTACTCTTTGTTTTCTTGTTGACATTTAAAATCCTATGTACTGCACTGCTCTTTGTTTACTAGTTGTCATTTAAAGTGCAATATTCTGCACTGCTCTTTGTTTGCTTTTTGTCATTTATAGTGCTATATACTGCAGTGCTCTTTGTTTACTAGTCATTTAAAGTGCTTTATACTGCACTGCTCTTTGTTTTCATGTTGACATTTAAAGTGCTATTTACAGCTCTGCTCCTTGTTTACTTGTTGTCTTTTAACGTGCTATATGCAGCACTGCTCTTTGTTTTCTTGTTATCATTTAAAGTGCTATGTACTGCACTGCTCTTTGTTTATTTGTTGCCATTTGAGGTGCTATATACTGCACTGCTCTTTGTTTACTTGTCATCATTTAAAGTGCTATTTACAGCTCTGCTCTTTGTTTACTTGTTGTCATTTAAAGTGCTATATTCAGCACTGATCTTTCTTTACTTGCTGTCATTTAAAGTGCTGTATACTGCTCAGCTCTTTGTTTAATTGCCATTTAAAGTTCTATATACCGCACTGCACCTTGTTTACTTGTTGTCATTTAAAGTGCTATATACTGCACTCTTCTGTGTTTAATTATCATTTAAAGTGCTATATACTGCACTGCTGTTTGTTTACTTGTTATCATTTGAAGTGCTGTATACTGCAGTACTCTTTCTTTACTGGTCATCATTTAAAGTGCTACAAACTGCACTGCACTTTGTTTACTTGTTATCATTTAAAGTGCTATATACTGCACTGTTCTTTGTTTACTTGTTGCCATTTAAGGTGCTGTATACTACACTGCTCTTTGTTTACTTGTCATTTAAAGTGCTATACATGGCACTGTTCTTTGTATACTTGTTGTCAATTAAAGTGCTAAATACTGCACTGCTCTTTGTTTTCTTGTTGCCATTTAAAGTGCTGTTACTGCACTACTCTTTGTTTAATTGTTGTCATTTAAAAAGCTATATACTGCACTGCTGCATGTTTACTTGTTGTTATTTAAGGTGCTATATACTGTACTGCTCTTTGTTTACTTGTTGTCATTTAAAATGCTATATACAGCACTGCTCTTTCTTTTTTGTTGTCATTTATTGTGCTATATACTGTACTGCTCTTTGTTTTCTTATCATTTAAAGTGCTGTATACTACACTGCTCTTTGTTTGCTTGCTGCCATTTAAGGTGCTATATACTGCACTGCTCTTTGTTTACTTGTTATCATTTAAAGTGCTATATACTGCACTGTTCTTTATTTACTTATTATCATTTAAAGTGCTATATACTGCAGTGTTCTTTGTTTGCTTGTTGTCATTTAAAGTGTTATTCACTGCACTGCTCTTTCTTTACTTGTCATTTAAAGTGCTATATACCACACAGCTCTTTGTTTACTTGCTATTATTTAAGGGCTAAATACTGCGCTGTTCTTTATTTACTCGTTATTGTTTAAAGTGTATATGTACTGCCCTGCTCTTTGTTTACTTGTCATTTAAAGATCTATGTTCTGCACTGCTCTTTCTTTACTTGTCATTTACAGTGCTATATACTGCACTACTCTTTGTTTACTTGTTATTGTTTGAAGTGCTATATTCTGCACTGTTCTTTGTTTACTTGCTATCATTTAAAGTGCTAAATACTGCACTGTTCTTTGTTTACTTGTTATTATTTAAAGGGTACATATACTGCCCTGCTCTTTCTTTACTTTTTTTTTAAAGTTCTAAATACAGCACTGCTTTTTGTTTAATTGCTGTCATTTAAAATGTGTATATACTGCTCTGCTCTTTGTTTACTTGTCATTTAAATTGCTATATACTGCAATGCGCTTTCTTTACTTGTCATTTAAAGCTCTGTATACTGCAATGCTCTTTGTTTACTTATCCTTTAAAGTGCTGTATACTGCTCTGTTCTTTGTTTACTTGTTATCATTTACAATGCTATATACTGCACTGCTCATGTTTACTTGTCTTTTAAAGTGCTCTACACAACACTGTTCTCTTTATTTACTTGTCATTTAAAGTGCTATATACTGTACTACACATTTTGTTTACTTGTCATTTAAAGTGCTACATACTGCACTGCTCTTTGTTTACATATAGTCATTTAAAGTGCTAAATCCGACACTACACTTTGTGTTTTCTTGTCATTTAAAGTGGACGTAAGCAGCACTTCTCTTTGTTTTCTTGTTGACATTTAAAATCCTATATACTGCACTGCTCTTTGTTTACTTGTTGTCATTTAAAGTGCTATATTCTGCACTGCTCTTTGTTTGCTTTTTGTCATTTAAAGTTCTATATACTGCACTGCTCTTTGTTTACTTGTCATTTAAAGTGCTGTATACTGCACTGCTCTTTGTTTTCATGTTGACATTTAAAGTGCTGAATACTGCAATGCTCTTTGTTTACTTGTTTTCATTTAAAGTTATATTTACAGCTCTGCTCCTTGTTTACTTGTTGTCATTTAAAGTGCTATATACTGCACTGCTCTTTACTTGTTGTCATTTATAGTGCTATATACTGCACTGCTCTTTATTTACTTGTCATTTAAAGTGGTGTATACTGCACTGCTCTTTGTTTACTTGTCATTTAAGGTGCTGTATACAGCACTGCTCTTTCTTTACTTGTTGTCATTTAAAGTATGGTATACTGCAGTGCTCTTTGTTTAATTGTCATTTAAAGTGCTCTATACTGCACTGCTCCTTGTTTACTTGTTGTCTTTTAACATGCTATATGCAGCACTGCTCTTTGCTTACTTGTCATTTAAAGTGTGATTTACAGCACTGCTCTTTGTTTTCTTGTTATCATTTAAAGTGCTATATACTGCACTGCTCTTTGTTTACTTGTTGTCATTTAAAATGCTATATTCTCCACTGCTCTTTGTTTGCTTGTTGTCGTTTAAAGTGCTATATACTGCACTCTTCTGTGTTTACTTATCATTTAAAGTGCTATATACTGCACTGCTCTTTGTTTACTTGTTATCATTTGAAGTGCTATATACTGCAGTGCTCTTTCTTTACTTGTTGCCATTTAAGGTGCCGTGTACTACACTGCTCTTTGTTTATTTGTCATTTAAAGTGCTATATATGGCACTGCTCTTTGTATTCTTGTTGTCAATTAAAGTGCTAAATACTGCACTGCTCTTTGTTTTCTCATTGCCATTTAAAGTGCTATTATTGCACTACTCTTTGTTTAATTGTTGTCATTTAAAGTGCTATATACTGCTCTGCTGCATGTTTTCTTGTTGTCATTTAAGGTGCTATATACTGTACTGCTCTTTGTTTACTTGTCTTTTAAAATGCTATATACAGCACTGCTCTTTCTTTTCTTGTTGTCATTTATTGTGCTATATACTGTACTGCTCTTTGTTTTCTTGTTATCATTTAAAGTGCAGTATACTACACTGCTCTTTGTTTGCTTGCTGCAATTTAAGGTGCTATATACTGCACTGCTCTTTGTTTACTTGTTATCATTTAAAGTGCTATATACTGCACTGTTCTTTGTTTACTTATTATCATTTATAGTTCTATATACTGCAGTGTTCTTTGTTTACTTGTTGTCATTTAAAGTGGTATATACCGCACTGCTCTTTGTTTGCTTGTTGTCATTTAAAGTGCTATTCACCGCACTGCTCTTTCCTTACTTGTCATTTAAAGTGCTATATACCACACAGCTCTTTGTCTACTTGCTATTATTTAAGTGCTAAATAATACGCTGCTCTTTATTTACTTGTTATCGTTTAAAGTGTATATATACCGCCCTGCTCTTTGTTTACTTGTCATTTAAAGATCTATGTTCTGCACTGCTCTTTCTTTACTTGTCATTTACAGTGCTATATACTGCACTGCTCTTTGGTTACTTGTTATCATTTGAAGTGCTATATTCTGCACTGTTCTTTGTTTACTTGTTATCGTTTAAAGTGCTATATACAGCACTGCTCTTTGTTTACTTGCTATCATTTAAAGTTCTAAATACTGCACTGTTCTTTGTTTACTTGTTATTATTGAAAGAGTATGCATACTGCCCTGCTCTTTCTTTTCTTTGTCTTTTAAAGTGCTAAATACAGCACTGCTCTTTGTTTACTTGTTGTCATTTAAAGTGTATATATACTGCTCTGCTCTTTGTTTACTTGTCATTTAAAGTTGCTATATACTGCACTGCTCTTTCTTTACTTGTCATTTAAAGTGCTATATACCTCAATGCTCTTTGTTTACTAGTTATCATTTAAAGTGCTATATACTGCTCTGCTCTTTATTTACTTGTCATTTAAAAGGCTATATACTGCACTGCTCTTTCTTTACTTGTCATTTAAAGTGTTCTATACTGCAATGCTCTTTGTTTACTTATCCTTTAAAGTGCTGTATTCTGCATTGTTCTTTGTTTACTTGTTATCATTTAAAGTGCTATATACTGCACTGCTCATGTTTACTTGTCTTTTAAAGTGCTCTATACAACACTGTTCTTTATTTACTTGTCATTTAAAGTGCTATATACTGTACTACACTTAGTTTACTTGTTGTCATTTAAAGTGCTACATACTGCACTGCTGTTTGTTTACTTGTCATTTAAAGTGATACTTACTTCACTGCATTTTGTTTACTTGTCATTTAAAGTGGTATGTACTGCACTACTCTTTGTTTTCTTGTTGACATTTAAACTCCTATATACTGCACTGCTCTTTGTTTACTTGTTGTCATTTAAAGTGCTATATACTGCACTGCTCTTTACTTGTCATTTAAAGTGCTATATACTGCAGTGCTCTTTATTTACTTGTCATTTAAAGTGGTGTATACTGCACTGCTCTTTGTTTACTTGTTGGCATTTAAAGTGCTATATACAGCACTGCTCTTTCTTTACTTGTTGTCATTTAAAGTACGAAAATCTGCAGTGCTCTTTGTTTAATTGTCATTTATAGTGCTCTATACTGCACTGCTCCTTGCCTACTTGTTGTCTTTTTAAGTGCTATATGTAGCACTGCTCTTTGCTTATTTGTCATTTAAAGTGTGATATACAGCACTGCTCTTTGTATAATTGATATGATTTAAATTGCTATATAATGGTCTGCTCTTTGTTTACCTGTTGTCATTTAAAGTGCTGTATACTGCACTACTTTTTGTTTAATTGTTGTCATTTAAAGTGCTATATACAGCTCTGCTCTTCTTTACTTATTGCCATTTAAAGTGCTATATACTGCACTGTGCTTTGTTTACTCATTGTCACTTAAAGTGCCTCATGCTGCACTGCTCTTTGTTTACTTCTCATTTAAAGTGCTATGTACTGCACTGCTCTTTGTTTTCTTCTTGCCATTTAAAGTGCTATATACTGCACTGTGCTTTGTTTACTAATTGTCACTTAAAGTGCCTCATGCTGCACTGCTCTTTGTTTACTTCTCATTTAAAGTGCTATGTACTGCACTGCTCTTTGATTTCTTCTTGCCATTTAAGGTGCTATATACTGCATTGCTCTTTATTTACTTGTCATCATTTAAAGTGCTACATACTTCACTGTTCTTTGTTTCCTTGTTGCCATTTAAAGTGCCATATACTGCACTATTCTTTGTTTAATTGTTGTCATTTAAAGTACTATATACTGCACTGCTGCTTGTTTACTTGTCATTCAAGGTGTTATATACAGTGCTGCTCTTTGTTTACTTGTCATTTAAAGTGCTATATACAGCACTGCTCATTGTTTACTTGTCATTTGAAGTGCTATTTACTGCACTGATCTTCATTTACTTGTCATTTAAAGTGCTATATACTGCACTGCTCTTTGTTTACTTGTTGTCAAATAAAGTGCTATATACTGCAGGGGTTTTTGTTTAATTGTTGTCATTTACAGTGCTTTATTCTGCACTCCTCTTTGTTTACTTGTTGTCATTTAAAGTGTCATATACTGCACTGCTCATTGTATACTTGTTGTCATTTAAAGTGCTATATACTGCACTGATCTTCATTTACTTGTTGTCATTTAAAGTGATATATGCTGCACTGCTCTTTGTTTTCATGTTGACTTTGAAGGTGCTATATACTGCACTGCTCTTTGTTTACTTGTTGTCTTTTAAAGTGCTATGTACTGCACTGCTCTTTGTTTTCTTGTTGACATTTAAAATACTATACTCTGCCCTGCTTTTTTTACTTGTTGTCATTTAAAGTGCTATAGTCTGCACTGCTCTTTGTTTACTTGTTGTCATGTAAACTGCTATATACTGCATCTCTTTATTTACTTGTCATTTAAAGTACTGTATACTGCACTGCTCTTTGTTTACTTGTTTTTATTTAAAGTGCTATATTCAGCACTGCTCTTTCTTTTCTTGTTGTCAATTAAAGTGCTGTATACTGCACAGCTCTTTGTTTAATTACCATTTAAGTGCTGTATACTGCACTGCTCCTTGTTTACTTGTTGTCTTTTAAAGTGCTATATGCAGCACTGCTTTTTGTTTACTTGTCATTTAAACTGTGATATACAGCACTGCTCTTTGTTTACTTGTTGTCATTTAAAGTGCTATATACTGCACTCTTCTGTGTTTACTTATCATTTAAAGTGCTATATACTGCACTGCTCTTTGTTTACTTGTTATCATTTGAAGTGCTATATACTGCAGTGCTCTTTCTTTACTTGTCATCATTTAAAGTGCTACAAACTGCACTGCTCTTTGTTTACTTGTTATCATTTAAAGTGCTATATACTGCACTGCTCTTTGTTTACTTGTTGCCATTTAAGGTGCTGTATACTACACTGCTCTTTGTTTACTTGTCATTTAAAGTGCTATATATGCACTGCTCTTTGTATACTTGTTGTCAATTAAAGTGCTAAATACTGCACTGCTCTTTGTTTTCTTGTTGCCATTTAAAGTGCTATTACTGCACTACTCTTTGTTTAATTGTTGTCATTTAAAGTGCTATATACTGCACTGCTGCATGTTTACTTGTTGTCATTTAAGGTGCTATATACTGTACTGCTCTTTGTTTACTTGTTGTCATTTAAAATGCTATATACAGCACTGCTCTTTCTTTTCTTGTTGTCATTTATTGTGCTATATACTGTACTGCTCTTTGTTTTCTTGTTATCATTTAAAGTGCAGTATACTGCACTGCTCTTTGTTTGCTTGCTGCCATTTAAGGTGCTATATACTGCACTGCTCTTTGTTTACTTGTTATCATTTAAAGTGCTATATACTGCACTGTTCTTTGTTTACTTATTATCATTTAAAGTGCTATATACTGCAGTGTTCTTTGTTTACTTGTTGTCATTTAAAGTGGTATATACCGCACTGCTCTTTGTTTGCTTGTTGTCATTTAAAGTGCTATTCACTGCACTGCTCTTTCCTTACTTGTCATTTAAAGTGCTATATACCACACAGCTCTTTGTTTACTTGATATTATTTAAGTGCTAAATACTGCGCTGTTCTTTATTTACTTATCATTTAAAGTGTATATATACTGCCCTGCTCTTTGTTTACTTGTCATTTAAAGATCTATGTTCTGCACTGCTCTTTCTTTACTTGTCATTTAAAGTGCTAAATACTGCACTGTTCTTTGTTTTCTTGTTATTATTTAAAGGGCATATATACTGCCCTGCTCTTTCTTTACTTGTCTTTTAAAGTGCTAAATACAGCACTGCTCTTTGTTTACTTGTTGTCATTTAAAGTGTATATATACTGCTCTGCTCTTTGTTTACTTGCTATTTAAAGTGCTATATACTGCACTGCTCTTTCTTTACTTGTCATTTGAAGTGTTATATTCCGCCATGCTCTTTGTTTACTTGTTGTCATTTAAAGTGTTATATACTGCACTGTTCATGTTTACTTGTCTTTTAAAGTGCTCTATACAACACTGTTCTTTACTTACTTGTCATTTAAAGTGGTATATACTGTACTACACTTAGTTTACTTGTTGTCATTTAAAGTGCTACATACTGCACTGCTGTTTGTTTACTTGTCATTTAAAGTACTACATACTGCATTGCATTTTGTTTACTTGTCATTTAAAGTGCTATGTACTGTACTACTCTTTGTTTTCTTGTTGACATTTAAAATCCTGTATACTGCACTGCTCTTTGTTTAGTTGTTGTCATTTAAAGTGCTATGTTCTGCACTGCTCTTTGTTTGCTTGTTGTTGTTTAAGATGCTATATACTGCACTGCTCTTTGTTTACTTGTCATTTAATGTGCTGTATACTGCACTGCTCTTTGTTTTCATGTTGACATTTAAAGTGCTGTATACTGCACTGCTCTTTGTTTACTTGTTGTCATTTAAAGTGCTATATACTGCAATGATCTTTACTTGTTGTCATTTAAAGTGCTATATACTGCACTGCTCTTTATTCACTTGTCATTTAAAGTGATGTATACTGCACTGCTCTTTGTTTACTTGTTGGCATTTAAATTGCTATATACAGCACTGCTCTTTCTTTACTTGTCATTTAAAGTATGGTATACTGCAGTGCTCTTTGTTTAATTGTCATTTAAAGTGCTCTATACTGCACTGCTCCTTGTTTACTTGTTGTCTTTTAACGTGCTATATGCAGCACTGCTCTTTGCTTACTAGTCATTTAAAGTGTGATATACAGCACTGATCTTTGTTTTCTTGTTATCATTTAAAGTGCTATGTACTGCACTGCTCTTTGTTTATTTGTTGCCATTTAAGGTGCTATATACTGCACTGCTCTTTGTTTACTTGTTATCATTTAAAGTGCTATATACAGCACTGCTCTTTGTTTACTTTTGTCATTTAAAGTGCTAAATACTGCACTACTCTTTGTTTAATTGTTGTTATTTAACATGCTATATACTGCACTGCTGCTTGTTTACTTGTTGTCATTTAAAGTGCTATATACAGCATTGCTCTTTGTTTGCTTGTTGTCATTTAAAGGGCTATATACTGTACTTCTCTTTGTTTACTTTTCATTTAAAGTGCTATACATGGCACTGCTCTTTGTATACTTGTCATTTAAAGTGCTAAATACTGCACTCTCTTTGTTTACGAGTTGCCATTTAAAGTGCTATATACTGCACTGCTCTTAGTTTAATTGTTGTCATTTAAAGTGCGATATGCTGCACTGCTGCTTGTTTACTTGTTGTCATTTAAGGTCCCCATTGAGTCACAGGATCCACTTAACTAACCAATTTGCCATTTTAAATTAGGCAATGAAGAAAGAGAGATGAGATATCTTGTTTTCAGGTTTACCTTGGGAGGTGGGCTACATTACACCCACGTTAATGATGGTGTAGAATGTTGGCCTGGTCACCAGGGAAAAGCACCCTCTATCTTGATAATGCCATGGGATCTGGGCTAGCAATATAGCCTAAAGGTTTGTGTAACGAGCTGTGAATGAGTTTGATACATCTAGCAGACCTGGTTTTGATCCCCACAATCGCCACTTGTATACTGTGTGGCTATGAACAAGTCGCCTTATCTCCACATTGCTCCTGGGTCGTTCCTATAATTGGGAATATGTCTAATTAATTATTCATAAGCTAAAGAAGCTGAATTATGGCCGCAGTGCTGGTCTGAAATCTCTAAGAAATGCTTGGCATGGCAGCCACAGACCTAGCGCCAAAGTATTACGGAGTCTGAAAAATTTAAAAAATAGGACAATTAACAAGTTAGAAAACATTTAAACAACAAAACATATATTAAAAAAGGTACAACGTAGAAAATATGATACCTCTGCTAACACGGAAGAGGACAGAAACAGATCCCACTGCAGTCTTCAAAACACACCACAGTATCATTACACGGCACCACAGAGAAAGAAAAAGAAAGAAAAAAAACTCCCCAAAATTAATTATTGCAGTTAGACTAATAATGGTAAGAGAGACCTCAGAGCCATTAATTCTATTTATTCATTAGCCAGTCAATTTATTTATTTAAGTGCTTTGATAACTGGGTAGGTGCACTGATCTGGAGTACCGTTTCCAGGCACGACCCAGGCCGTAACATGCAGTGAACAGAGAGGGAAAAAAACATCTACATGATGGATGACAAACTGAGTGGTACGATAGTCATTGCCAACAGTGTATGAACAGGCAGGCAGGAAACATACAATAGAATAAAAACTCACAGTTCCTTCACAGGTGTTAGAAATAACTGTACTGTATATTACAACAGAATAAAGGACAGGGCAAACAGGGTGCATAAACACATACAAAGACATGGTGACATGGTCAAGAAACCCACATTGACAGAGCAGGGATGAGTACGGGGAGGGTGAGATTAGACAGGGCACAGTGACGTGGTCAGGGAACCCACATAGACAGTGCAGGGATGAATGAGATTATTTTTTTATTTTATTTTTTATTTAGTTGTTTAAACAGGAGTAGCACACTAAGCTGAAAGCTTTTTTACAGGAGCGACCTGGGAGCACAAGGAAGTTAAGTGACTTGCTCAGGGTTGCACAGTAAGCAAGTGGAAGCTGTGGGATTCAAACTCAGGTCTGGTCTGTTGGATGTCACCAGATTTGCAGCTCAGAACCTTAAACCACTGTGCTATACTGCCTCTCATTCTCCCAGAGACTAGACAGGACACAGTGAAAGGGGAGAAAGTGCTTTAGGAGGTCAGGCAGCAGAGGAAAGAAAGTGACTGGTGAGGGGGAAGGGGTAACTAGGAAAGCATAGGCACTTGGTCTCATCTAACAGCCAGGATTTGAAAGTACCTTGAACATGTTATGGGTATCCAGGGAGAGGACGGGTGTGGGGAAATTAATGACTGCCTGGCTGGGTGGGATTTTCCCTTGGCTGTGCCTCAGGTCTTCTTTCCACCCAGCTGGCTGTTAATCTTCAGGAAATCACCAGCTTTTCAGTCATTATTGTTTAATTGTGCCCAGTGGGCTACATCTGGCTACTAAAGATAAAAAAAAAATGTATACATTGAGAGCCACCGGAACTAGACAGAAAGGACCACGGTTTAACATCTTATTTAAAAGGCAGTTTCCAGAACATATTTACATTTGTGAAGCAATGCTACCTTACCCTGGGGACTATTGATTAACGTTTCAAAATGCACCGTGGACATTTACTTCATATTAAATTCCTTCCTCCCACTGCAGCACCCAGAGAGGAATAGGACTACCAACACAGCAGTAGATGTTTAATCTGAGGCACATTGCTGAGCCTAGTCGAACAAAATTCAGAGTCAATGAACTCATGTCATTGCAGGAAAACAATAAAGCCCTTTTCCTGCAAACCAGATGATAAAAGTGGATTTCTAATTAACCATTTGGTGGTTGCACCCCTTTTTTCAGTTTTCAGGAAAATGTTGAAAACTGTAATATTCTGTCTCCATTCCACTTTTATTGCTTTACGGCTCTGGATATAACTTGCCTCACCATGGTTGCTTGATGGGAGGTTGTCCAAAATAAGATGTTTCTGGTTTTTGCCTGTTGTGGAACATCACCTGCAGCCTAGCCCTAAAGTCCTCTCTAGTACAAATGGATCCGAATTCTGCATTTTTTTGCTTTGGGGCTTTAAATTGCCCTCCTACACTCACCACTGGGAGCTGCACTCTATTCTGGGGAAATCTTCCACAGACTTGTGGTGGCACAGATATAGTACCCTGCTGATGTTCAGTTTCTTTTTTTGTTGTCCAGAATCATTTTTACTAGGCTTATATAAAAGATACAACACTACAACAACAGACACATCTTAAAAGTATTAATTTCACCATGAATTATGCAGGTTCAATACACACAGCAATAACTTACTTACTAAATACTATTCCAAAATAAGAATAGATCTCTAATGGGAAGTAGAAAAGAAGAAAAAGTCTGAAAAAGAGAAAAAAGAATGGGAAAACAAGCATTTGTCAATGCCAAGTGTCCATCGTGTGCACTGGTGTTATTTTGGAGGGGAGGGGAGGTATGAGCCTGCATTGACAAATTTCAACACGGGTTCACAACATCTTATTACCCCAACTCATGAAGAAAGGAAGAATACAATTTTAGCTCCTGTCAAAAAGGTGATTTTATGCAGTGGCTTTGAAATCACCTTTCAGAATGAAAAAAATAAACATTTTGGCCAGGATCTGAAAAAGGGTGACTGTCACATTCATGAGGTGCTGTGAAGAAAGGGCTCTGTAGAAAATTTGGGGTCAGATTATTGAAAGGTACCAAAGGTACGAGTCTGCATTTGTTAATTTAAGTGCAGACTCCTAACTCTGTTGTTTGTCAATATTTTCACACCAAATTTTCAATGTAGCATTCTTATGACTCTATCTCATGAACACAGGTGGGTGGAGAAAATATTCAACTCCTGCCCCAAAAGGTCTTTTTGCACAGCGGCTGTGAAAAAACCTTTTGGGATGCAAAAACACATTTACGAAAATATGAAATTTGTCAGCAGATAAAGGCCTAGAGGTCTATCAAGTCTGCTTGAATATGCAGCTAGCACCCCTTATTCTGCATCTGCCCCTCCCTTCCACCCCTCCCCTTCATTAACCCTCCCCCTTGTCCTGTTCCATCCCCTTTTGAAGCAGTCCACTGTTCTACTGGATACCACTTCTGCAGGTAACGCATTCCACCCAGCCACCACCCTCTCTGTAAAAAAGTGTCTCCTCATCTCCCTACTGAACCTTCCTCCCTCCAGTCTCATATCATGGCCCCTGGTGGCCCTCCCCTCCCTTACTTTGAACAGCCCCTCTGTACCCATCTTGCTTATTCCTTTCATGTATTTAAAGGTTTCAATCATGTCACCCCTGTCCATCCTCTTCTCCAGTGAGTACATGTTCAACTCCTTCAACCTCCTCTCATATAAGTCCCCCAGCCCCTTGATCATCTTTGTCACCCTGCGCTGCACCCCTTCCAGTAACTTAATGTCCCTCTTCAGATAAAGGCACCAGTACTGCACACAGTACTCCAGGTATGGTCTAAATAATAACCTATACAATGGCAGAATCACCTCCTCCCTCCTCGAGCATATACCCCATGCAATACAACCCAGCATTTTGTTGGCCTTTGCAGCTGCCTTCCTACATTGTGCAGAGTTGTTCATTGACCCTATAATGAGCACACCCAGATCCTTCTCCTCTTCTGTCTGGACTAGCTGCACTCCCCCCAGCTGGTAGCTCCTCCTTGGGTTCTTCATCCCAAAATGCAGCACTTTGCACTTTTCAGCATTAAACCCCAGTTGTCAGTTGTCTGACCAGGTTTCAAGCTTTGCCAGATCATCCTGCAGCCCCTGCCATCCCTCTAGGTCATCCACCACCATGCCTACCTTGGTATCTTCAGCAAATAGACTGATCTTGCTCTTGATGTCCCATGATATGTCTGCAATGAATATCCCAAGCAACACTGGTCACAACACCGAGCCCTGTGGAACACCGCTCGTCACTGCCCTTGGGTGCGAGAGCTCCCCAACCACCACCACCCTCTGTTGCCTTCCCTGAAGCCAGTTTCCTACCCATCTCACCAGTTTTGCACCCGCCCCTGTGCCTACTAACTTACTTCCCAGCCTTCCATGTAGCACTGAGTCGAATGACTTACTGAAGTCCAGATACAGGACATCCACTGCATGGTCCCTGTCCAGTTGCCTAGTTACCCAGTCATAGAACTCCACCAGGTTGGTTTGGCAGGATCTGCCATGTATGAAGCCATGCTTTTTGCTGTCCTGTAGTCCTTTGGCCTCTTGGAGAGCCACCAGCCTCTCCTTCTGGATAGTCTCCATTAGCTTACCCACGATGGATGTGAGGCTCACTGGTCTGTAGTTTCCCGGTTCATCCTTGGGGCCACTCCTTGTGGAGGGGCACCACATGAGCCATCCTCCAGTCCTGAGGTACACACCCCAAGTATAGTGAGGCATTAAATAGGTCTGCCAAAGGTCCTGCAAGGACCTCTGCCAGCTCCTTCAGTACCCTGGGGTGGATGCCATCTGGGTCTGGTACCTTGTCCACCCTCAGTGCCTTCAAACCCTCTTGAACTCTGCCCTCCATGATTTCCCCATCTGTCACCCCTTCCCCTCCGTTTCTGCCATTTCTTACCCCTTGGGTGACACCTCCCTCTTCTCTTTAGTAAATACTGAGCAGAAGTACTCATTTAGTGCTTCTGCCTTATCACACCCTGCTTCCACCCAACCCCCTCCTTCCTAATCCTTACTATGTGGTACTTACAGCTCATTTTCTCCTTGATGTACTTAAAGAAGTCCTTCTCCCCCTTCTTAATGCCTTGTGCCAGCCTGAGTTCCATAGATGCTTTGGCTCCCCTTACTGCCCTTGTCACCTCCTTCGATTCTGTCAAGTACTCCTCCCTGTCCTCCCCCTCCCTGTTTTCTTGTACTTCCTAAAGGCAGCTCTTTTCCTCCTTACCTTTTCCATGACCTCCTTGCTCAACCAGCTCAGTTTCTTAACCCTAGCCTTCTTGATCTGGACTTTGCAGCAGGTTTTGGTTGCCTCCACTATCCCCAGCTTTATGAGCTCCCACTTCTGGTTAGTGTCCACACTAGATTGAATTCTGACCAGGTACCCTTATACCACTTCCCCCATCCTCCCAAAGTTGGCCCTCCTGAAGTGCGGCACTCTTGTGCTAGATTCCACTCCTTCCTTGCCCATATCCAATGTAAGCCACACTGAGTGGTGGTCACTCCCTGACAGTGGTTCCTCCACTGTAAGTTCTCTCACAAAGTTCCCATTTGCCAGCAAAAGGTCAAGGGTATTCCCTAACCTGGTTGGTTCACTGACCATTTGCAGCAGGAAGCTGTCCTGAAGGCATCCAGCCGCATTCTGCTACCTTCTGTTCTTGGTTGTTGGGTACCCAGTCCACTCCTGGATGTTGAAGTCCCCACAATCACCACACTACCCTTCTCCACAGGTCCTCCTGATCTGTCCTGCTAATTCCTGTCTAACTCCTCCATCTGAGATGGTGGCCTGTACACCACTCCCATTCTAAGAATCCTATTCTTGGAATCCTGGATTTGCATCCAAAGTGACTCCGTACTACCCTCCTCCCCTTCCTCCCTTACACACTTTAATCCTTCCTTCACATATAGTGCCACCCCCCTCCTTTCCCAATCACCCTGTCCCTAGGAAATAACCTGTACCCTGGTGCAGACAGGTCCCAGTCATTGTATTGGGTGGCCCATGTTTCTGTGATGGTTGCAATGTCCACCTCTCCCTCTGCCATGAGAGTCTGTAACTCTGCAGTTTTCCTCCCAAGGCTCCTAGCATTAAGGGTAACCACCTTCCACCCTTCCCCCCTCCCATCCTGCCCCCCTTTCCTAGCATCACCAATAGTACTTGCCATTTGTCCTTTGTCACTGTTATGGGGGTAAGCTCATATGGTTTTCCAGCCTGTGGTCTCTGCATATCTCTTCCCCAATTGCCACCACCCACTCCTAGTTTAAATTCCCAACTTCCTCTATGTACTCCTCCATCCTCTGTTTCAACACTTTCTTTCCCTCCTCGGTCAAGTGTAGTCTGTCCTTGGCATAGAGACTACTGTCCTCCCAGGTCCCTCCCACCCCACAGCCCATACCCTTTAGCACAACACCAGGTTCTTAGCCATCCATCAAATTCCTCTATCCTCAGCTTTCTTGTTGTGCTTGCCTTTGGCACTGGAAGTATCTCTGAGAAAGTTAATGATCTTTTGCCAGGATCTGAAAAATGACAGCAGTCACGTTCATGAGGTGCTGTGAAAAAATGTCTTTCTTGAAAATGTGTGGTCTAAATATTGAAAATTGCCTAAGTTATGAGTCTGCACTTGCAAATTTCAATGCAGGCCAATAACTTCTTTGTTCTTTAATGTCCTTACACCAACCTTTCAGCGTAGCCTTCTTAAGACCCTACCTCATGAACAATGGTGAAGAAACCGTTGTACGCTTGCCCAAAAGGTAATTTTGTGCAGTGACCACAAAATCACCTTTCAGAACAGATTTAATTAACATCAGCTGCCTTGTTCATGAGGTGGAGCCCCCAAAAATGTATGTAGAAAATTAGGGGTAAAAATATTTAAAAATGACCAAGTTATGCCACTAAGCTAAAAATCCCACTGAAATACATTGATTCTCAACTCAAGTCAACTCATTCTTTATTTTTAAAAAGCGCCTTTCCAAAACCAAGGTGCTTGTATAATAAATAATTAAAATACAACAAAAAATAAAACAGCATATTAAAACCCCTTCAACATAGTGGCATTAAAAATCAGGGTAAGCTAGGCTAAATAAATAAGTTCCCAAGGTTGCTTTGAAACCTTGGACGGTCAGGCAATCTCTCACCCAATGAGGTAGAGAATTCCACAGAGTCGGGGCCATAAAACTAAATGACTTGGCCCCTGATGTCTTCAAATGGACCCTGGGATTCTCTAGCAATCCTTCATTGGTGGATCAGAGATGGTGGAGGACAGTAGGGGTAAAGATGATCTTGCAGGTAACTAGGTCCCTGGTCATGTAGGGCCTTATAGGTCAGCAAACTGACCTTAAAGGTGATCCACCACTGTACTGGCAGCCAGTGCAGTCCGCGGAGGACAGGCATTATTTTACTGGTCCTAGAAGTACCAGTCAAAAGCCTGGCTACTGCATTCTGCACTAGCTGCAAGCGGTGGATATCAACCCTTGGTAGCCTTAGGTAAAGGGCATTGCAGTAGTGAAGGCGGGAGGTAACAAAGGTGAAATGCTGAAACCCTGCCTGAACTATGTTTTGACATGCTGTTATATTTTGAACAGCATCTGAGTAGAGTAACTTGATTAATAAGAAAGCTAAGTTGAAAATGTAGGATGCGTCACCGGCCCAGTGACCTTGAGGGTCAAGGTGCTGGATGCCACACCTTGAGCATGCTGGTGACCCATGTTCAAGAATGAGCACGGGCCACTTGGGGTTAACAGTAGAGGAGAAGGATGGAGCACCCCAGGGACAGCTCTCTCCTTCCCCAGGGAGAGGGTCAACCAGTTGTTGGTGCATGCCTGGCCCATCGGGGCAGAGGTGGGGCAGACACTTAATGGGGTGCATGCATAGGAAAGTATGCGGCATCATCGCTGGCATCCTTGCACACTCCACCCCTAAAGGGCAGAAACCAGGAGAAAAAAAGCTCATGGTGGATGATGGAGGGAGCTTTCAGGTATTGTTCCCAAAGAGTCATGGCGCTGACCCCTGTACTGGATCTGGTCTTGGTGGGGGTGGGCCAACCAGTCAGTGCAGGCTGGTGGACTTTGGGGAATGGGTCTGGGGAATCCCTCCAGATAGGGAGGGCCTTGGCACAGAAGTTCAATTAATTTCTAAAAACATGCAGGGCCAGATATTCAAAAGGGTTGCGCATGCTCAAGTCCCAAATTGCTCCATTTTGCGATATTCAGCAGAAGGCAGTTGCGCCACTGAAAACAGGCTGAGCAACAGTACAATGCAAATGAATGCATGCTCAACAGGAGGGGGAGGAACCATGCATAAACTGCACAGCCCGATATTCAGCCAGGCTGTGCAGAGTTGTGCAGGCGCAACCCCCAACCTGAGCCTGCAGGACCTTGAGCCCCCCAAAAAAGGCTTAAGTCGAGGGCCACCCACAGGTGAGCTGCTGTATTGCAGGGCACAACACAGCAGCTGCCACCTGTGGCTGGCCCTCAACTCAGTCCCTGTGCCCCCCAGCCCGATCGTGGGCATAGTGTACTCCCCCCCACCAGCCCGATCGGGGGCATCAATGTGGCTCCCCCCTCCTGTTCACATCCCTGGTGGTCCAGTGGACCGAAATGCCCAGGCAGAAAGTAAATTGAAACCCCTCCCTTGTGCCCGATCACGGGCAGAAAGTAAATTGAAACCCCTCCCTTGTGCCCGATCGCGGGCAGAAAGTAAATTGAACCCCGAACATGTCCCTTGTGCCCGATCGCGGGCAGTAAGTAAAGTGACCCCCCACCCCAAACATCTCCCTGGTGGTCAGTGGACCGCAATGCCTGATCACGGGCAGAATGTAAATTGACCCCCAAACATCTCCCTGGTGGCTAGTGTCCCCCCACCCCACCCACGACAGCCCAACCACCTGCTCCCCGGCAGCGGTAGGCAAATTCCTCCCACCTGCCAGCCGCCCGCAAAAGAATGACTACTCTGTAGGGCTGCACGCCCATTGGTGCAGAGCAAGAGCCAATAGATTATGCAGCCCATACCAGTACATGACAGTCCAGATTTGTGAATGATTCATTCACAAATCCTGGTTTTCATCATCTCTGTTCTAACAATACACTCTTTCTTCCAGCGCTAATACGCGACCAGCGTATCGAGTCAGCGAGAGCGAAATAACGAGGTGGAGTGGGATGCTGCTGCGCTGGCTGCCGAGGGCGGGGGTGAGTGAGGCTTCATGGGTGGGTGGGGTGGGGGGACACTAGACACCAGGGAGATGTTTTGGGGGTTCATTACATTCTGCCCGTGATCGGGCATTACAGTCCACTGGACCACCAGGGAGATGTTCGGGTGGGGGTCACTTACTTTCGCCCACGATCGGGCACAAGGGACATGTTTGGGGGTTCAATTTACTTTCGCCCGTGATCGGGCACAAGGGAGGGTTTCAATTTACTTAGTGCCCGATCGAGCATTTCGTCCACTGGACCACCAGGAGATGTCTGGAGGAGGTGGGAGCTACATTGCTGCCCCCACTCGGCTGCAGGGGCGCCGCCTCCGACGGCTGCTGCCTGCAGGCAGCCAGGCGAAGTCTCGGGATCGCGCACACCCACATGCTAAATGGCATGCAAATGGGCCATAATCAGATGCAAATGGCCCCCGCGCCTTTTGCATGAATTATGGCCCATTTGCATGTCACCTTTGAATATCGTGATTTTGGCGATGGCACAATGGTACTTGGTCATCAAAAAGTTGAATGCTCCACTCTGACAACTTGCGGTGGTGCAAGTTCCTGTGCCATGCACAGTGGCTGTGGCTGGGGGGTGATATTCAAAGGAGTTGCTCAATAGCGCAACTCTTTTGAATATCACCCCGGCCACACCCCTGCGCAACTATTTTGTGCAGCGCAAGGGCTTGTGCCTCAGAATGGTGCAGTTTGAATATCCAACCCGCAGTGTGCAAATATTTAAGAGTTCTGCAGTTGCTAGCAAACATACCAAAATTGTAATGACTGACCATAACTTTGTCATTTTTTCACATTTTGACCCTAAATGTTGAACATAGTCTTCTTATCACCCCATCTCATGAACCCTGTAAGTGAAAATGTTCAAATCTGTGGAAAAATGGCATTCCATGCCACAGGTGTGAAAACACACTATGGGCAGGATATGAGTAGCGACAGCTGTACTGTTCATGAGGTGGTGTGATAAAAAAGCCACAATGAAAATTCGGAGTTAAAATATTGAAAATTACCAAAGTTACATGTGTGTGTGGAACATTTTGAATGACTGGGTGTAACTTGGTCATTTTTTGGAGTTGTTTTTCACCATATTACAACATGGTCTATTCAGGGACCCCCACCTCATCAAACATGCCACTGTCCTTTCATTTACTTGTCCCGAAAAATGATTTCACAGAGTGACCGCACCATTCTGAGCCACAGGTGTAAAAACATGTTTCAGGCAGGATGCAAAACATGACAGCTATACTGTTCATAAGGAGGTATGAAGAAATGCTAATATTGAAAATCTGGAGTGAAAATATAAAAATTGGCAAAGTTATTATGTGAAATCACCTTTTAGGACTGAGAAACAAAATGACTGTGACGGTGTTCATGAGGAGGGGTGCCAAATGCTCACAGCCTAGGAAATAAAACCCCAGACCTGCAGGCAATAATGTCAGAGGCTAAACTGGACATAGTAGCAATTAATGAGACGTGGTTTACCAGTAACCACTCTTGGGAGACTTCAATGCCTGGCTATGTATTATTCAGAAGAGACCGAGGTGCAAAAAGGGGGGGAGGAGTGGCTCTGTATGTCAATGAAAATATCAAAGCTACAGAAATTCAGAATACACATAAGGAGCCAGAAGAACTGTGGGTCACCCTGGAAGCAGGAAATGGGACAGCCTTAAGAACCGGGGTTGTCTACAGGCCCCCAGACCAGGGGGAGGACATAGACACATTACTGTTAGAAGATATACAAAACATGACAGCTAAAGGGGAGGTTCTGATAATGGGAGATTTCAACATGCTGGATACAGATTGGTCAACACCAGCAGGAACATCTGCCAGAACTAGACACATAGTGGATTCTCTGCAAGAGAAGGGCCTCAAACAACTGGTACAGCAACCCACAAGAGACAGGGCTATCCTAGATCTAGTACTGACTAACAGGGAAGGGATCACAGATCTCCAGGTAGAAGGTCACCTGGGGGCCAGTGACCATCACATGGTGTGGTTCAATTTGGCTAGTACATCTAAATCATCCCACTCCAAGGCAAAAATATGGGACTTCAGAGGAGCTGACTTTGATAAGATGGCCAACAGAGTTAAGCTAGCTTTGGCAAAAAGAAACACAGGTGAGGGGGTATGGGCAAAGTGGGCAAGCATTAAGGATGCAATACTTGAAGCAACATCCCATTGTGTTAGACAGAAAAGGAAGTGCAAAAGAAGAAGGAAACCACTTTGGTTCTCAAATACAGTAGCAGAAAAGGTCAGAGCCAAAAGGCTGGCCTTCAGGAAATATAAGGAACACAGCGGGATGAAGATAGGAGGCATACCAAACTGCCCTAAGGGAAGCAGGGAAGGCAGTAAGGCAGGCAAAGTCCCAAACTGAGGAAACACTAGCACAAACAGTAAAAGAAGGTGACAAGACTTTCTATAGATACATTAGTGAAAGGAGAAAGTCCAGAGGAGGTATTGCTAAGCTTAATGGAGAAAAGGGAGCATGTGAGGAGGAGGACCTTGCAATGCATCTATCCTAAATAGATACTTTCGCTCAGTATTTACTGAAGTGAAGGTAGGGCAGGGCCCACAGCTCAGCATCATGGACACAGGGGGGAGGGAGGTGAGCACTACTCCCTTCACAAAAGAAAGGGTCCTACAAGAGCTTGCTAAGCTCAGGGTGGATAAGGCCATGGGACGCAATGGCATACATCCCAGGGTACTTAAGGAGCTAAAGGTGGAACTAGCAGAGCCATTAGCAGAACTGTTTAGTGAGTCTCTGAGCACAGGAGAGGTCCCAGAAGACTGGAGAAGGGCTCATGTGATCCCACTCCACAAGAGTGGTAGCAGGGAGGAGGCGAGGAACTACAGACCAGTCAGTCTTACCTTAGTAGTGGGCAAGATTACGGAGGCACTCCTTAAGGAAAGGATAGTGCAACACCTGGAATCCATAGGGGCACAGGATCCAAGACAGCATGGGTTTACAAAAGGAAGGTCTTGCTAAACTAATCTCATAGTTTTCTTTGACTGGGTAACCAGAGTGGTGGACCAAGGGGGAGCAGTTGATGTCGCTTACCTTGATGTCAGCAAAGTTTTTGACACTGTTCAGATAGAAGATTGATAAATAAGCTGGGTAGGCTCGGGTGGGTCAGAAGTTGGTCAACTGGGTGGCAAACTGGTTGATGGGCAGAAAACAGAGAGTGGTGGTAAATGGTATACAGTCAGAAGAGATGCAAGCCACAAGTGGGGTACCTCAGGGATCAGTCCTGGGGCCAGTCCTCTTCAACATCTTCATTAGTGACCTTGCAGATGGACTAGAGGGTAAGGCTTGTCTGTTTGCAGATGACACCAAGATCTGCAACAGAGTAATGATCTAGATGGGGTGGGCAGAATGAGAAGAGATCTGGAAAAACTAGCAAAATGGTCAGAAGAGTGGCAACTAGGATTTAATGCAAAGAAGTGCAAAATCACGCACATAGGGAAGAGAAACCCTGAAGCCACCTATAGCCTGGGAGGGGAGTTGCTAGCAGTCACAAAGGAAGAAAGGGACTTGGGCATCATCATCACTGATGACCTGAAATAATCCAAGCAGACCTCTAAAGCAGTAGGTAAGGCTAGGGGGGTGTTAGGGTGTATTAGTAGGGGTATCACAAGTCGTAAGAGGGAGGTAATAATTCCTCTTTACAAGACACTGGTTAGGCCCCATCTGGAGTACTGTGTGCAGTATTGGAGGCCACACCTTCACAAGGACATTAACCAAATTGAGGAAGTCCAAAGAAGGGCAACCAAAATGGTGCAGGGACTGCATCAGAAGACACGTGAGGACAGATTAACAGAGCTCAATATGTATACACTTCAGCAAAGGAGGGAAAGAGGTGATATGATCGAGGCATTCAAACACCTTAAGGGCATTAACAAGGTGAAAGAGTCTAACATATTTAAATATAAGAAAAATAGCAGGACAAGAGGACACAGCATGAGATTAGAGGAGGGCCGATTAAGGGGGAATGTGAGGAAATTCTTTTTCACAGAAAGGGTGGTGGATGCATGGAATGGCTTACCACAAGAAGTGGTGGCTATGAATACAGTGCAGGGCTTCAAACAGGCATGGGATAGGCATAAGGGAGCAATACAAATGACTATGAATAGATAGGCCACTGACAAAGCAAAGGCCGATGGCACATTTATAAGGTAGAAAAAGAAATGGGCAGACTGGATGGACCTTGCGGTCCTTATCTGCCGTCAACTTCTATGTTTCTATGTTTCTAAGAACCCCATGTTGAAAATTTTGGGCCAAAATTCCTAAAAATGACTGCTGTATCAACCTAAGTTTAAACCCTCAGACTGCCATTATACGGCGCTTACCTTTGATTCTTCAGTTTGCCAGTCGGCTTTGAAGAGTGCAGACGGTGCCAGGTAGGAGAAAAGACAGCACCGACCTGCAGCGTTAAGTATGGGGTAAGGGGTGGATGTACAAAAGAGGTGGGGATGGGGAGGGGGCTGGAAAGACGATGAAGGACCGTTTTCCTTTTTACATGTAAACAAACAAACAAAATAAAAGGTAGTTGGGGACAGTTTTCTTTATTTTACAGGAAAAAATATTACATTAATTTAGGTACACTGGTGTGGGCTCCCAGTGTGCCACAATAGTGGTGGTGATGGGGGAACGTGCCGACACAGAGATTGGCACAACGATGTCGGCATGGCCCAGGGATGGGTACCAGAGGGTGTGTGGTGGACAGCACACAGAGGGAGGGAGTGGGAAGGTTGCTTCTGCTGTTGGGAGCTTGACTGGTGGGAAATCCAGAGGCATGTCTGTGCCTGCGAGTCTGTGCCGATTTCTAAATCGGCCATTGCTACAGCTGCACTTTCAGAATTTCATATTCATACGCAGTTGGAGATACTGCTACCACCCTCCCACCACACCCCCCACTGGCAACACAGCATGATCATGATTTGTATTCTGAAAAGGAAAAGATGCACCACTACCCAATTTACAAACCATGGAACACAAAGCAAATAAAAATGATCATAGCAATATGGTGTGTGTGTGTGTGTGTGTGTGTGTTTAACTATGCAGACCTTCTGCAGTCTCACCTTATAGTAGAGTTTACCGGTGCAGTTAAATGACTGCTAGTGTATGCTGAACTGTCTGCTGCATAGTACATTGAGCTGTATGTGGGGTACCCATCGCTGATGATATAAAGTGGGTGATGGCACACTGTATTCAGTAAGTTTGGCATGATAGAGGGCTAGCCAGTCACCTTGCAGTGCCACTGAACCATTGTTGGGTTACAGTGCACAATGCAAGATGGCAGTGTGAGTGCCCAGCACCTAAGAGACCACTGGCACCATCTAGATACAGACTTCACTCACTGCCTGGGGGGGTTTGTCATGCAGGATGGGCTGGGTGGCAATCTATGGAGTAGTGCAGGAGTCAGTCTGTCACCCTGCAGTGCCACTGAACCATTGTTGGGTTACAGTGCACAGTGCAGGGCAGCAGTATGAGTGCCCAGCAGCTAAGGGACCTCTGGCACCATCTGGATACAGACTTCACTGGCTGCCTGGGGGAGTTTGTCATACAGGATGGGCTGGTTGGCAATCTACAGAGTAGTGCTGGAGTCAGTCTGTCACCCTGTAGTGCCACTGAACCATTGTTGGGTTACAGTGCACAATGCAGGGTGGCAGTGTGAGTGCCCAGCAGCTAAGGGACCTCTGGCACCATCTGGATATAGACTTCACTTGCTGCCTGGGGGAGTTTGTCATGCAGGATGGGCTGGTTGGCAATCTATGGAGTAGTGCAGGAGTCAGTCTGTCACCCTGCACTGCCACTGAACCATTGTTGGGTTACAGTGCACAATGCACAGTGGCAGTGTGAGTGCCCAGCAGCTAAGGGACCTCTGGCACCATCTGGATACAGACTTCACTTGCTGCCTGGGGGAGTTTGTCATGCAGGATGGGCTGGTTGGCAATCTATGGAGTAGTGCAGGAGTCAGTCTGACACCCAGCAATGCCACTGAACCAGCCTTGGGTTACAGTGCACAATGCAGGGTGGCAGTGTGAGAGCCCAGTAGCTAAGGGACCTCTGGCACCATCTGGATACAGACTTCACTCACTGCCTGGCGGAGTTTGTCATACAGGATGAGCTGGTTGTCAATCAACGGAGTAGTACTGGAGTCAGTCTTTCACCTTGCAGTGTCACTGAACCATTATTGGGTTACAGTGCACAATGCAGTGTGATACAGACTTCACTCGTTGCCTGGGGGAGTTTGTCATGCAGAATGGGCTGGTTGGAAATCTACTGAGCAGTGCTAAAGTCAGTCTGTCACACTGCAGTGCCACTGAACCATTGTTGGGTTACACTGCACAAAGCAAGGTGGCAGTGTGAGTGCCCAGCAGCTAATGGACCTCTGGCACCATCTGGATACAGACTTCACCCCCTGCCTGGGGAGTTTGTCATGCAGAATGGGCTGGTTGGCATTCTATGGAGTAGTGCTGGAGTCAGTCTGTCACACTGCAGTGCCACTGAACCATTGTTGGATGGGCTTGTTGGCAATCTACGGAGTACTGTAGTGCTGGAGTCAGTCTGTCACGATCTAAATCCCTCAGATGCATCTACACAACACATGGGAATACAGCAGGTGCAGGTTTGATGCTAGTACTCCCAGCAAACAATGCACTAGGGAGGAGTGTGGGGGTTACCTGAACATTCACTCTCTGTCACACAGCTCTGTGCTGAAAGCACTGCTGCAGCATCAGGCAGGTAGCCTTGCCCTACACTCCCCAGGCTCAGGGATATTTATAAGTGGCCACCAGCCCGATATAGCACAAACCAACTGCTGCCTGCTACCATCTGGGCATGGGGTCCTGCATAGCACAGTAGGCAGGCAGCATTGGTTCTGCTGGTAGAAATGGCAGAATGGCCGGGATTCCGGAATCCAGGCCACTGTCACACATTTGTTACATGAAACATCTTACATACTGTTACTGCCATGATTGTCAGCCCTCATGATCTTTACTTTTAATTTTTTTCTTTTCATATTTTAATTTTATATAGTGCCCAAAGGAAGAGGACTTTGAAACAGCAACACTGTAGGCTCAACCCCACCACCCAACCTTTCCAGAAACATTGTACTCAGATACAGGTTCAGTGTCTACCCCCAAGGCTCTGGACCCATTTCTGCCCTCAGATCAGACACCCAGATTCATCCCTCCAGGCACAAATTACAGACAATGGACCCCCAAAAAACAGGCACAAAGCCCCCCAATAATTGGACTCCAGTTCAACACCCAAACATCACACATATGTTCACCCTCTTTACCTCCAGCAGGGGGCATGTGGTCACCTCCTCCCTCCACCTGACTATTTGTGTACTCCAAACATATGCCCTCCCAAGCCAGACACACAAATCATCCCCCAGTACAGGAACAACCACTACAAACACAGTAAAATACCCTTCAGAAATATTTACAAGTCTGCCATCTTAAAATCAACCAGTCTTCCTTTGTGAACTGGTACAAAAACAGTTGTCCCTCCAACCACCACATGCTGCTTCCATTCATTTTCCGAACAACGTTTGCTCTTTTCAGGAGCCGGGTGACAGTATCCTGGGAATAGATCCATTTGCAACAACTAAGCTCCTGACTCCTTAGTGACTGACTGAATTGGTTTTATCTGTAACAGGATGGGGTTTTCTGAAAATATTCAACCTGTAACTAAGCTATCTGGGTCTCCTGTTTACTTTTACACAGTGCAATTTAATTACTAGAAGAAGAGACTGAAATAATTTGTCTGCAGGGCTCAGTGCATTTCGCAACAGGCTGTACAAAACCTGCATTTTTTAGATGTTCTCTTTTGCAAGAGTGAAGCAACTTTAGCTAACTTCTGGTTTTCCACCTAGACGTGGACTAAAATGATAAAACTGTAAGGTGTTCTAGAAGTCTCCTTTGGCTATCTTTAGCAAAGCTTTTCAACTGCACAGCCATGTCAGACAGGTGTCCTGTGCAGGCACCATACTCACCAGAAAGCATAAAGAAATGGTATCACACTGCAGCTCCTGTAGAAGGTGTTGTTTATGTCCGAGCTGCAGTACGAGCGTTTCTATTTTACTTTCATGGGGCGTGTTGGCTTGCACCAGACACCAGCCTGGAGAAGTGGCTGTGCAGCTGAAATGTGGTGGAGTGAGTAAGAAAGTTGTGTAGGAGTTAGACAAAACTCTTTTGTAAAACTTATATGGGAACTGTAGTCTGGCACTTTGATTTAATTCTCACCCATCTGGCTGATTTTCCTCCTCCTCCTCCTCACTCACTGGGTCTCCTCCTCTCATATCCTCCCATCCCACCCCGGCTCCCACCACACCACATGCAAAGACACTTCTTCCAGTCAGAAGACTGTGAACATAAATAGAAAATGAATACAAAAAATATCGACAGAGAAATAATGGATCTGAGTGTGTATCGAATCCAGGGCATGCTGTCTTGCACCAGATGCCAACCTCAAGATGCGGCTGCGCAGTTCAAAAGAGATGTTGGAGTGAGCTAGGTAAGATGTAACAGATGTCAGACAAAACTTTATGAGCTACGTGTTTTTTTATTCTGAGACATCCAATCCTTGTCCTTACTCACTCCTCCTCCTCTCAAGCAAGCCAGCCCCACCCCCATGGGGGGACTACAAAAACAAACTTTAAAGAAATAGTGATTGCCAGTTAGAACATGAAACCACAGGAAACAGACAGTCTTAAACTCCTCTCCAGTAAACTCCAGTCTTACTCTGCTACCACTTCAAGCTTGTGACTTCTCAGCCAGTATTGCAAAAGCAGTTTTTTGTGTTTACTTGCATGCACATGCTAGAAACACATTGTGTCAGCTTCCTTCAGTAGCGGGTTGCGGGCCCGCGCAGTGTTGGAATAGTAGCAGTCCGTTTTCGGGCTGGTCTCTGCTGTGCCAATAGAGGGAGCATGCTGTCGATGACAGCAGTTAGTGAGCATGCCACGATGCTCAAAGAAATTGACCGCTGCAATCAGGGAGCACCTCGTCACTGAACAATCAGCTGTGTTTCCTGACTGCAGCAGTCAATTACCGTTGCATTGTCTGGTGTCCCCTTTCAATAAACATGACGACGGCTTCTCTGTCAGCCTCTCACAGTCCCCACGAAGCTGACAGACAGCCGCTGCCTGCCTCTTCTAGTCCCTGTTAAAGATGACGGGGTGCCCAATCCCATTGTCGGCATGCCCCCTCCCCAGTTCATTTGCTGACGGGGTATTCTAAGCCCCATTGGCATGATGCAGCCCCCCATTTGTTATGTACCGAGGGGGTGCCAATCCCCCTCATTCATGCACACCCCCCAAAGCACACTGTATGGCTGATGAGGGTGTCCAATCCCTATTGGCTCCAGTTCCCTCCCCCTATAAACACCAAGGTAGGACGTTGGGAGCCCACCCCAGTTTGCTCATGTGCTCCCCCATCACCCTGTATGGCTGATGGGGGTGCTCAGTCCCCATCATCTCCACTCCCCCTCCCAACAAACCTCCAGGAGGCATGCTGCAAGCCCACCCCAGCAAGCCAAAAGTCCTGTGGTATCTTTTTTTTTTAATTGCTGTAAAAAAAAAAGGTCCCTAGTTCAGTCTCTTGCCCTTCCCCCAACCCGCACCCACCCTCTGTGCACCACACACCCACACATTCTAGCGAAGATTTTATCAGGACCCGGGGAGATATTAGGTTTGAGGTTCAGGATGCAATGTTTTATATCCTCTAATTCAATTTCCATTGTGCCTGCTGTCTCATCACCCATGTTATTACTTATAAATGACTTGGGACCATATACCCCACAAAGGTAATAATTAAAGAGAAATGCCATGCTGTTGTCGGAAGATACAGTATTGTTGTCATGCAACAATGGACCTACAATACTTTGAGGTTGTTTAAGTAAAGGGAGGGAGGGTTTGCCTGGGGTGGTTGGGATGAGATTGCCGAGCTGGCCTTGCAGCATGGTGGGTGAGTGATAGTGTAGCACTGTGAGGGTTCCAGGAGCGAAGGGAGGGAGGGTTTGTCTGGGGTGGTTTGGATGAGGTTGCTGAGCTGGCTCTGCAGCATGGTGGGCGGGTAATAGTGTAGCACTGCGAGAGTTCCAGGAGCGAAGGGAGGGAGGGTTTGCCTGGGGTGGTTGGGATGAGGTTGCTGAGCTGGCATTGCAGCATGGTGGGTGGGTGATAATATAGCACTGCGAGGGTTCCAGGAGCGAAGAGAGGGTGGGTTTGTCTGGGGTGGTTGGGATGAGGTTGCTGAGCTGGCCCTGCAGCATGGTGGGTGGGTGATAGTGTAGCACAGCGAGGGTTCCAGGAGTGAAGTGAGGGAGGGTTTGTCTGGGGCAGTTGGGATGAGGTTGCCGAGCTGGCCCTGCAGTATGGTGGGTGGGTGATAGTGTAGCACAGCGAGGGTTCCAGGAGTGAAGGGAGGGAGGGTTTGTCTGGGGCAGTTGGGATGAGGTTGCCGAGCTGGCCCTGCAGTATGGTGGGTGGGTGATAGTGTAGCACTGCGAGGGTTCCAGGAGCGAAGGGAGGGAGGGTTTGTCTGGGGCAGTTGGGATGAGGTTGCCAAGCTGGCCCTGCAGCATGGTGCATGGGTGATAGTGTAGCACTGCGAGGGTTCCAGGAGCGAAGGGAGGGAGGGTTTGCCTGGGGTGGTTGGGATGAGGTTGCTGAGCTGGCCCTGCAGCATGGTGGGTGGGTGATAGCGTAGCACTGCGAGGGTTCCAGGATTGGGTTTCGGCGTGCCTTCATTTTTGTGCACCCAACCCACATTGTTTTTTTAAATTTTCACCCCTGACATGCACCCCCTGGAGTTGAGAAACATTAAGTAGGGGGATGTGAGGGCACAGTCCCCTGCATTTCACAATAGAATGTGAGTCCCCAGCACCCTTTTGGTGTGCGCTTGGGGGGTGTACTTCACCAAAACTGATTTTCAACGAGGTACACTCACCCTAATGACAATCGCATTTGTGCATTCGCCATTATAGAACCTTTGCGATCATTTATCTGTAGCTGACATGAGCTGAGCACTAAGTCCAGGATATTATGCCATCTAGTAGGGTAGTATATATGCTGTATTAAAATTACCCTGTTTATGCAATCCAAGAATTCTTTTCCAAGTGAGCTGACTGCCTGATTTACATTCCAGGAAACTATTTTAAAAGTTTGCATATTGTACTCTGGTGTATACTAAGCCACTAGAGACTATCTTCACCAAACAGGGTTAAAAGGACAACAGTAATTATTAAACCAGTCTATTAATAAAAGAAAAACAGTGGGCATTCTCTTTCTTTTGAAAAACTAAAACAGCAAACAATATATGCAGTCGATATATTTTTAAATACTAAAATAGAAAAGTACCTTTAATCAAGTGACTGAATAAATAAACAAATAAATTATCATTGTAATGTAAGTGGTATTAACTATCCTTGCCAAGAAAAAAAAGGATTGGGTAACATAACATGGGATGGTGGCAACTGTAGGATCTGTATCCACTAGGCCTAGGTCCAATGTGGGGTTCTTGTTAGATCCAAAGGAATGGAGGGTAGCAACTACTATGACACACGTATATGTCCGTTTTGAGAGACATTAACATAACAGGTCAAAGTCTCAATGACTATCAGAGGAAAAGGTGAAACAACAGTCTGAAGGTTATTCACTGTTAAAATTAACAGGAGGTTAGGGTTAAAGTATTGAGTCTGGTTCTCTTTAATGTCTTTATTGGTGACATTGCAGTGAGTCTGGAAGGGAAAGTGTGTCTCTTTGCAGACAACACAAAAGTCTGCAATAGGGTTGATTACACAAGAGGGGGTGGAAAGGATCAGGTGGGACTTGGCAAGGATGGAGGAATGGTAAAAAGTATGGCAGCTTAGGTTCAATACAAAGAAATGTAAAGTAAAGCACTTGGGAAACAAAAACCCAGGAGAAGAGCACACAAGGTGGTGGTAGGTACTAACAACAACAAAAATGGAAAAGGACCTGGGGGTAGTCCTATCAGATGACTTAAAGGTGGGCAAGCAATGTGAGAAGGCAGTAAGGAGGGCTGGGGGATACTGGGATGCATAGGGAGAGGCATTACCCTATTCATTAGTGATATATGTCCACAGTTACTACCCTGTGTTACTTGGCGGGGTGCTGGTGTCAACTACTGCTATAAATCCATATCTACTACGTTGTGTTGCTTTCCTTAGTGCTAGTATTCATTACTGATATACGTCCACAGTTATTACACCATGTTATTTTGCTTGATTCTGCTCTTCACAACTGATATACATTCACAGTTACTACACGGTGTTGCTTTGCTTCATGCTGGTATACACTACTGATATACGACCACAGCTACTACACTGTGTTACTTTGTTTTGTGCTGGTATTCATTGCTGGTATAAGTCCACATTTACTACACTGTGCTGCTTTGCTTCATGCTGGTATTCACTACTGGTGTAAGTCCATAGCTACTACACTGTGTTGCCTTACTTGGTGCTGGTATTCACTACTGATATAAGTCCATAGCTACTACACTGTTACTTTTTTTAGTGCTGGTATTCACTGCTGGTATACATCCATAGCTACTACACTGTTTTTCTTTGGTTGGTGTTAGTATTCACTACTGGTACAACATAGAAACATAGAATTTGATGACAGATAAGGACCGCTTGGCCCCTCTAGTCTGCCCATTTTCCTAATTAATGGATAAGCTGCAGATCCTAGTTAACCGATAGCCTACTTCTGCCTACCCCCTACTAGAATCGCCTTGTCCATCCCATGCATTCTTGCCTTCCCCCACTGTTTTTGACTCCACAAACTCCTCAGAAGGTTGTTCCATGCATCCATATTTCTCTCCATGAAAAAATACTTCCTCACATTATCTCTGAGCCGTCCCCCTCTATCTTCATATTGTGTCCCATTGTTCTTGCACATCTCTTTTTCTGAAAGATGCTACCCTCTTGGACTTTGTTGATGCCCGTGAGGTACGTGAAAGTTTCTATAATGTCCCCCCTCTCCCTCCTTTCCTCTAGGGTATACATATTAAGCTACTTTAGTCTCTCTGCAGAGATGGGGGTCTCCAGAACTGCATGCAGTACTCAGATGGGGTCTCACCAACTGTCTGTACAGAGGGATAACAACTTCTTGTTTCTACTGGTGATGCCTCTCCTTGTGCATCCAGTATCCACCAACCCTCTTACTGCCTTCCCACATTGCTTGCCCACCTTTAGGTCATCTGATATGACTAGCCCCAGGTCCCTTTCCATTTTTGTTGTTGTTAGTATCTCACCCCCCATTGTGTACTCTTCCCTTGGGTTTTTGTTTCCCACTTCTTTGCACTGAATCTAGGCTGCCATACATTTAACCATTCCTCCAGCATTGCCAAGTCCCTTCTCATCCTTTCCACCCCACCTTGTGTATCAACCCTGTTTCAGATCTTTGTGTCGTCTACAGAGAGACATACTTTTCCTTCCAGTCCCTCTACAATGTCATTTATGAAGACACTAAAAAGGATCGGATCCAGTACTGAACCCTACAGTACCCTGCTAGTAATCCCCCTTTCTTCACAGTAGACTTTGTTCACTATTGCTCTTTGTGTCCTGTTGTCCAGCCAAGATTTAATCCAAGCCACCACATTGGGACCCACTCCCAGGCTGGCTAATTAGTTTATTAATCTTTTGTGTAGGACTGTCAAATGCCTTGCTAAAATCTAGGTAGGCCATGTCCACAGCCCCTCCCTGGTCTACTACTTTGGTCACCCAGGCAAAGAAATCTAATAGATTCATCTGACATTACCTTCCCACTGTGAACCCATGCTGCCTTGGGTCCGGTGCCCCACTGGCCTCTAGCTACTCAACAATTCTTTCCTTCAGCAGTGATTCCATCATTTTCCCTACCACTGAGGTCAAACTGACAGGTCTGTAGTTTCCAGACTCTGTCTTGCTCCCACTTTTGTGAAGGGGACTCACACCCGTCCTCCTCCAGTCCTCAGGTACCACACCATCCTACCATGATCTGTTAAAAAGGGTAGTCAGTGGTGTCACTAGTTCTCCCCTTAATTCTTTTAGAATTCTGGGGTGAATCTCATCAGGCCCCATTGCTTTGTCTACCTTCAGATTTAGGAGTTCTTTCAGAACCCTTTCTGATATCGACCTCCCTATTCAGAGTGTTTCTATTGACTGGATTAGGTGCCCCCCCCCCACTTCTTTTGTGAATACTGGGCAGAAGTATTTGTTCTGTATCCCTGCTTTTTTACTGTCCCTCTCTGCTCACCCACCCTCCTTATTCAGCCTCAGTATCCCTCCCTTGGTCTTTCTTTGCTCCCTAATGAACCTATAAAAGGTTATATCCCCCTTCTGAACTGAGTTAGCTATATTTCCTCAGTTTGGACCTTTGCTATTCTGACTGCCTTCCCCGCTTCCTTCTGCTTTAACTGGTACAGTTCTCTATCCTGCTCCTTCTGTGTTTCCCTATACATCTTGAATGTTATCTTTTTCTCCCTAACCATCCCTGCCACCTATTCTGAGAGCCATAGTGCTTTTTCTTTTATTCTGATTTGTTTATTTGCTTCATACAAAGGCTTGTTGCTTCTGTAATGGCAGTTCTGATATTTCCCCTTTGTTGCTCCACCCCTCCTTCTTGCCTATTTGCTAGTGCTTTTCTGAAGCACTCTCCCATTTTGACAAATTCAGCCCTCCAGAAGTCCAGTATCTTCACTTTTGTGATGCTTGACTCTACAGCTGAGTTTATCGTGAACCACACTGTTTGGTGGTCACTTGTTACCAAATGGCTACCCACTTCTAGATTTGAGATCATATCACTGTCCCCATTTGAGAGTACTAGGTCTAAGATTGCTCCCTCCTGAGTGGGTCCAACACTAGCTGTCTGAGGCATGCCCCCTGCAGGAGATCGAGAATAGCTCTGCTCTTGAATGTGGCTGCAATAAAGGTGCTCCAGTTAACAGCTGGCATATGCAGGTCCCCCATCAGCAATATCTCCTGTTTCTCTGCCATCTTAAGGATGCCTTCTACCATTTCCTTGCCCATTTCCTCCCTGTGCGACGGGGGTCTGTATAAGTCCACAGTTACTACACTGTTTTGCTTTGCTTGGTGCTGGTATTCACTACTGGTATACATCCATAGCGACTACATTGTGTTGCGTTGCTTGGTGCTGGCATCCACTACTGATATACAAAAACAGTTACTACACTGCGGAGCTTTGCTTGGGGTTTGTATTCACTACTGATATATTTCCACAGTTACTACACTGCGTTGCTTTATGTGGTGCTGGTATTCACTACTGACATACGACCACAGCTACTACACTGTGTTGCTTTGTTTGATTCTGTGATTCACTACTGATATACATCCACAGTTACTGCACTGTGTTGCTTTGCTTGATGTTTGTATTCACTACTGGTATATTTCCACAGTTACTACACTGTGTTGCTTTGTTTGATTCTGTGATTCACTACTGATATACATCCACAGTTACTGCACTGTGTTGCTTTGCATGATGTTTGTATTCACTACTGGTATATTTCCACAGTTACTACACTGTGTTGCTTTGTGTGAGGTTGGTATTCACTACTGATATACGACAATAGTTACAACACTGTGTTGCTTTGCTTGATGTTTGTATTCACTACTGGTATATTTCCACAGTTACTACATGGGCAGACTAGATGGGTCAAGTGGTCCTTATCTGCCGTCAAAGTCTATGTTTCTATGTTTCTATGTTACTACACCATGTTGCTTTCTGTGGTGCTGGTATTCACTACTGACATACGACCATAGCTACTACATCGTGTTGCTTGACTTAGTGCTGGTGTTCGCTACTGATAGAAGTCCACAGTTACAACACTGTGTTGTTTTGCTATGGGCTGGTATTCACTATTGCTATACATCCACAGTTACTACACTGTGTTGCTTTGCTTCATACTGGTATTCATTAATGATATATGTCCATGGCTGCTACATTGTGTTGCTTTGTTTTGTGCTGGTGTCCACTACCGGTATAAGTCAAGAGTTACTACACTGTGTTGCGTTGCTATGTGCTTGTCTTCACTATTGATATATGTCCATCGTTACTACACTGTGGTGCTTTACTTAGTGTTGGTATTCACTACTGAAAGACATCCACAGTTACTACACAGTGTTGCTTTGCTTCATGCTGGAATTCACTACTGGTATATGTCTACAGTTACTGCACTATGTTACTCTGCTTGCGGCTATTATTCACTTCTGGTATAAGTCCACATTTACTACACTGTGTTGCTTTGCTTCATACTGGTATTCACTTCTGGTGTAAGTCCACATTTACTACACTGTGTTGCTTTACTTTGTGCTGGCATTCACTACGGATATACAACCATAGCTACTACAGAGTGTTGCTTTGCTTGGTGCTGGTATTCAGTTCTGGTATAAGTCCAAAGCTACTACACTGTGTTGCTTTGCTTCATGCTGGTATTCACTACTGGTATAAGACCACAGTTACTACGTTGTGTTGCTTTGGTTGGTGCAGGCATTCACTACTGCTATGAGACCACAGTTACTACACTGTGTTGCTTTGCTTGGTGCTGGTATTCACTACTGGTATAAGTCCATAGTTACTACACTGTGTTGCTTTGCTTGGTGCTGGTATTCAAATCTGGTATAAGTCCATAGCTACTACACTGTGTTGCTTTGCTTTCTGTTGGTATTCACTGCTGGTATAAGGCCAGAGTTATTACACTGTGTTGCTTTGCTTCGTGCTGGTATTCATTTCTAGTATAAGTCTACATTCACTACACTGTGTTGATTTGTTTGTGGTGGTTTATATTCACTACTGATATATTTCCACAGTTACTACAATGTGTTGTTTTGTACGGTGCTGGTATTCACTACTGATATACGGTCAAAGCTACTACACCGTGTTGCTTTGCTTCATGCTGGTATTCTCTACTGATATACGACCATATCTACTACACTGTGTTGCTTTGCTTGTGGCTGGTATTCACTTTTGGTATAAGTCCACATTTACTACACTGTGTTGCATTGCTTCATGCTGGTAATCACTTCTGGTGTAAGTCCACATTTACTACATTGTGTTGCTTTGCTTTGTGCTGGTATTCACTGCAGATATACAACCATAGCTACTACATTGTGTTGCTTTGCTTGGTGCTGGTATTCACTTCTGGTATAAGTCCATAGCTACTACACTGTGTTGCTTTGCTTCATGCTGTTATTCACTACTGGTATAAGACCACAGTTACTACGTTGTGTTGCTTTGCTTCATGCTACTATTCCCTACTGGTATAAGGCCATAGTTACTGCACTGTGTTGCTTTGCTTCATGCTAGTACTCACTACTGGTATAAGACCACAGTTACTACACTGTGTTGCTTTGCTTGGTGCTGGTATTCACTACTAGTATAAGTCCATAGTTATTACACTGTGTTGCTTTGCTTGGTGCTGGTATTCACCTCTGGTATAAGTCCATACCTACTACACTGAGTTGATTTGCATCATGCTGCTATTCCCTGCTGGTATAAGTCCATTGCTTTTACACTATGTTGCTTTGCTTCATGCAGGTATTCACTTCTGGTGTAAGTCTACTGTTACTACACTGCGTTGCTTTGCTTTCTGTTGGTATTCATTGCTGGTATAAGGCCAGAGTTATTACATTGTGTTACTTTGCGTCATGCTGGTATTCACTGCTGGTATAAGTCCATAACTGCTACACTGCATTGCTTTGCTTCGTGCTGGTATTCACTTCTGGTATAAGTCCACATTTACTACACTATGTTACTTTGCTTTGTGGTGGTATTCACTGCTGGTAAAAGTCCAGAGTTATTACACTGTGTGGCTTTGCTTTGTGCTGTTTTTCACTACAGGTAAAAGCCCACAGCTACAACACTGTGTTTGTTTGCTTTTTGCTGGTATTCACTGCTGGTATAAGTCCACAGCTACTACACTATGTTGCCTTGCTTCATTCTGGAATTCCCTGGTGGTATAAGTCTACAGTTATTGCATTGTGTTGCTTTGTTTGATTCTGTGATTCACTGCTGATATATAACCACAGTTACTACGCTATGGTGCTTTGCTTAGTCTTGGTATTTACTACTGATAGAAGTCCACAGTTTCTACACTGTGGTGCTTTACTTTTGGTTTATATTCACTACTGATATATTTCCACAGTTACTACAATGTGTTGTTTTCTGCAGTGCTGGTATTCACTACTGATATTCGGCCAAAGCTACTACACCGTGTTGCTCAGCTTCATGCTGGTATTCACTACTGATATATGACCATATGTACTACACTGTGTTGCTTTGCTTGTGGCTGGTATTCACTTCTGGTATAAGTCCACATTTACTACACTGTGTTGCTTTGCTTCATGCTGGTATTCACTGCTGGTTTAAGTCCACAGCTACTACACTATGCTGCTCTGCTTGGTGCCAGTATTCACTACGTGTATAAGTCCACATTTATTACACTGTGTTGCTTTTCTTCATGATGGTATTCACTTCTGGTAAAAGTCCACATTTACTACAGTGTATTGCTAGGCTTTGTGCTGGTATTCACCGCTGGTGTAATTACAGAGTTACCACACTGTGTTGCTTTGCTTCATGCTGGTATTCACTGCTGGTATAAGTCCAGAGTTATTACACTGTTTTGCTTTGCTTCCTGCTGGTATTCATTAATGATTTATGTTCATGGCTGCCACATTGTGTTGCTTTGCTTTGTGCTGGTGTCCAGTACTGGTATAAGTCCAGAGTTTCTACACTGTGTTGCGTTGCTTTGTGCTGGTCTTCACTATTGATATGCTTCCACAATTACTACACTGTGGTGCTTTGCTTAGAGTTGGTATTCACTATTGGTAGATGTCCACAGTTACTACACTGTGTTGCTTTGCTTCATACTGGTATTCACTTCTGGTGTAAGTCCACATTTACTACACTGTGTTGCTTTGCTTTGTGCTGGTATTCACTATGGATATACAACCAGAGTTACTACACTGTGTGGCTCTGCTTGGTGCTGGTATTCACTTCTGGTGTAAGTCCATAGATACTTACTGTGTTGCTTTGCTTCATGCTGGTATTCACTACTGGTATAAGACCACAGTTACTACACTGTGTTGCTTTGCTTGGTGCTGGTATTCACTACTGGTATAAGTCCACAGTTACTACACTGTGTTGCTTTGCTTGGTGCTGGTATTCACCTCTGGTATAAGTCCATACCTACTACACTGTGTTGCTTTGCTTCACGCTGCTATTGCCTGCTGGTATAAGTCCATAGCTTCTACACTATGTTACTTTGCTTCATGCAGGTGTTCACTTCTGGTGTAAGTCTACAGTTACCACACTGTGTTGCTTTGCTTTCTGCTGGTATTCACTGCTGGTATAAGTCCATAACTACTACACTGTGTTGCTTTGCTTCGTGCTGGTATTCACTTCTGTTATAAGTCCACATTTACTACACTGTGTTGCCTTGCTTTGTGGTGGTATTCACTGCTGGTATAAGTCCAGAGTTATTACACTGTGTTTCTTTGCTTTGTGCTGTTATTCACTACAGGTAAAAGCCCACAGCTACTTCACTGTGTTTGTTTACTTTTTGCTGGTATTCACTGCTGGAATAAACCCACAGCTACAATACTGTGTTTGTTTGCTTTTTGCTGGTATTCACTGCTGGTAAAAGTCCACAGCTACTACACTATGTTGCTTTGCTTCGTTCTGGAATTCCCTGGTGATATAAGTTTAAAGTTATTACACTGTGTTGCTTTGTTTGATTCTGTGATTCACTGCTGATATATAACCACAGTTACTACACTGTGGTGCTTTGTTTAGTCTTGGTATTTACAACTGATAGAAGTCCACAGTTACTACACTGTGGTGCTTTGCTTTTGGTTTGTATTCACTACTGATATATTTCCACAGTTACTACAATGTGTTGATTTGTGCGGTGCTGGTATTCGTTACTGATATACAGCCAAAGCTACTTCACTGTGTTGCTTTGCTTCATGCTGGTATTCGCTATATATGACCATATCTACTACACTGTGTTGCTTTGTTTGTGGCTGGTATTCACTTCTTATGTAAGTCCACATTTACTACATTGTGTTGCTTTGCTTCATGCTGGTATTCACTGCTGGTATAAGTCCACAGCCTCTACACTGTGTTGCTTTGCTTGGTGCTATTATTCGTTACATGTATAAATCCACATTTACTGCACTGTGTTTCTTTGCTTCATGATGGTATTCACTTCTGGTATAAGTCCACATTTACTGCAGTGTATTGCTTGGCTTTGTGCTGGTATTTACTGCTGGTATAAGTCCAGAGTTATTACACTGTGTTTCTTTGCTTCCTGCTTTTATTCACTGCTGGTATAAGTCTACTGTTACTACACTGTGTTGCTTTGCTTTGTGCTGATATTCACTGTTGGTATAAGTACAGAGTTACTACATTGCATTGCTTTGCATCATGCTGGTATTCACTGCTGGCATAAGTCCAGAGTTATTACACTGTGTTGCTTTGCTTCCTGCTGGTATTCACTGCTGGTGTAAGTCTACAGTTAGTACTCTGTGTTGCTTTGCTTTGTGCTGATATTCACTGTTGTTATAAGGCCAGAGTTTCTACACTGTGTTGCTTTGCTTCCTGCTGGTATTCACTTCTGGTGTAAGTCCACATTTACTACGCTGTGTTGCTTTGCTTTGTGCTATTCACTATGGATCTATAACCATAGCTACTACACTGTGTTGCTTTGCTTGGTGCTGGCATTTACTACTGGTATAAGTTCACATTTACTACACTGTGTTGCTTTGCTTCATGCTGATATTCACTTCTGGTGTAAGTCCACATTTACTACATTGTGTTGCTTTGCTTTGTGCTGGTATTCACTTCTGGTATAAGTCCATAGCTACTACACTGTGTTGCTTTGCTTCATGCTGGTATTCACTACTGGTATAAGTCCATAGCTACTACACTGTGTTGCTTTGCTTTGTGCTGGTATTCACTTCTGGTGTAAGTCCATAGCTACTACACTATGTTGCTTTGCTTCATGCTGGTATTCACTACTGGTATAAGGTCACAGATACTACACTGTGTTGCTTTGCTTCATGCTGGTATTCACTACTGGTATAAGACCACAGTTACTATGATGTGTTGCTTTGCTTGGTGCTGGCATTCACTACTAGTATAAGTCCACAGTTACTACACTGTGTTGCTTTGCTTCACGCTGCTATTCCCTGCTTGTATAAGGCCAGACTTATTACACTGTGTTACTTTGCTTCATGCAGGAGTTCACTTCTGGTGTAAGTCTTCCCTTACTTCACTGTGTTGCTTTGCTTCATGCTGGAATTCACTACTGGTATATCTCTACAGTTACTGCATTGTGTTACTCTGCTTGCGGCTATTATTCACTTCTGGTATAAGTCCACAGTTACTACACTGTGTTGCTTTGCTTCATACTGGTATTCACTACTGGTATAAGTCCACATTTACTACATTGTGTTGCTCTGCTTTGTGCTGGTATTCACTACTGATTTAAATCATAGCTACTACACAGTGTTGCTTTGCTTGGTGCTGGTATTCACTAGTGGTATAAGACCACAGTTACTACACTGTGTTGCTTTGCTTGGTGCTGGTATTCACTTCTGGTATAAGTCCATAGTTACAATACTGTTTTGCTTTCCCTGGTGCTGATATTCACCTGTGGTATAAATCCATAGCTACTACACTGTGTTGCTTTGCTTCATGCTGCTATCCCCTGCTGGTATAAGTCCATAGCTTCTACACTATGTTGCTTTACTTCATGCAGGTGTTCACTTCTGGTGTAAGTCTACAGTTACTACACTGTGTTGCTTTACTTTCTGTTGGTATTCACTGCTGGTATAAGGCCAGAGTTATTATACTGTGTTACTTTGCTTCATGCTGGTATTCACTGCTAGTATAAGTCTATATCTACTACACTGTGTTGCTTTGCTTCGTGCTGGTATTCACTTCTGGTATAAGTCCACATTTATTACACTGTCTTGCTTTGCTTTGTGGTGATATTCTCTGCTGGTATAAGTCCAGAGTTATTACACTGTGTTGCTTTGCTTTGTGCTGTTATTCACTACAGGTAAAAGCCCACAGCTAGTACACTGTGTTTGTTTACTTTTTGCTGGTATTCACTGCAGGTATAAGCCCACAGCCACAACACTGTGTTTGTTTGCTTTTTGCTGGTATTCACTGCTGGTATAAGTCCACAGCTACTACACTATGTTGCTTTGCTTCGTTCTCGTATTCCCTGGTGGTATATGTCTACAGTTATTACTCTGTGTTGCTTTGTTTGAGTCTGTGATTCACTGCTGATATATAACCACAGTTACTACACTGTGGTGCTTTGCTTAGTCTTGGTATTTACTGCTGATAGAAGTCCACAGTTACTACACTGTGGTGCTTTCCTTTTGGTTTGTATTCACTACTGATATATTTCCACAGTTTCTACAATGTGTTGTTTTCTGCAGTGCTGGTATTCACTACTGATATTCGGCCAAAGCTACTACACTGTGTTGCTTTGCTTCAAGCTGGTTTTCACTACTGAAATATGACCATATCTACTGCACTGTGTTGCTTTGCTTGTGGCTGGTATTCACTTCCGGAAGAAGTCCACATTTACTTCACTGTGTTGCTTTGCTTCATGCTGGTATTCACTGCTGGTGTAAGTCCACAGCTACTACACTGTGTTGCTTTGCTTGGTGCCAGTATTCACTACCTGTATAAGTCCACATTTACTACACTGTGTTGCTTTGCTTCATGATGGTATTCACTTCTGGTATAAGTCCACATTTACTACAGTGTATTGCTTGGCTTTGTGCTGGTATTTACCGCTGATGTAAGTAAAGAGTTACCATACTGTGTTGCTTTGCTTCATGCTGGTATTCACTGCTGGTATAAGTCAAGAGTTATTACACTGTGTTGCTTTGCCTCCTGCAGGTATTCACTGCTGGTATAAGTCTACTGTTACTACACTGTGTTGCTTTGCTTAGTGTTGGTATTAACTACTGGTATATTTCCACAGTTACTACACTGTGTTGCTTTGTGTGAGGCTGGTATTCACTACTGAAATATGACCCCAGTTACTACACTGTGTTGCTTTGCTTGATGTTTGTATTCACTACTGGTATATTTCCACAGTTACTACACCATGTTGCTTTCTGTGGTGCTGGTATTCACGACTGACATACGACCATAGCTACTTCATCGTGTTGCTTGACTTAGTGCTGGTGTTTGCTACTGATAGAAGTCCACAGTTACTACACTATGTTGCTTTGCTCTGGGCTGGTATTCACTATTGCTATACATCCACAGCTACTCCACTGTGTTGCTTTGCTTCATGCTGGGATTCACTACTGATAAATGTCTGCAGTTACTATACTGTGTTGATCTGCATCATACTGTTATTCATTAATGATACACTGTATGTCCATGGCTGCTTCATTGTGTTGCTTTGCTTTGTGCTGGTGTCCAGTTCTAGTATAAGTCCAGAGTTACTACACTGTGTTGCATTGCATTGTGCTGGTCTTCACTATTGATATATGTCCACAGTTACTACACTGCTTTACTTCATGCTGGAATTCACTACTCGTATAAGTCTACAGTTACTGCACTGTGTTACTCTGCTTGTGGCTGTTATTCACTTCTGGTATAAGTCCACTGTTACTACACTGTGTTGCTTTGCTTCATACTGGTATTCACTACTGGTATAAGTCCACATTTACTACACTGTGTTGCTTTGCTTTGTGCTGGTATTCACTACTGATATAAACCATAGCTTCTGCACAGTGTTGCTTTGCTTGGTGCTGGTATTCACTCCTGGTATAAGTCCATAGCTACTACACTGTGTTGCTTTGCTTCATGCTAGTATTCACTACTGGTATAAGACCACAGTTACTACACTGTGTTGCTTTGCTGGGTGCTGGTATTCACTACTGGTAAGTCCATAGCTACTACACTGTGTTGCTTTGCTTCATCCTGCTATTCCCTGCTGGTATAAGTCCATAGCTTCTACACTATGTAGCTTTGCTTCATGCAGGTGTTCACTGCTGGTATAAGTCCACATTTACTATACTGTGTTGCTTTGCTTTGTGGTGGTATTCACTGCTGGTATAATTCCAGAGTTATTACACTGTGTTGCTTTGCTTCATGTTGGTATTCACTACTGGTATAAGACCACAATTACTGTGTTGTGTTTCTTTGTTTGGAGCTGGTATTCACTACTGGTATAAGTCTTTCTGTTGGTATTCACTGCTGCTATAAGTCCATAACTACTACACTGTGTTGCTTTGCTTCATGCTGGTATTCACTTCTGGTTTAAGTCCACATTAACTACACTGTGTTGCTTTGCTATGTGGTGTTATTCACTGCTGGTATAAGTCCAGAGTTATTACACTGTGTTGCTTTGCTTTGTGCCATTATTCACTACAGGTAAAAGCCCACAGCTACTACACTGTGTGTGTTTACTTTTTGCTGGTATTCACTGCTGGTATAAGTCCATAACTATTTCACTGTGTTGCTTTGCTTCATGCTGGTATTCACTTCTGCTATAAGTCCACATTTACTACAGTGTGTTGCTTTGCTTTGTGGTGGTATTCACTGCTGGTATAAGTCTAGAGTTATTGCATTGTCTTGCTTTGCTTTGTGCTGGTTTTCACTACAGGTAAAATCCCACAGCTACGACACTGTGTTTGTTTGCTTTTTGCTGGTATTCACTGCTGGTATAAGTCCACAGCTACTACACTATGTTGCTTTGCTTCTTTCTTGAATTCCCTGGTGGTATAAGTCTACAGTTATTACTCTGTGTTGCTTTGTTTAAGTCTGTGATTCACTGCTGATATGTAACCACAGTTACTACACTGTGGTGCTTTGCTTAGTCTTGGTATTTACTACTGATAGAAGTCCACAGTTACTACACTGTGGTGCTTTGCCTTTGGTTTGTATTCACTACTGATATATTTCCACAGTTACTACAATGTGTTGTTTTCTGCGGTGCTGGTATTCACTACTGATATTCGGCCAAAGCTACTACACTGTGTTGCTTTGCTTCAAGCTGGTATTCACTACTGATATATGACCATATGTACTACACTGTGTTGCTTTGCTTGTGGCTAGTATTCACTTCTGGTAGAAGTCCACATTTACTTCACTGTGTTGCTTTGCTTCATGCTGGTATTCACTGCTGGTAGAAGTCCACAGCTACTACACTGTGTTGCTTTGCTTCATGATGGTATTCACTTCTGGTATAAGTCCACATTTACTACAGTGTATTGCTTGGCTTTGTGCTGGTATTCACCGCTGATGTAAGTAAAGAGTTACCATACTGTGTTGCTTTGTTTCATGCTGGTATTCACTGCTGGTATAAGTCCAGAGTTATTACACTGTGTTGCTTTGCTTCCTGCAGGTATTCACTGCTGGTATAAGTCTACTGTTACTACACTGTGTTGCTTTGCTTAGTGTTGGTATTCACTACTGGTATATTTCCACAGTTGCTACACTGTGTTGCTTTGTGTGAGGCTGGTATTCACTACTGAATTATGACCAAAGTTACTACACTGTGTTGCTTTGCTTGATGTTTGTATTCACTACTGGTATATTTCCACAGTTACGACACCATGTTGCTTTCTGTGGTGCTGGTATTCACTACTGACATACGACCATAGCTACTACATTGTGTTGCTTGATTTAGTGCTGGTGTTCGCTACTGATAGAAGTCCACAGTTAGTGCACTGTGCTGCTTTGCTTCATGCTGGGATTCACTACTGATATATGTCAGCAGTTACTATACTGTGTTGATCTGCTTCATACTGTTATTCATTAATGATATACTGTATGTCCATGGCTGCTTCATTGTGTTGCTTTGCTTTGTGCTGGTGTCCAGTACTAGTATAAGTCCAGAGTTACTACACTGTGTTGCATTGTGTTGTGCTGGTCTTCACTATTGATATATGTCCACAGTTACTACACTGCTTTGCTTCATGATGGAATTCACTACTCGTATATGTCTACAGTTACTGCACTGTGTTACTCTGCTTGTGGCAATTATTCACTTCTGGTATGAGGCCACCGTTACTACACTGTGTTGCTTTGCTTCATACTGGTATTCACTACTGGTATAAGTCCACATTTACTACACTGTGTTGCTTTGCTTTGTGCTGGTATTCACTACTGATATAAACCATAGCTTCTGCACAGTGTTGCTTTGCTTGGTGCTGGTATTCACTTCTGGTATAAGTCCATAGCTACTACACTGTGTTGCTTTGCTTCATGCTAGTATTCACTACTGGTATAAGACCACAGTTACTACACTGTGTTGCTTTGCTGGGTGCTGGTATTCACTACTGGTATAAGTCCATAGTTACTACACTGTGCTGCTTTGCTTGGTGCTGCTATTCACCTCTGGTATAAGTCCATAGCTACTACACTGTGTTGCTTTGCTTCATCCTGCTATTCCCTGCTGGTATAAGTCCATAGCTTCTACACTATGTAGCTTTGCTTCATACAGGTGTTCACTTCTGGTGTAAGTGTACAGTTACTACACTGTGTTGCTTTGCTTTCTGTTGGTATTCACTGCTGGTATAAGGCCAGAGTTATTACACTGTGTTACTTTGCTTCATGCTGGTATTCACTGCTGGTATAAGTCCACATTTACTATACTGTGTTGCTTTACTTTGTGGTGGTGTTCACTGCTGGTATAATTCCAGAGTTATTACACTGTGTTGCTTTGCTTTGTGTTGTTATTCACTACGGGTAAAAGCCCACAGCTACTACACTGAGTTTGTTTACTTTTTGCTGGCATTCACTGCTGGTATAAGTCCACAGCTACTACACTATGTTTCTTTGCTTTGTTCTGGAATTCCCTGGTGGTATAAGTCTACAGTTAGTACACTGTGTTGCTTTGTTTGATTCTGTGATTCACTGCTGATATGTAATCACAGTTACTACCCTGTGGTGCTTTGCTTAGTCTTGGTATTTACAGCTGATAGAAGTCCACAGTTACTACACTGTGGTGCTTTGCTTTTGGTTTGTATTCACTACTGATATATTTCCAAGTTACTACAATATGTTGTTTTGTGAGATACTGGTATTCACTACTGATATACGGCCAAAGCTACTACACCGTGTTGCTTTGCTTCATGCTGGTATTCGCTACTGATATATGACCGTATCTACTACACTGTGTTGCTTTGCTTGTGGCTGGTATTCACTTCATTTATAAGTCCACTTTTACTGCAGTGTGTTGCATTGCTTCATGCTGGTATTCACTTCTGGTGTAAGTCCACATTTACTACATTGTGTTGCTTTGCTTTGTGCTTGTATTCACTATGGATATACAACCATAGCTACTACACAACGTTGCTTTGCTTGGTGCTGGTATTCTCTTCTGGTATAAGTCCATTGCTACTACACTGTATTGCTTTGCTTCATGCTGGTATTCACTACTGGTATAACACCACAATTACTGTGTTGTGCTGCTTTGCTTGGAGCTGGTATTCACTACTGGTATAAGTCCATTACTACTTCACTGTGTTGCTTTGCTTCGTGCTGGTATTCACTTCTGATATAAGTCCACATTTACTACACTGTGTTGCTTTGCTTTGTGGTGGTATTCACTGCTGGTATAAGTCCAGAGTTATTACACTGTGTTGCTTTGCTTTGTGCTGTTATTCACTACAGGTAAAAGCCCACAGCTACTATACTGTGTTTGTTTACTTTTTGCTGGTATTCACTGCTGGTATAATCCCACAGCTAAAACACTGTGTTTGTTTACTTTTTGCTGGTATTCACTGCTGGTAAAAGTCCACAGCTACTACACTATATTGCTTTGCTTCATTCTGGAATTCCCTGGTGGTATAAGTTTACAGTTATTAAACTGTGTTGCTTTGTTTGATTCTGTGATTCACTGCTGATATATAACCACAGTCACTACACTCTGGTGCGTTGTTAGTCTTGGTACTTACTACTGATAGAAGTCCACAGTTACTACACTGTGGTGCTTTGCTTTTGGCTTGTATTCACTACTGATATATTTCCAAGTTACTACAATATGTTGTTTTGTGTGGTGCTGGTATTCACTACTGATATACGGCCAAAGCTACTACACTGTGTTGCTTTGCTTCATGCTGGTATTCGCTACTGATGTATGACCATATCTACTACACTGTGTTGCTTTGCTTGTGGCTGGTAGTCACTTCTGTTATAAGTCCACATTTACTGCACTGTGTTGCTTTGCTTCATGCAGGTATTCACTTCTGGTGTAAGTCCACATTTACTACATTGTGTTGCTTTGCTTTGTGCTGGTATTCACTATGGATATACAACCATCACTACTACACAGTGTTGCTTTGCTTGGTGCTGGTATTCACTTCTGATATAAGTCCATTGCTACTACACTGTGTTGCTTTGCTTCATGCTGGTATTCACTACTGGTATAAGACCACAATTACTGTGTTGTGTTGCTTTGTTTGGAGCTGGTATTCACTACTGGTATAAGTCTTTCTGTTGGTATTCACTGCTGGTATAAGTCCATAACTACTACACTGTGTTGCTTTGCTTCGTGCCGGTATTCACTTCTGGTATTAGTCCACATTTACTACACTGTGTTGCTTTGCTATGTGGTGGTATTCACTACTGGTATAAGTCCAGCGTTATTACACTGTGTTGCTTTGCTTTGTGCCATTATTCACTACAGGTAAAAGCCCACAGCTTCTACACTGTGTTTGTTTACTTTTTGCTGGTATTCACTGCTGGTATAAGTCCATAACTATTTCACTGTATTGCTTTGCTTTGTGCTGGTATTCACTTCTGGTATAAGTCCACATTTACTACACTGTGTTGCTTTGCTTTGTGGTGGTATTCACTGTTGGTATAAGTCTAGAGTTATTACACTGTCTTGCTTTGCTTTGTGCTGGTATTCACTACAGGTAAAAGCCCACAGCTACTACACTGTGTTTGTTTACTTTTTGCTGGTATTCACTGCTGCTATAATCCCACAGCTACAACACTGTGTTTGTTTGCTTTTGCTGGTATTCATTGCTGGTAAAGTCCACAGCTACTGCAGTATGTTGCTTTGCTTCATTCAGAATTACACTGTGTTGCTTTGTTTGATTCTGTGATTCATTGCTGATATATAACCACAGTTACTACACTGTTCTTTGCTAGTCTTGGTACTTACTACTGATAGAAGTCCACAGTTACTACACTGTGGTGCTTTGCTTTGTTTGTATTCACTACGATATATTTCCACAGTTACTACAATGTGTTGTTTTGTGCGATGAAGGTATTGACTACTGATATACGGTCAAAGCTACTACACCGTGTTGCTTTGCTTCATGCTGGTATTCACTATATATGACCCTATCTACTACACTGTGTTGCTTTGTTTGTGGCTGGTATTCACTTCTTATGTAAGTCTACATTTACTGCACTGTATTGCTTTGCTTTGTGCTGGTATTCACTGCTAGTATAAGTCTGGAGTTACTACACTGTGTTGCTTTTCTTCTTGCTGGTATTCACTGCTGGTATAAGTCCACAGCTACTACACTGTGTTCCTTTTCTTGGTGCCAGTATTCACTACGTGTATAAGTCCACATTTACTACACTGAGTTGCTTTTCTTTGTGATGGTATTCACTTCTTGTATAAGTCCACTTTTACTACACTCTGTTGCTTTGCTTCATGCTGGTATTTACTGTTGGTATACAGTCACAGTTACTACTCTGTGTTGCTTTGCTTCATGTTGGTATTCACTGCTGGTATAAGCCTACAGTTGCTACACTGTGTTGCTTTGCTTCATGCTGGTATTCACTACTGATGTATGACCACAGTTACTACACTGTGTTGCTTTGCGTTGTGCTGGTTTTCACTGCTTGTATAAGTAGATAGTTACTACACTGTGTTGCTTTGCTTAATATTGGTATTCACTGCAGGTATAAGATCAGAGTTATTACAATGTGTTACTTTGCTTTATGCTGGAATTTACTGCTGGTATATGTCCATAGCTACTGCACTGTTTTGCTTTGCTTTTTGCTGATATTCACTGTTGGTATAAGTCCTGAGTTACTACATTGCATTGCTTTGCATCATGCTGATATTCCCTGCTGTTATAAGTCCAGAGTTACTACACTTTGTTGCTTTGCTTCTTGCTGTTTTTCACTGCTGGTATAAGTCCAGAGTTACTACACTGTGTTACTTTGCTTCATGCTTGTACTCTCTTCTGTTATAAGTCCATAGCTAGTACACTGTTTTGCTTTGCTTTGTGCCGGTGTAAACCCTAGGTGGTGCTATCCCAAGGGCTACTACCCCTGCCTGTTTGGCTATGGACAGGTTAAGGGGCCTAGGTCCTATGGCAGGTGCCTCCACCAGAGGTCTGGGTTGGTAGTGGTTAGACTAGCGTGGTTGCAGCCCTCTGTGACACTGAGATCCCCTTTATTCCCTCTAGTGGCTCACACAGTACATCGAAGTTACAGCCCCATTACTCCCCGTATACACACTTTTCACTGATATAGATACCACATAGAAACATAAATGTTGACGACAGATAAGGACCATAAGGCCTATTTAATCTGCCCATTTCTTTTTCTACCTTATAAATGTGCCATCGGCCTTTGCTCTGTCAGTGACCTATCTGTTCATACTCATCTGTATTGCTCCCTTATGCCTATCCCATGCCTGTTTGACACCCTACACTGTATTCATAGCCACCACTTCCTGAGGTAGGCCATTCATGCATCCATCACTCTTTCTGCAAAAAGAATTTCTCAGATTCCCCTTAATTGGCCTCCTCTAATCTCATGCTGTGTCCTCTAGTCCTGCTATTTTATTATACTTAAACATGTTAGACTCTTTCACCTTGTTATTGCCCTTAAGGTGTTTGAATGTATCAATCATACCTCTCTCTCCCTCCTTTGCAAGAGTATACATATTGAGCTCTGTTAATCTGTCCTCATGTGTCTTCTGATGCAGTCCCTGCACCATTTGGTTGCCCTTCTCTGGACTGCCTCAATTTGGTTAATGTCCTTGTGAAGGTGTGGCCTCCAGTACTGCATGCAGCACTCCAGATGGGGCTAACCAGTGTCTTGTAAAGAGGGATTATTACCTCCCTCTTATGACTTGTGACACCCCTACTAATACACCTTAACATCCCCCTAGCCTTACCTACTGCTTTCGAGGTCTGCTTGAATGATTTCAGGTCATCGGTGATGATGATTCCCAAGTCTCTTTCTACCTTTGTGACTGCCAGCAACTCCCCTCCCAGCCTGTAGGTGGCTTCAGCGTTTCTCTTCCCTATGTGCATGATCTTGCACTTCTTTGCATTAAATCCCAGTTGCCACTCTTCTGACCATTTTGCTAGTTTATCCAGATCTTTTCTCATGCTGCCCACCCCATCTGGATCATCTACTCTGTTGCAGATCTTGGTGTCATCTGCAAACAGACCAGCCTTACCCTCTAGTCCATCTGCAGTATAATTAATGAAGATATTGAAGCGGACTGGCCCCAGGACTGATCCCTGAGGTACCCTACTTGTGACTTGCATCTCTTCTGACTGTATACCATTTACCACCAGTCTCTGTTTTCTGCCTGTCAATCAGTTTGCCACCTAGTTGACCAACTTCTGACCCACCCTGAGCCTACCCAGCTTATTTATCAATCTTCTAGGTGGAACAGTGTCAAAAGCTTTGCAGAAGTCATGGTAGGTGACATCAACTGCTCCCCCCTGGACCGCCACTCTGGTTACCCAGTCAAAGAAATCTATGAAAATAGTTTGACATGACCTTCCTTTTGTAAACCCATGCTGTCTTGGATTCTGTGCCCCTATGGATTCCAGGTGTTGCACTATCCTTTCCTTAAGGAGTGCCTCTATAATCTTGCCCACTACTGAGGTAAGACTGACTGGTCTGTAGTTCTCTGCCTCCTCCCTGCTACTACTCTTGTGGAGTGGTATCACATTAGCCCTTCTCCAGTCTTCTGGGACCTCTCCTGTGCTCAGAGACTCACTAAACAGTTCTGATAATGGCTTTACTAGTTTCACCCTTAGCTCCTTAAGTACCCTGAGATGTATGCCATCAGGTCCCATTGTCTTGTCCACCCTGAGCTTAGCGAGCTCTTGTAGGACCCTTTCTTTTGTGAAGGGAGTATTGCTCTTACCCTTACCCCACTTACCCTCGAGACTGATTCTGCAGCACATCTCTGAGGACCCCCTGTAAAATAAAGTTAAAGAACATACACAGCAAAACACAATACTGTTTCCATAAGTACCAACACCACAGACAGTAAGTAGTATAAGAAAAATCGGATTTATTTAGGTGGCAGTAACAGGGAGGAAATAGGTTAATTGGTGACATTAAATCACAGTACTGTGCATACATACAGGGTCTGAAAAGTCACACTCTGGGTACCCAGGTTGGGGGGGGCTGGCCAGGTCCATTGCCCGGGGTTGGCTGGCAGGTGCAGTTGGATAGGGTCTGTAGAAGAAAATATATGCACAACACCCAGTTGTAATCCAGAGTGGGATGGCTCACTCCATGAAGCAGGGAAACAACAAGAATTAGATGACACACTTGTGATTGAAAACAGACTGCAGGGGAATACCCTGATTTGTACTCACAATACCCAAGCTGAGGAGTGGATGGTGGATGTTCTTCTGGAGTGTGAGAACAACAAGGCATGGAGACAAGGTTCTTGTGACTGGACCCCATTGCAGTTGATAGCAAATGTATTCAGTCCAAGCTAAGCTGGGGTTTGCTTCCAGATTCAACACACAGCACACTGCACGGGAGATTGGAAATAACGATTCCCCACAAGCACTTCACACATTCATATGTAAAAGGAAAGTACTATACCAGGCAGGCTGTTCCTCGATCCCAATCGCAATTACTGCAGAATACCCGGGAGCATACACAGCAGCTTCAGTTCCTGACAGACTGAGCGTGATTCAACAATTTCTCCAGTTTTCTACAGCGTGAGCCTGATTTCCACACTTTTGGTGCTTATTTCTCCTCACAACTCATATTCAGACCAAACTGGCACTCCCAACGGCTGCAGGCCGAACCTCAGGGCCTCACACGCACTTTCCGTGTGAAACAATACACTGCAGAAGCACAGAGCTCCTTCTCTCTTCACTGCCACAACTGATGTGATCTTTCCAGTCACAGAGCAGGGCATTTCCTTTAGCTCCACATCATTCTGTTGGCTGGTTCAGCTGTCACTCACAATAAGACTCCCTCTGTTTGTCAAAAAAGGCCCCAAGGTTACAACTACATTTCCTAGAGTCACTGCCCTTACAATCCCCTTGTGGTTGGCTCAGAATTGAGAGTCCAAGTTCCAATTCATCCACAGGCTCCATTTTAGGGTCTCCCTATCATCCTGATTGGTCCAAGTCAGCTGTTCAGGACCAAACTGAAACAACTACACTGAAACAGTTCATGCTGAAATGAAGACAGGTTAGATAAACTACATTTTCTCAGTCACTCAAAATGATTTCTGACAAAGTTATATCTTTCAACAAGGCTCCCTCTACACATGTAGCGACGGCAGAGAGAGAGTAAATTTACAGGAGCTTGGGTGGGATTACAGCTTTAAATACACAGTCCCCACATACAAACTAATTAAATCTGCAAGCAGAAAGCTCTTAAAGAAACAGTACGGGGAGGCTCAAATAGCACTCACATTGAGAGGCAAGTGCACAGACCTCCCAGGGGAATCATAACTGAGGTGCACCACAGGCTTTACAGCTCGGCCAGTCTTTCTTGGGGGGAACTGTTACAGTCTTTGCACTTTTAGACTCACTTTCAGTACTGTCTTTACTTGCCAGGGGAGTCTCCTTGGGGGTAGAAAAGCTAGAACCTGGGGCACTTTCAGCTCCATGATTTGCAATCTCAGAGTCCACAACACTTGGCTCACATAGGAGTTTTCTGACACTGGCAGTGAACTATCAGGGCACTCAACACACTCTTCTTGTTCTGGTATATCACCAGTTTGTCCCAGTCAATCATTTTCCTCCTCTGAAAGCTCAAACAGTTCAACCAAACACAATGATTCCATTACATCTGACTTAATGCTTTGCACTTCACTTTCTGGGAGCATTGGCTCCAGGGACAAAGCTGGAGGCTTAGACAGTCCAGAAGGCCCAGCTTCATCTCCAGGATTGACTTGGGGATTGCCACGAAACAACTGACTCAGTTTGTAAGAAGGGTAGTATTCAAAGCCACACTCACTTTCCTCTGACATGGACTGACAGTCATGTTCATCTGGGACTTGTGGAGGGGAACCCTTTAACTCAGCTTCTGTAGGTGCAGGCTTTCTTGATTTTTGCTTAGCAGCAGTTCTAGTCACTGGTCCAGCAGGGGCATTTTCTGGGGGCTCAGACTCGATCAAAATTTGTCCAATGGGTAGTAAATGATTTCTATGCATTGTTTGCACTTCTTTTGAATTATTCTCAGGCCTTATTTTGTACACAGGCAGATCATCTAGTTTGCCCACTACAATGTAAGGGAGATGGTGCCATCTGTCAGCAATCTTATGTTTGCCATGCAGTCCCAGATTTCTTAGCAATACCCGATCTCCCTCCTGGAGTTCCTGTGCTTTCACCTTTTTATCATACCTTTCTTTGTTGGCCAGATTTCTTTTGGTAGCCATGGTTTGAGCCAGTTGGTACACATGATTTAGCTGGGCCTTTAACTTTTACACATACTGTAAATAGCTGTCAGCTCAAACCCCATCAGGAGAGACCCCAAAACACACATCTACCGGCAGTCAAGCTTCTTGTCCAAACATCAGGCAGTAAGGGGAGAACTCAGTGGCATCACTTTTGGTGCAGTTGTAGGCATGTACCAGGGTGCTAATTTATTTATTTATTTATTTAGTTAGTTAAACATCAGTTTAGAAACCTTTGAGCCAGAGGCTCATTTACAAAGGTACCTCGTCACAAAGAGGACATCAGAACAGTAGTACAAGGGACACAGTACTTACAAACAAAAAGTTACAGTTCAATTACAATTTGTTACAACAGAATACAATCTCCAACGAGCAAAAGATAACAAAAGGTGCAAAACTTATGGTCGGGAGCTGGTGGGAGCAGAAGGGAGGAGATAGGGAGGAGGAATTAGTAGGAAAGGAAGGGGAGCTGCTCAGTGAGCATTGTCAAACAGAGCATATATTTTTTTTTTTTTTTTTACATTAGGCTAGCGTGCAGTTGCATTTGCATAGAGCTAAGCAGGAAGTTTCTGGAGCCTGGGCTTAAAGCAAGCTAAGGTTAGTGAGTTTGAGACACTGGCAGGGAAGGAGTTATACCAGTGGGGCGCACGGTAGGGAATGCCCTCTGACCTTGAGAGAGTACTGGCTCTCGGAATAACTAGGGTAGCTCTTGGACGAGGCTGCAGAGTGATCAGGGTCCAGTGCAGTGCACGGCAAATGGAGTTGGGTAGGCCTGGGGGATAGGCCACACAGGGCTTTAAAGGTGAGCTGGCAAGGTCTGATACATGAGTCGCTCTTCCAGGTTGGAGAGGGTAGCCAGGGTGTACAGCTCATATGTGTGAGTGAGTCTGGGAGCACCAGTGATAAGTCTGCAGGCCTTATTAACTGTGAGGGTGAACCTTGTTGAGGGCAGTCTGATCTGCTGAGCCATAGACTGGAAGGCCTTAGTCAATGAGAGAGACATGACAGAGGAGGTGACAGCCAGGTGGAGGCATCAGGAGGGAGGCATTTCTTGTGCGGTAAAGAATGCCTAGCCGTGAGTTGGCAACAGAATTTAGGGCAGAATATATGTCTATGGAATGAAAGTGCAGGGTCAAAGGTTATACCAAGATATTTATAGGACTGCACCTGGTCAATGACGAGATTGGGTGTGGAGGACAGCTAAGGAAACTTGTTGTACTTATTTTGGGGTGGGAGAAGAGCATCGCTTTTGTTTTCTTAAGGTTGATAACAAGTTGGTGCTCAGTGAACCAGGTAGCTGCAGAGTCAAAGACTAGTTGGAGGGAGTTCTATAGCAGCATGGGGTCATTGTGGGAGGCAAGAGAACAGCATCATCAGCATGAAGAAGCATCTTACCATGTACAACTGCTGGGTAGGAGCTAAGAAAGAGTGAGAATAGTAGGGGTCCAAGAATTGAGCCCTGCAGCACCCCAGAGCGAATGGGGCATGTTTCAGAGAGAGTACCATTGACTTTCACATTGGGAGGCGGCGGAGAGATAGCTGGTGCACCAGGAAACAGGTCCTGAGGCAAAGCCTATTAGGTCGAGGCTGGAGAGCAAAAGAGGATGAAACAGTATCAAATGCTTTAGACAGGTCAATGAATATAGCACCAGCCAGGGCACCAGAGTCCAAGGAGGCATGGAGGAAGTTGGAAAATTCCAGGAGTGCTGTATTGGTACTATGACTCTGCTCTGAACCCGTGTTGTTCAGGGCAGAGAACACTGTACTTACAGAGGTAGTCAGAGACTTGGGATGCTACAATTTTCTCTAACGCCTTAGAGAGGGGGAGAGGATTGAGATGGCTCGTAGTTACCGGAAGAGTCCTGTCACCACCTTTATGGACAGGGTAACTGTGGCAATCTTCCAGACAGAGGAATTGTCCGAGACAGAGTGGTTTGTTGAAAATGCACGTAATAGGTGAGAGGACCTGATCCAGGACCTGACGTAAAAGGCAGGGATCAAGTGAGTCATTACCGATGGTGTTACCTTTTAGGGCTTTTAGCAAGTAAGGCCTAGCTTCTTGCATGGTGACACGACACAGGTGGAAAGAGGGGCGGGCAATGGGTGGTGGTACAGATGGAGGAGGTGGACTGAAAAAGTTACCAGGAAGTACTGAGCTAAGGTCGGTAAAGAAGTTATTGAGGTGGGTGGCAATGAGGGCAGGGTCAGAGGAGACGGTACCATTGATGTTGAGAAGAGAAGGAGAGGGGGACTGGGAGTGACCATTCAGTTGCTTGATGTTGTCCAAAAGCACCTGGGTTCCCAGGAGGGAGGTAAGAGAGGCTTGGTAGTATTCGCCTTTGCTTTGTGGATGGCCCAGGTGCACTGGTTGCGGCGGCAGCTAGGACTGCCTGTCAGCTGAATGGCCAGTAGCAACAGCAAGGTGCCAAGGTGTTACGTTGCTTAAGTTGCCACAGTAGGGCAGGGGTGATCCAAGGGCATGTTTCACTTTGGACCTCCTAGCAGTTATGGGAGCAAAGATATCACAGGCAAAGTTGAAAGTGCTTACAAAGAAGGCCAGGGCCAAGTCAATGTTGGTTGCCCTCATCAGAGGGGACCAATCAGTGTGGGAAAGGAAGCGCTTAAGGCCTATGAGTGCCCCAGGCCTAAGCCGCCTTCGAGAGGTGGTTTTGACTGGGGATGAGGGCCGAGGGGTTTCTCAGTTGAAAAGCAGAGGGATGGTCACTGGGGCAGTCAGGAGGATTTGGATGTTGTGGATGCGGAATGGCCTGTTGGTGAGGACCACATCCGGAGGTGGTGCTTCCCCCTAGGGTTTTTTTCTAGTAGGCTGTGTGACCAGTTGAGTTAGGTCAATTGGAATCAAAGCCTCACGGTGGGAGGAGGACGAGAGGCAGAGCCAGTTTATATTCAGCGCCACCAAGATTTGGTCCGACGAGTTGGGTAGGGAGGAGGTAGTCAATTAGTGGGCCCAGGGCCTGGGATTGGTTCTTGGGGGTATGTAGGCTACGGTTAGGAATAACGGGCCTCTAGCTGGGTCAGGGGACAGCTTTGAGTAAGTGCCTGGGCCTTATGGTCGAGGTCAGGCAGGGGAGTGGTAGCCCATGAGAGAATCCTTCAAATAGAAGACACAGCCCACCCCTCCTGCCGACACGGTCCAACCGTGGAGAGTGTAGCCGGGAGAGACATGAGAGTTAGGAGTGGAGGGAGACAGCCAGGTTTCAAACCAGGGCAACAACATCAGGTTTATGAAGCATCACCCAGCAGTGTAGAGAGTCCAGTTTTTTCAGGAGACTACAGATGTTCATAGAAGCAATGCGCAGCCCAGGAGATTTCAGGGGGAGGACCAGTGCTGCCAGGCCCATTATTATTGGCTCCATCTAGGCTTGTCCTTTGGGTGTAGGATGCCTAGCATATCTAGCAAAGTGCAGTTGAAATGTTCAGACTGCGGGTCCCCCTGGGGGTGGTAAGGGGTGGTTCTGGACTTTTGCACTCCCCACAAAGAAAGCATCTCTTTGATCAGATGACTCTCAAAGTCCCTCCCTTGATCAGAATTGATTCTTTGTGGAGCCCCATAGTGAACAAAAAAGTTTTCTACAAGTACCTTTTCCACAGTGGATGCCTTCTGGTCCTTGGTTGGAAAGCTAGGACATATCTCGTAAAATGGTCAGTGACCACCAGCACATTACTAATATTTCTTTGATCTGACTCCAAACTCAGAAAATCAATACAGACCAGCTGTATGGGTGCACTGGTGGTGGTATTAACAAGGGAGGCAGCCCTCTGGGGCAGAGCTTTCCTCTGTAAACAATGACTATAAGTTCAAATGTGTTCCTCAACATCAGCCCCCGTCTTAGGCCAATAGAATCTAGATCTCACCAAGTCAAGTGTTCTGTCTGTATCAAGGTGCCCCATATGGTTGTGTAAGGACCTCAGTACTGAGTCTCGAAAGGCAGTGGGCAGCACTAGTTGTTGTTTGTCTATTTGTCCCCCTCTGTCTACTGTTTCTTCTATATAATAGTCTATTGATCAGTTTCAACTAAGGACCTTCCTTGTATAACAATGCAGTTCTCAAATCAGTGGAGTGTAATTTGGACACATCTTTCCCTGTGTAGAGGACTTCTAAATCTGATTTGATCATGGGATCTCGGGATTGAGTCTGCTGAATACTGTCATTGTCCAGCTGAGGCAGTGCACCAATGTCTATTGCAGAAAAGTGGCAATAAGCAGCAGGTATGCAATTCTCAGAGAGTCCCAAACAATCCACCGTACAGTCCACTGCGTCCGTGGACATTTGTTCCTCCCTGTCAAACTTCTGGAAGAGTGATCATATATCAGGTTCTGACAATCTGATCCAGTCATTCTGGGGAACAGGCCTCTGGGAAAGAGCATCAGCATCTATGTGGTTCAGGCCTGCTCTATATTCAACAACATAGTCATATGTAGAAAATGCAGAAAGCCACCTATGGCCAGTGGCATCCAACTTAGCAGAAGTCACACATAGGTCATACGAACATACGAACGTATGAACATACAAAATTTGCCAGCAGATAAAGGCCTAGAGGTCTATCAAGTCTGCTCAAATGTACAGCTAGCACCCCTTATTCTGCAGCTGCCCCTCCCTTCCACCCTTCCCCTTCATTAACCCTCCCCCTTATCCTGTTCCATCCTCATTTGAAGCAGTCCACTGTTCTACTGCATACCACTTCAGCAGGTAGTGCATACCACCCAGCCACCACCCTCTTAAAAAGTGTCTCCCTCATCTCTCCTGAACCTTCCCGAATCAGTCTCATATGCAGGCCCTGGTGGCCCTCCCTCCTTACTTTGAACAGCCCTCTGTACCCATCTTGTTTATTCCTTTCATGTATTTAAAGGTTTTCAATCATGTCACCCTGTCTCCTCTCCTCCAGTGAATACATGTTCAACTCCTTCAACCTCTTCATGCTGATCAGTCCCCAGCGCCATGATCATCTTTGTTGCTCTGCGCTGCACCCTCCAGTAACTTAATGTCCTCTTCAGAGACGCCAGTACTGCACGCAGTACTCCAGGTGTGGTCTAACTAATGACCCATACAGTGTCAGAATCACCTCCTCCTCCTCGAGGATATACCCTGCAATACAACCCAGCATTTTGTTGGCCTTGCAGCTGCCTTCCTATATTGTGCCGAGTTGTTCATTGACCCTGTAATGACACACCCAGATCCTTCTCCTCCTCTGTCTGGGCTAGCTGCACTCCCCTAGCTGGTAACTCCTCCTTGGGATCTTCATCCCAAATGCACCTTGCACTTTTGGCATTAAGCGCAGTTGCCAGGTGTCTGACCAGGTTTCAAGCTTTGCCAGATCATCCTGCAACCCTGCCATCTCCCTGGGTCATCCACCACCGTGCCTACCTTGTATCATCAGCAAACAGACTGATCTTGCTCTTGATGTCCCATCATATGTCTGCAATGAATATCCCAAACAACACTGGTTCCAACACTGGGCCCTGTGGAACACTGCTTCGTCACTGCCCTTGGGTGTTAGAGCTCCCCACCCATCACCACCCTCTGTTGCCATCCTGCAGCCAGTTTCCACCCATCTCACCAGCTTTGCACCGCTCCTGTGCCTACTAACATCCTTCCCAGCCTTCCATGTGGCGGTGAGGTTGAATGACTTACTGAGAGTCCAGATATGGGACATCCACTGCATGCCCCTGTCCAGTGCCTAGTTACCCAGTCATAGAACTCGACCAGGTTGGTTTGGCAGGATCTGCCACATATGAAGCCATACTGTCTGCTGTCCTGTAGTCCTTGGCCTCTAGGAGGCCACCAGCCTCTCTTCAGGATAGTCTCCATTAGCTTACCCACGATGAATGTGAGGTTCACTGGTCTGTAGTTTCCCGGTTCATCCTTGGGGCAACTCTTGTTGAGGGGAACCACATGATCCATCCTCCACTCCTGAGTTACACACTCTGAATGTAGTGAGGCATTAAATAGATCTGCCAAAGGTCCTGCAAGGACCTTTGCCAGCTCCTTCAGTATCCTGGGGTGGATGCCATCTGGGTCTGGCACCTTGTCCACCCTCAGTGCCTTCAAACCCTCTCAAACTCTGCTCTCCATGATTTCCCCATCTGTCAGCACTTCCCCCCCTGCTTCTGCCATTTCTCCCACCTTGGGTGTCACCCCCTCTTCTCTTTAGTAAATGCTGAGCAGAAATACTCATTTAGTGCTCGCCTTATCACACCCTGCTTCACCCAACCCCCTCCTTCCTAATCCTTACTATATGATCCTTACAGCTACTTTCTCCTGATGTACTTAGAAGTCCTTCTCCCCCATCTTAATGCCTTGTGCCAACCTGAGTTCCGTAGATGCTTTGGCTCCTTACCCTTGTCACCTCCTTCCAGTTCCTGTCAAGTACTCCTCCCTGCCTCCCCCTCCCTGTTTTCTTGTACTTCCTAAAAGCAGCTCTTTTCCTCCTTACCTTTTCCATGACCTCCTTGCTCAACCAGCTCTGTTTCTTAGCCCTAGCCTTCTCTGGGCTTTGCAGCAGGTTTGCTTGCCTCCACTATCCCCAGCTTTATGAGCCCTCACCTCTGGTTAGTGTCCATACTAGATTGAATTCTGGCCAGGTACCTTTACCACTTCCCCATCCTCCCAAAGTCGGCCCTCCTGAAGTCCAGCACTATTGTGCCAGATTCCACTCCTTCCTTGCCCATATCCAATGTGAGCCATACTGAAGCGGTGGTCACTCCTGACAGCGGTTCCTCCACTGTAAGTTCTCTCACAAAGTCCCCATTTGCCAGCACAAGGTCAAGAGTATTTCCTAACCTGGTTGGTTCACTGACCATTTGCAGTCAGAAGCTGTCCTGGAAGGCATCCAGCAGTCCCTGCTCCCTTCTGTTCCTGGTTGTTGGGGTGCTCTAGTCCACTCCTGGCATGTTGAAGTCCCCCACAATCACCATACTACCCTTCTCGCAGGTCCTCCTGATCTGTCCCGCTAGTTTCCTGTCTAACTCCGTCTGAGATGGTGGCCTGTGCACCACTCCCATTCTAAGAATCCTATTCTTGGAATCCTGGATTTGCATCCAAAGTGACTCCGTACTACTCTCCTCCCCTTCCTCCCTTATAGACTTCAGTCCTTCCTTCACATATAGTGCCACACCCCCTCCTTTCCCAAGCACTCTGTCCCTGCAAAATAATCTGTACCCTGGTACAGACAGGTCTCAGTCATTGTATTGGGTGGCCCATGTTTCTGTGATGGCTGCAATGTCCACCTCTCCCTCTGCCATGAGAACCTGTAACTCTGCAGTTTTCCTCCCAAGGCTCCTAGCATTAAGGTTAACCACCTTCCACCCTTCCCCCCCTTCCATCCTGCCCTCCTTTCCTAGCATCACCAACAGTACTTGCCATTTGTCCTTTGTCACTGTTATGGGGGTAAGCTCAAATGGTTTCCCAACCTGTGGTTTCTGCATATCTCTTCCCCAACTGCCACCCCCCACTCCTAGTTTAAATTCCCAACTTCCTCTATGTACTCTTTCACCCTCTGTTTCAGCACTTTCTTTCTCTCCTCACTCAAGTGTAGTCTGTTCTTGGCATAGAGACTACTGTCCTCCCAGGTTCCTCCACACCCCCTCGACAGCCCGTACCCTTTAGCACAACACCAGGTTCTTAGCCATCCATTAAATTCCTCTATTCTCAGCTTTCTTGTTGTGCTTGCCTTTGGCACAGGAAGTATCTCTGAAAAAGTTACTGATCTTCCTGCCCCCTCACATAATTATGTTAGTTCCTCAAACCTCCTCTGGACTGTATCTACTGTCTTGTCAGCCAGGTTGTTTGTCGCAAGATGTATAATTAAATGAGGCTTGTCCCTACCCCTTCTAGCATATTTCAGAACAGACTGTCCCTCTTTCCACTGTCATTCCTGGCATGGCCTCCACCAAATGCACTATGCCTCTCCCCTGCTACCCACCTAACTCCTCTTAGTATTGAGTCCCCAGCACTAGATTCCACCCTCTTACTCCCTGCTTGCTTCCATTCATCTCCTCTCTCATTTCCAGCTCCTCTTCTTCCTCCAGCACATTATTTCCCCTTTACCCTATTTGTAATTCTCCCAGCAGAACTTCCACCTCCAATTTGGTCCAGGCATTTATCAATTACTCCTCTAATTTCATCATTTCCCTCCTCCAGCTTCTTCCTCTCTAGCAGTCCAAAACTATTTTCTGAAGGCTCTTCACAAATGCCCGCTCCCTCTCTCTTCATAGTAACCTGTTCTCTCCTTTCCACTCCACGACTTTTGCCACTTCTTCGCCTCCCCTCACAAGTCCCTATCTCCTCCTTCTATTTGTCTTTTGTCTCCTAACCTGGTTTCCCCGGCAATTGTTCTTCCTGGCCTGGGCCCCTTTGTCTCTGTCCCTTCTTCTGACCCTCTCCTCACCACTGTTGGCTTAAATCGCCCTCCCTCATCTCCCCTTCTTCCTCCCTCCAGTATTGAGCTAAACCCACCCACAATCTACCTTGCCTGTCTTAGTTCCTCCTGCAGACCCTCAATCTCCTTTCTAAGTTTTTCTATGTGGTTACACACTAAACATCCTCCCACACTCCAGGCAATTTTTAGAAAGATCAGTGCACCACAGTTGTTGCAGCCTACCACCCTACCCATTGCTGTCATTGCCCACCAGTGACCCCCCACCCTTCCAGATGCAGGATACCAAACACTCCCCCAAATCTCCCCTCTCCCTCCTCTATCAGTGCAAAACATTTTCTTTATTTCCCTTAACTCCTTTGTTGCACACATTTAGATATATTGAGCAACTGCTTTTTATATTCCTATCCTTCCTATTCACACTCAAAAACAGACTTTAAGTCATTGCACTGCCTTCTTCAAACTCCTACCCTCCTTTCCCCAATGCAATATCAATGTGAAGAAGTAATAATGAAAGCTCCTAGATTTTGCATTTACTTCCCTTCCACTGAGAGAGCAGTCACCTCTTCACTTGCTGCTGTTCCTTTCCTGGATATCTGCTTTTGCTATGACAGGTGCATATCCTTTGCCTGTTTGAGGAACTGATATCAGAACCTCTGGTATAAAGGAAATAATGGACCAAGGGTAGGACCAGCCCAAGTCTTCCAGAAACAATCAGGTAGCTGAGGCCTCTGGTCAGACCATTAGCACCCTTCCCCCACTCTGCACTCAAACTTTGCAGCTAGTGAAGCCAGCAACAATGAATCACAATTCTACTCAAAGCCCCCAAAATAAGTTTGCTACCCAAAGAAACAGGACTCCAATTCAAACAGCTTCACCAACAACACATCAAATAGGCTTGGAATTAGAAGATATATGTCTCCAATTCAAAGAAACAGACCCAGTTAAATCACACCAATTATGTTTTAAAACAGAAGAAATCAAAGATGTCAAAGGATTATTGTCAGTTTTTACTAGTATCTTAGCCCCATACAAGTACTCATGGAACTGGTCAACAATGGCCCACTTCAAAGCTAGGAATTCTAACTTATGTACAGGATAGTTCTTTTCGGATGGGGTCAGGCTTCTACTGGCTAAGGCCACTGGTCTCAGGCCATTCTCATGCTCTTGGTACAATACAGCCCCCAAGCCTTGCAGGCTAGCATCAGTGTGCAAGACATAGGGCTTCACTGGATCTGCATAGCAAGGACAGGAGTGTGGGTAAGTTGATACATAATCTCATGAAAAACAGTTTCACATTGGCTCAGTAGGTAGCACACTCATCTCTGAGGCTGGGAGCTCAGAGGGCCCTGGGTTAAGTTCCCACATCTGGCACTTAGGTTAATATCCCAGTACTGACACTGTAGTGCAGCATGAGAGGGGTGCTGCACTTCTGAGGTGCCATCTTTTGGATGAGATGTTAAACTGAGGTCTTATCTTCCTGGATTGGTGGTAGTTCAGGTGGATGTTAAAGATCCCATGGCACTTATCGAAAAGAGCAGGGGAATTTCCCCAGTGTCTTGGCCAAATTTCCCTCATTCACTAAAAATACCACCAACATCTTAATCTGGTTCAATGTCAGTTGGCATTCATCTGTATCCCCCTCGTTGTGCCTGAAAATAGGCAGGATTTGTCTAGTGCACTTACCCAGTCAACAAAAACTAAATAAAGAAATAAATAAACACTCAGGTGTCCATCTGGCTCCAAATACTTCATTAGGATGGAAATATACTCTCTCAGGCTCAGAAAAAAATGACCTCTTATATTTTTTGCTAGTAGGAGGGTAAACTTGAGTAAGATTAAGTAAAGGACGAATCACTCTTGAATAGTCCTTGATGAACCTGCGATAGTAACCACAGAATCCCAGGAATCTTTGCAGTTCTTTTAGACTGTGGGGCTGTGGCCAGGTGGTCAAGGCCTCAACTTTACTCGAGTCTGTCTCTATTCCCTCAGTGGATACTATGTGTCCCACATACTTTACAGAGGTTTGGAAGAACTGACATTTATCAATGGATAGTTTAAGACCAAAGTCTTCCAGTTGCTCCAACACCTTGAACAATCTTCTTTCCAGTGAGCTGCCAAACACAGTAACATCGTCTAGGTATACCAGACACTAACAAGTTCATGTCCCCCACTGCACACTCCATCAGTCTCTGAAAAGTGGCTGGAGCACATGAAATGCCTTGAAGCATCCTCATGAATTCATAGAAACCAAGCAGACAGATAAAGGCTATCTTTTCATGGTCTTCTGGGACCATCAGGATCTGGGTCACCCTGGAGACAGGAAATGGCACCACAATCTGCACTGGGGTTGTATACAGACCCCCATCTCAGGGGGAGGGAATGGACAAGGAAATGATAGAAGGCTTCCTTAGAATGGCAGAAAAAGGGGAGATATTGTTGATGGGGGACCTGAATATGTCTGATGTTAACAGGGCACCTTTGCAGAGCACATCAAGAGCAGGGTCATTCTTAATGCCCTACAGGGGCATGCCTCAGACAGCTAGTATTGGAACCCACTCGGGAGGAGCAATCTTAGACCTGGTACTCTTAAATGGGGACAGAAGAATCTCAGATTTAGAGTTGGGTAGCCATCTGGAAAAACAACCACCAAACAGCGTGGTTCACAATAAACACAGCCATACAATCAAGCCATACAAAAGCAAGAGTATTGGACTTTAGGAGGTCTGACTTTGGGAAAATGAGAGAGTGCCTTAGAAAAGCACTAGCAAACAGGCAAGAAGGAGGTGTGGAGGAACAATGGGGAGTAATCAAAACAGCCATCACAGAGTCAATAAGCCTTTGTGTAAAGCAAAACAATAAAGCACAACAAAGGAAAAAAACACTATGGTTCTCAAAAGAGGTGGCAGGGAAGGTTAAGGAGAAAAGGATAGCATTCAGGAAATATAAGTAAACACAGAAGGAGCAGGACAGAGAACTTTATCAGTTAAAGCAGAAAGATGCTGGGAAGGCAGTCAGAATAGCAAAGGCCCAAACCGAGGAAAGGATAGCCAATTCTGTTAAGAAGGGGGATAAGACCTTTATAGGTACATTAGGGAGTGAAGAAAAGACCAAGGAGGATACTGAGGCTTAATAAAGGGAGGAATGTGGGTAGGGGATAGTGAAAAAGCAGGGATACTGAATGAATATTTCTGCTCAGTATTCACAAAGGAAGAGGAGGGGGAGGTACCCAAACCAAACAAGAGAAACACTCTGAAGACAGGAGTCAATACCAGTCCATCTACTGAAGAAAGGGTTCTGAAAGAACTAATAAAATTGAAGGTGGACAAAGCAATGGGGCCTGATGGGATTCACCCAAGAATTCTAAAAGAACTAAGGGTAGAACTAGTGACACCGCTGACTACTCTCTTTAACAAATCATGGGAGGATGGGGTGGTATCTGAGGACTGAAGGAGGGCAGGTGTGATTCCTCTTCACACAAGTGGGAGCAGGACAGAGGCAGGAAACTACAGACCAGTTAGTTTGACCTCAGTGGTAGGGAAAATGATGGAATCACTTGTGAAAGAAAGAATTGTTGAGTATCTAGAGGCCAGTGGGGCACAGGACCCAAGGCAGCATGGATTCACAATGGGAAGGTTGTGTCAGATGAATCTAATATATTTCTTTGACTGGGTGACCAAAGTAGTAGACCAGGGAGGGGCTGTGGACATGGCCTACCTAGATTTTAGCAAGGCATTTGATACAGTCCCACACAAAAGATTAATACACAAGTTAGCCATCCTTGGAGTGGGCCTCAAGGTGGTAGCCTGGATAAAAAATTGGCTAGACAACAGAACACAAAGGATAGTAGTAAATGGAGTACACAGTGAAGAAAGGAGGGTTACTAGTGGGGTACCACAGGGTTCAGTACTGGGATCGGCCCTTTTTAATGTCTTTAAAAGTGACATTGCAGAGGAACTGGAAGGAAAAGTATGTCTCTTTGCAGATGACACAAAGATCTGCAACAGGGTTGATACACAAGATGGAGTGGAAAGGATGAGAAGGGACTTGCCAGGGTCGGAGGAATGGTCAAATGTTTGGCAGCTCAGATTCAATGCAAATAAGTGCAAGGTAATGCACATGGGAAACAAAAACCCAGGGGAAGAGTACACAATGGGGGTGAGATATTGACAGCAGTAAAAATGGAAAGGGACCTGGGGTAATTATATCAGATAACCAAAGGTGAGCAAGCAATGAGGAAGGCAGTAAGAGGCTGGGAGGATCCTGGGATGCAAGGAAGAGGCATCAATAGTAGAAAACAGGAAGTTTTATCTCTCTGTACAGACAGTTGGTGAGACCCCATCTGGAGTACTGTGTGCAGTTCTGGAGACCCCATCTCCATAAGAACATAGACAGAGTGGAAGCTGTCAGAGAGAGGCAACAAAATGGTGCAGGGTCTGCACCAAAAGACATACGAAGAAAGGCTAAAGAAGCTTAATATGTAAAGCCTTGAGGAAAGGAGGGAGAGAGGGGACATGATAGAAACTTTCAAGTACCTCAAGGGAATCAACAAAGTCCAAGAGTGTAGCATCTTTCAGAAAAAGAGATGTGCAAGAACAAGGGGGCACAATTTGAAGATAGAGGGGGGACGGATGAGAGGTAATGTGAGGAAGTATTTTTTCATGGAGAGGGTTGTGGATGCATGGAACAGCCTCCCTGAGGAGGTCATGGAGTCAAGAACAGTGGAGAATTCAAGAATGCATGGGACAGACATAAGGCAGTCCTAGTGGGGGGTAGGAGGAAGTAAGCTGTTGGTTAACTAGGATCTGCAGCTTATCTTTTAGGTAGGAAAATGGACAGACTAGGTGGGCCAAGTGGTCCTTTTCTGCCGTCAAATTCTATGTTTCTATTTTCTATGTTTCTGTGGTAGTACCCACTGTGAAGATCCAACACTGAGAACCACTTACTACTGTTCATGCAGTCTAAGGCATCCTGAATGTGGGGCATTGTGTACTGATCAGGAATAGTCCACCGGTTCAAGGTACGATAATCACACACATCCTTACTGTCCCATTATTTTCCTCACTACACGATAGGTGAAGCATAAGGCTTCTGGTTCTTGTATTACACCAGCAGCAAGCATCTGTTGCAGATGCCGTCTCATCATCTATATCAGCAGGTGCTAGGCGTCGAGACCTCTAACGAAATGGCCTTTCATCATGCAGCCGAATGTGGTGCTCAGCTCCTTGCACACATCCTATGTCCCATTCTTTGAAAGAAAACACCTGGTCTCTCTGGGCAAGCTTTCTACTGATTCTCATCTTCCATTCGACCAGCAATGGGGAGTCACCAAAATCAAACAAGTTGTGCGTCACTCTATCATTTTCCCCCGAACTCTTGTTACTGGGTAGCACTACAGTATCTGCACAATGTACATTAGCCAGGGTGCAACCTCTATTTACTTGAATGTTTCTATCAGACACATTATGAACTTGGACCATTACCCGTCTGGCATAAGAATGGGCTCTGGCAGGCAAAACACTTGGCTTGACCAGCAGTCCTTCCAGCAATTTCCCATTGCCTGGTGCATCCAACATGAGGATTTTATTCTTGACATCCTTTCTGATATGAACTTCCCCCGTAAGGTACACTGGGCATTTGGTGCCAGGATCAGAGACTCAGGATCCTTCTACCACACAATTCCAACCGGTTGCTCTAAGTCCACTCCTTCAGCATCTCTCTGTGCCTCATAGGCTTTCTTGATCAAGGCCAGAATTCTCAAAGCTCTACCAGTTCTTGACCCCTGTTTCTCATAACACAACTGTGCCAACTGTCCAAACATATGTGCATTTGTCCCAATTAGTAGAGGAATCCCATCATACAGTCCAGTAGGGGGACACACTAAGGTCAGGGTTTCTACTTGCTCTGCCACTCCAGCCATGGAGGTAGCAAAAGATAGCCAAATTTGAATATATTCAGAGTAGGGGTTGGCCTTCTCACTTAACCCCCATACATGCAGTCCTTCCAATGGTTGTAAGGGTACATCTGACAAAAGCTTCTGATACCAATCCCGGAACATAATTGTTACTTAGGAGCCACTGTCCAACACAGCTCTGGTGGGCACATGATTCACTTTTACTGTAGCTTCCATTGAAGGGCTCACTATTCTAGACCAGTCTGGAGAGGCGGTAGCAAGGGACTGGGTAGATGATCTAGCCACAGAAGGACATGAGTTAGCATTTTTGGGACCTTCACTGCGGTCATTTCGTGCACCTCTTAACCACTGTTTTGTGCTCCAAAGCTCTCCTTGTAGCTGGCTCACCACTCTCTCTAAGTCTTTCCAAGACCAGCATTCCCTCTTAATGTGCCCATCCTTCCCACAATTATGCAAAATATGTCTGCTGAGGTTTGGGGTGACCAAGGCATCACCTTGGGGGCTGCAACATTGGTACTATCAATAGAAAACCTTGGTGCCTCCTCAGCCGGCAGTGGGTTGGACATTTGGAGAATTCTTTTCAGTTCCCCCACTTCCATAGTCAAGATATCAAGCTTTGAGCTGCTGTCAGCAGGAGATGTCTGGGGGGGCACCTCCACCCCCATAGTGGATGCAGTCGAGTAAGAGTAGGGACCTGTACTCATAGGAGGGGCCTTCATAAACAGACTATTTATTGCTTCCCTGAACTCCCTCAGCAGTTCATCCCATGGCAGAACATCAGTAGCCATCTCTCTCTGGCTGGGCCCCCCCTTGGCTGACATTTGGGTCTCGGGTTCTGTCATGTGATTTTGGTGATTCCAGACCATCAGCGTCTGACCCTGCACCTGGAGCAGGGGATGTAGCAGCTACAAGTGCACAGGGCTCTGAAAAACCTTCCTCCTCCTCAACTTCTCGTACCTTCTTCATCAACACATGGAAAGGCAAGGGACTAGATTTCCTTTAATGCAGTTGAAATTTGAGCAACACCCAGCTAGAGTGCCGGGCAGAGCAGAGAATATGATCCAGTCTTACCTGGTCTACTTCACTAGAGGTCCAATCCCCCTTCTGAAAAATGGTTTGCAAGATTCCCTCTAATCGATCCATATAGGCAGATAACAATTCCCCTGGCTGTTGTCTAACATCTTTAAACTTCCACTTCAAGGACTCAACACTAGTGGTGCCCCAAACACATTTTCAAGGGCAATTAGGTACTCTTGGGCTTTGGCGTTAGGGTCAGAGACCCTCAGGGAGTGTAAAGTATGTTGGGTGGGTCCCTAGAGGCTTTCCCCCAGGTGAGCCCTTTTTTCTGCCTCGGAGCATTGCCAATCTTGTTCCATAAGGGAAAACAGAGTCTGTCCAGGTTTCCAGATCAACCTTCCCATTTGGAGTAGGGTGGATGCCAGAGAATACTTTGAGCTTGCAGTAAAAGTCATGACTAATGGCAGGTACAAACATACGAGAAGCAAGTCCCCCTGAAGCTGTGTTCCCCGGTCTACAAACTGAAGGATAACATCATCAGAGAGCTGAGAGAGACTGCCTTCCTTTAAACTGTTTGTGTGACTTTTTGTATCAGCTTGCAAACATTAACGCTATGAGGGAATCTGGGGGAGTGTCTGTTGAGGTCACAGAAAGGGGCGGGATCATCTGTTTAAATCCCCGCGCTGCTCACTAGCGCGAGCGATAGTGAGTGTCGCGAGTGCCACTTGTTCACAGAAAATTTGAGAGGATTATTTACGAGTTTTATCTTGCTGGGTATAGTAAGGTTAGGAGGCTAACTGTATTTAATTGAAGTTTATATTTATAGAATTAAGCTAGGTACCAGAAGGTGCTTAATAAATTATAGTAGTAATTGTCAGATTTTATATTTGTTAATTTATTTGGGAATTTATACATAAATTAAAACTGTAGTTAGGACTGTATTTATTTTAAATTTGTTGTGGTAGTTTAGTACATTGGGAGTATTTATTTATATTGTGTTGTCTGTGTTTAGTTTGTGTGTGATTTGAAATGTTGTTGTTTCAGTTAGGAATCATGTGGTTGATGGGTGGTTATATGTTTTCTCAGCCCGAGGATAATCTGAGTAATATAGATTGCCCATTGATTTCTTGGAGTGATTGGTTACAAGGGGATACATTGAGTATAATTAATAGGGGAAATCAATCGTAGTTATGTAATTTGTTCAGGTATATTGACTGTCTGTCTTGAATCGCATTTATTCAAGTGGACTTCAATATATAAAAGCCTTTTGGTGGGTTGGAGACAAAATACAGTTTATTCAGATTGTCATATGGCTAATTATAGCAAGAAAATATTTAAATTGAAAAGTCAGTTATATAGAGTTTGTAAAATGGTAATTATAATTAGTCTGATTATAAGTGGGGATATTCATCCTAATCCGGGACCCTGCATTAGCTTGGACTCTGTAAATTCTAATTTTAGTGAAGTTTTGGGTTCTGATTTAACAGCTGATATTTTAAAAAATGAAGGGATATGTGTGGTCCATATTAATATTTGTAGTTTATTGAGGAAAATTGACCATTTAAGGAATGGACTAATAAATATATAGCCCTGAAGTGGTTATTATTACAGAGTCTTGGCTATCTGATAGGGTCCCTGATAGTATGGTATACGTGAATGGCTATAATTTATGGAGGAAAGACCGATCAAGAAGGGGTGGGGGAGTTATTATTTATGCACTTAGTTCTTTGGATGTTTCTACGGTTAATTGCCAAATGGATTGGGGTGGATCTGAAGTTCTCCCTTTATTGTTTAATCTACCGTTTAGTAAACCTTTTGCTACTATTGGGAATTTATCATCCCTCAAAAGCTAGTATTGAGGTGTTTCAGGCTTTGCAGGATTTTTTGGGTGATTATTTAAGCAGATATGAGATTATGTTAAGTGGGGATATGATTATAGACTGGAAAACTGTAGATGTTAACCACAGTATTGTTGAGATGTGTAATCTTCTGGGTATGACTCAGTTGATAGCTGAGATAACTAGAGTGAATTCCAAACGACCACTTTCTTCCACAATTTTAGACTTATTGTTTACTACTGAACCAGATAGGTATATTGCTAGTGGTGTTCTCCCAGATTCCTTTTCAGATCATCAGATGATATATGCTATTAGAAATCAAAAAAGAACTCAGAGATTAGTAAAAACAGTTTATTATAGATCATTTAAATATTTTGACTATATAAATTTTATGTTAGAATTGGATGAGTTTAATTGGGGAAGGGTGGAGTTGGTTCCTACAGTTGCTGATGCCTGGAGATTATTTCAGGAGGATTTTTTGACAATTTGTAATAGGCATGTCCCTTTAAAAATTAGGAAAATAAAGTCTAATAATTCCCCTTGGTATAATTCCTACTTATTTAAAATTAAGAAACATCGGGATAAGGCTTGGAAGGTGGCTAACATCACAAAATTGGAAAATGATTGGGTGAAGTATAAACAGATGCGGAATTATTATAATTATGAACTTAAGAAGGTTAAAAAAGACTATTGTAATAGGGAATTGAATTTCAATCTGACTAATGATCCAAGGAAATTTTGGCAAGTTTTAAAAAAGGTGAAAGGGGATCAACAAGTGGATTATCCTGAGAAGTTTAAAATGGGGGATGTTGAAGTCTCTATGGGTCCTTGGGTGGTGGATGGATTTAATGATCTTTTTATAACAGTGGGTAAAAAGGCCTCACCACAGGTTAAGTTTTGTTCTTCTCCTTTAAATTCTCAAGTTATAGCTATAGAGGTTGTTCCTTTGAAGGACAAGGAGTTTGTGTTTGAATTAATATCTCCATCTGAAACACAAAATGCATTACTTAATATAAATGCTAGGAAGGCTGGTGGATTGGATGAGATTCCTAGTATTTTGTTGAAATATGCTGCTCTGGTTATTTCTTATCCCCTGGCTAGTATTTATAACATGTCCCTTATGAGTGGGGAAATTCCTGAAGTGTGGAAATCGGCTAAAATTATTCCTGTTTATAAGAATGGATCTAGGTCTTTAATGGAGAATTATAGGCCTATATCATTATTACCAATAGTGGTTAAGGTTTCTGAAAGATTGATAGCTAAACAACTTCAGATTTATTTGGAAAATGGTAGGTTGATTAATAAGTTTCAATCTGGCTTTAGGATCTTACATGGTACAACCTCTGCCTTGCTGAAAGTTACTGGGGATATTGTGGGTGCTCTGGACAGGGGGATGTCGGTGGGAGCAATTTTTGTAGATCTATCCAGGGCATTTGGTACCCTGGACCATGGCATCCTCCTGTCCAGACTACCTGCTTTGGGAATTTTGGCAAAGGTGATTAGGTGGTTGGAGGCTTATTTAACTGGTAGGAAACAAATGGTTTCAATGAATGGATGGGATTCTGGTTTTAGGGAGATAATATCTGGGTACCCCAAGGATCCATTTTGGGTCCAATATTATTTAATTTATACATGAATAATTTTGTATTGTTCAACTCTGATGTACAGTGTCATCTGTACGCAGATGATACTATTAGTTATGTGAAAGGGTTATTATTAACTCAGATAGAATTTACTCTCCAGAAAGCATTTGATGAGCTTCAGTTATTCTATAGAGAATCTAATCTTGTTCTTAATCCAAAAAAATCCCAGGTAATACTCTTTTCTAGGGAAAATAAAGAGATTTATTCCGATTTGGGTTTGAGTGTAATGACAGTGGATAATTATTGCCCTGAACAAGTCCAATGTTATAAATATTTAGGGATGTATATGGATAGATCATTGAATTGGATTTTCCATATAGAACAAACGATTAAAAAGTTAATTGTCATTTGGGTGCACTTTATAGAATTAGGAATTGTATGGATGTTAATGTAAGAAACAGGTGGCTATGGCTACCTTGATTCCTTTGTTAGATTTTGGGGATATTATTTATACAGGGGCTACCTCAACCCAGTTGGCTAGATTAGATGTTTCCTTTAATAAGATAGCTAGGTTTATTTTAAATGTTCCTAAGAGAACTCATAGGAGAGAGTTATATCAATCTTTAAATTGGATGAGCCCTAATGATAGAAGGATATTTCACGTTTTGATATATATTGTTAAATTAGTTAGGGGTAGGGTACCAGAATATATTAGTGAGGAATTTCAGCTTAGGATAATTAGAGGAGGGTTACATTCTGCTGAGGTATGGAATTTGTTTTGCCCAGAAGAAGGACGATTGGGTAGAGAACATTTTTCTATTTGGGTCCTAACCTATGGAATTCACTCCCAACTTACCTGAGGCCAATTGTATCTAGCCCTAATTTGGGTGAAATAAAAAGTTGGTTTAAATCTGAAGCTGTCAAAAGGTTAAATGTTGAGTAATTATGTAGGTCTTACCTCATGTCTCGCCCTATAATAGGGCATATAAGTGCATTTTAAGTATCTGTTTTTTATTGTATGATGTCTAGATGGTTGTGTCATTGTAAATAATTTTATGTTTGTGGGACTTTTTTATGATTAAGTTAATTATGTATGTATTTAAGTATGTGTTAAGGACCTCACTGGAAATGAGCTTGTCTCAGTTGAGCCTCCTATTCTTTTGCTTGTCAATTGAATAAAATTTAAAAATCAAATCAAAATCAAATAGGGGCTAGTACTGGCATAGAAGGAGGAGCAATAACGGTGCTGGAGGGGGAGAGGGTGTTGGGGGAGGAATGCCTCCAGGTGGCAATAATAGTTTCTTTAAATCCTCCACAGTTTTCCCCTCCTCCAGCAACAATTTAGCAAATTTCCCCTCAAACGTTTCAGATCGTGGGGGGGTTATTCCCCCCTGGGTCTTTACTGTCCTTAGTTATCACTCTCCAGGCAGTGAGGGTTCCCTCTGGGGTAATAGTCTGTGGCACTTTGGAGCTATCCATTGGGTCCTTACACTACTAGGGCCATGAAAGTGTGGGTGAGCAGATTATCATGTCCACCCGCCACCACAGGGTTTTGTAAACCTTCCACCTTAGAAAGTATTTCCTCTACAGTGTCCTTACTGGTACCCAGCAGGATATCCAAGATAAGTATAGCATTTTGGGGGTCGATCTCCTGCCCAGTACATCACTCCACCAAGTGGCGTACAGCCACTTCTGTCAGGGTATCCATTTATTTTTAACAGCAATTCATAAATGTGGCCACAAGGGGACGCTGATCCCTGCTGTGCCTCCAAGATGTAACCCCTAGGTGGTGCTATCCCAAGGGCTACTACTCCTGCCTGTTTGACTATGGACAGGTTGAGGGACCTAGGTCTTATGGTAGGTCCTCCACCCAGAGGTCAGTGTTGGTAGTGGTTAGACTACATGGTCACAGCCCTCTGGGACACTGAGACCCCCTTTTATTCCCTTTAGTGGCTCACACAATACACCAGAGTTACAGCCCCAATACCACCCATATACACACTGTTCACTCATATAGATACCACTTACCCTCGAGACTGGTTCTGCAGCACATCTCTGAGGACCTCCTGTAAATAAGGTTAAACAACATACACAGCAAACTACAATACTGTTTCCATAAGTACCAACACCACAGACAGTATATAGTATAACAATAACAAATCTGATTTATTTAGGGGGCAGTAACACAGGAGGGGGAAATCAGGTTAATTGGTGACATTAAATCACAGTACTGTGCACACATACAGGGTCTGAAAAGTCACACTCTGGGTGCCCAGGTTGGGAGGGGCTAGCCAGGTCCATTGTCCAGGGTTGGCTGGCAGGTGTAGATGGATGGGGCCCTGTAAAAGAAAATATATTCAGAACACCCGATTGTAATCCGGGGCCGGATGTCTCAGTCCATGAAGCAGGGAAACAACAAGAATTAGATGACACACTTGTGATTGAAAACAGGCTGTAGGGGAATACCCTGATTTGTACTCACAATACCCAAGCTGAGAAGTGGATGGTGGGTGTTCTTTTGGATTTCCAGAACAACAAGGCATGGAGACAAGGTCCTTGTGACTGGACCCCACTGCAGTTGATAACAAACGTATTCAGTCCAAGCTAAGCTGGGGTTTGCTTCCAGCTTCAACACACAGCACACAGCATAGGAGATTAGAAATAGTGGTTCCCCACAAGCACTACACACATTCATATGTAAAAGTAAAGTACTATACCAGGCAGGCCGCTCCTCAATCCCGATCGCACTTACTGAAAAATACCCAGGAGCACACAGAGCAGCATCAGTTCCAGACATACCAAGCATGATTCAGCAGTTTCTCCAGTCTTCTACATGGTGAGCCTGGTTTCCACATTTTTGGTGCTTCTTTCTCCTCACAAATCGGATTCAGACCAAACTGGCACTCTCAACGGCTGCAGGCTGAACCCCAGGGTCTCACACGCGCTTCCCGCGCGAAAATATACATCGCAGAAGCACAGAGCTCCTTTTCTCTTCACTGCCACAACTTATGTGATCTTTCCAGTCACAGAGCAGGGCATTTCCTTTAGCTCCACACCTTTCTGTTGGCTGGTTCGGCTGTCACTCACAATAAGACTCCCTCTGTTGTTGAAAAAAGGCGCCAAAGTTAAAACTATATTTCCCAGAGTTACTGCCCATACAATCCTCTTGTGGATGGCTCAAAATTGAGAGTCCAAGTTCTGATTTGTCCACAGGCTCCATTTTAGGGTCTCCCTATCATCCTGATTGGTCCAATTCAGGACCAAAATTAAACGGCTACACTGAAAGAGTTTGTGCTGAAATGAAGACAGGTTAGATACTACATTTTCTCAGTCACTCTAAATGATTCCTGACAGTTATACATTTCAACAGGGCTCCCTCTACACATGTAGTGATGGCAGAGATGGAACGAATTGGCAGCAGCTTGGGTGGGATTCAAGCATTAAATACACAGTCCCCCCACACAAACTAATTAAGTCTGCAAGCAGACAGTTCTTAGACAGTACATGGAGGCTCAAATAGCACTCACTTGGAACCACATTTAAACAATTCAGACACTGAACACCCCCCAGACTTGGAGCATTCAGGCAAGCTCCTGGAAGACCTTTGGGAACCCCCATTTGCAGGGGGGTTACACCGGTATTCACTGCTGGTATACGTCCAATGCTACTACACTGTATTGCTTTGTTTCATACTGGTATTCACCATTGCTATAAGTCCATAGTTACTACACTGTGTTGCTTTGCTTGGTGCTCGTATTCACCTCTGGTGTAAGTCCATAGCTACTACACTGTGTTGCTTTGCTTCATGCTGCTATTCCCTGCTGGTATAAGTCCATAGCTTCTACATTATGTTGCTTTACTTCATGCAGGTGTTCACTTCTGGTGTAAGCCTACAGTTACTACACTGTGTTGCTTTGCTTGGGACAGGTATTCACTACTGGTATAAGTCCATAGTTACTACACTGTGTTGCTTTGCATGGTGCTGGTATTCACCTCTGGTATAAGTCCATACCTACTACACTGCATTGCTTTGCTTCATGCTGCTATTCCCTGCTGGTATAAGTCCATAGTTTCTACACTATGTAGCTTTGCCTCATGCAGGTGTTCATTTCTGGTGTAAGTCTACAGTTACTACACTGTGTTGCATTGCTTTCTGTTGGTATTCATTGCTAGTATAAGGCCAGAGTTATTACACTATGTTACTTTGCTTCATACTGGTATTCACCTCTGGTATAAGTCCATACCTACTACACTGTGTTGCTTTGCTTCATGCTGCTATCCCCTGCTGGTATAAGTCCATAGCTTCTACACTATGTTGCTTTGCTTCATGCAGGTGTTCACTCCTGGTGTAAGTCTACAGTTACTACACTGAGTTGCTTTATTTTAGGTTTGTATTCACTACTGATATATTAATACAGTTACTACAATGTGTTGTTTTGTGCGGTGCTGGTATTCACTACTGATATACAGCCAAAGCTACTACATCGTGTTGCTTTGCTTCATGCTGGTATTCACTGCTGATATATGACCATATCTACTACACTGTGTTGCTTTGCTTGTGGCTGGTATTCACTTCTGATATGAGTCCACATTTACTACACTGTGTTGCTTTGCTTCATGCTGGTATTCACTGCTAGTATAAGTCTAGAGTTACAACACTGTGTTGCTTTGCTTCATGCTGGTATTCATTGCTGGTATAAGTCCATAGCTACTACACTGTGTTGCTTTGCTTCATGCTGGTATTCCCTGCTGGTATAAGTCCATACCTACTACACTGTGTTGCTTTGCTTGGTGCCGGTATTCACTACATGGATAAGTCCACATTTCCTACTCTGTGTTGCTTAGCTTCATGCTGGTATTTACTTCTGGTATAAGTCCACATTTACTACACTGCATTGCTTTGCTTTGTGCTGGTATTCACTGCTAGTATACTGTAAGTCTATAGTTACTACACTGTGTTGCTTTGCTTCGTGTTGGTATTCACTGCTGGTATAAATCCACATTTACTACGCTGCGTTGCTTTGCTTTGTGCTGGTATTCACTGCTAGTATAAGTCCATAGCTACTACACTGTGTTGCTTTGCTTCATGCTGGTATTCACTGCTGGTGTAAGTTCATAACTACTACACTGTGTTGCTTTGCTTCATGCTGGCATTCACTGCTGGTATAAATCCACAGTTACTATGTTGTGTTGCTTTGCTTCATGCTGGTATTCACTGCTAGTATAAGTCTAGAGTTATTACACTGTGTTGCTTTGCTTTGTGCTGGTATTCACTGCTGGTATAAGTCCATAGCTACTACACTATGTTGCTTTGCTTCATGCTGGTATTCACTGCTGGTGTAAGTCCATAGTTACTTCACTGTGTTGCTTTGTTTCATGCTGGTACAGTATTTACCGCTGGTATAAGTCCACATTTACTACACTGTGTTGCTTTGCTTTGCCCTGGTATTCACTGCTGGTATAAGTCCAGAGTTATTACACTGTGTTGCTTTGCTTTGTGCTGGTATTCACTGCTGGTGTAAGTCCAGAGTTGCTACACTGTGTTACTTTGCCTCATGCTGGTATTCACTGCTGGTATAAGTTCATATCTACTACGCTGTGTTGCTTGCTTCATGCTGGTATACACTACTGATATTCAACCACAGTTACTACATTGTGTTGCTCTGCTTTGTGCTGGTATTCACTTTTGGAATAAGTCCATAGCTACTACACTGTGTTGCTTTGCTTCATGCTGGTATTCACTGCTGGTGTAAGTCCATAGTTACTACACTGTGTTGCTTTGTTTCATGTTGGTATTTACTGCTGGTATAAGTCCACAGTTACTGCACTGTGCTGCTTTGCTTTGTGCTGGTATTCACTGCTGGTATAAGTCTACAGTTATTACACTGTGTTGCTTTGCTTCATGCTGGTATTCACTGCTGGTATAAGTCCAGAGTTATTACACTGTGTTGCTTTGCTTTGTGCTGGTATTCACTGCTGGTGTAAGTCCAGAGTTACTACAATTTGTTACTTTGCCTCATGCTGGTATTCACTGCTGGTATAAGTTCATATCTACTACACTGTGTTGCTTGCTTCATGCTGGTATACACTACTGATATTCGACCACAGTTACTACACTGTGTTGCTCTGCTTTGTGCTGGTATTCACTTCTGGAATAAGTCCAGAGTTACTACACTGTGTTGCTTTGCTTTATACTGGTAAACTCTACTGATATATGACCACAGTTACTACACTGTGTTGCTTTGCTTTGTGCTAGTATTCACTGCTGGTATAAGTCCAGAGTTATTACATTGTGTTGCTTTGCTTTGTGCTGGTATTCACTGCTGGTATAAGTCCAGAGTTATTATACTGTGTTGCTTTGCTTCATGCTGGTATTCACAGCTCGTATAAGTCTAAAGTTACTACACTGTGTTGTGTTTCTTCATGCTAGTTTTCCTTGCTGGTATAAGTCCAGAGTTACTACACTGTGCTGCTTTGCTTCATGCTGGTATAAGTCCATAGCTACTGCACTGTGTTGCTTTGCTTCATGCTGGTATTCCTTGCTGGTATAAGTCCAGAGTTATTACACTGCATTGGTTTGCTTTGTGCTGGTATTCACTGCTGGTATAAGTCCAGAGTTACTACACTGTGTTGCTTTGCTTCATGCTGATATTCACTGCTGGTATAAGTCCAGAGTCACTACACTGTGTTGCTTGCTTCATGCTGATATTCTCAGCTGGTATAAGTTCAGAGTTACTACACTGTGTTTCTGTGCTTCATGCTGGTATACACTACTGATATATGACCACAGTTACTACACTGTGTTGTTTGTTTCATGCTGGTATTCACTGCTGGTGTAAGTCCAGAGTTACTACACTGTGTTGCTTTGCTTTGTGCTGGTATTCACTGCTGGTAAAAGTCCAGGCTTACTACTCTGTGTTGCTTTGCATCATGCTGGTATTCACTGCTGGTATAAGTCTATTGCTACTACACTGTTGTAACAAGGGATAAAGAAGTTTGTCCCTATATTTCAGCCTAACCTCATTTTGGTCTAAAACATAATGTGGCTGTGTAACAAATGTTGACCTATATAATTGGATCACATAAAACTTGTGAAGCCACAAGACAAACAAAGCCACAAGTTGCAATAGTACAGTGCCTTTTGACATTTGTGCTGTTGCTAGCCATATATAATAATAGAATGTACACTATCTATACTTGTGCTGACCAAGGATGAGCTCATACATATACCAAAGGAGTATTGGCTTGTAAGTTGATGTTTGAGCTTGTTTTAAACTAATCATAGAAAACCATAGGAAATGATGATGCTGTCTTCCACTATATAAGCAAGCCAGCACACACTGTTATTTTGAAGAATGTACCACTTGTAATCTCTCGCTGTGATTATTGTTATAATCATTAAATTCTTTCGCCTTCAGTCTCGTCTCCATTTGTCTCCTTTCTCAGTATCTGTAATAGATAATTTACTAACTGTAATTTTTTCACAACGCTACAACTGTGTTGCTTTACTTCATGCTGGTGTTCACTGCTGGTATAAGTCCAGAGTTATTGAACTGTGTTGCTTTGCTTCATGCTGGTATTCACTGCTGGTATAAGTCCAGAGTTACTACACTGTGTTGCTTTGCTTCTTGCTGGTATTCACTACTGGTATAAGTCCAGAGTTACTACACTGTGTTGCTTTGCTTCATGCTGGTATTCACTGCTGATATGACTTTCTGTTTGCCTGAGGCATTTCAGTTATGTGTGTGATTTGGAGAGACACAAATAAATCAATCAGACCGAACAGTTCCTCTTTCCTAGCACTTTTTAATGGATCCACTACTGTATGGTACCTACAAACATGCTCTGCATTATGTCATCTTCAATCTTGTTGAATATCCATAATTCTTTGGGGTTCTGATTTGATACTCAGCTCGGTAAACATGTTCATCCTGCAAAAGAGTGCTGATAGGACACATATCTGACATTTGCTGTTCTCAGTTGATATAAGATTAGATGTAGAAGCCTACTGAATACCTGATACTTTACAGTTCTGACTTGTTACTGTCTAGAGGAAATGTTCTCATTCCACCGAGGAGTGCCAACAGGACACGTATCTGTCATTTGCCATATTCAACCTGTACTGAATCAAGTGTACAATCCTATTTGGAAGCCAGTGTCATTTCTGTAGAAGCTTTGTCAGCCTGCTGTGAATAAGAGTTTGAATACTCATGATGCCTTCCTCTGTGATTGAGGGTTTAGAGTATGTGTGTGTTTGTAACAATTTGCTGTGTGCACTTGTTAATACCCTTTTTGTGTTGTCTTGTGTGCAAGCACAAACAATGTATTGTGTACAAACAACATATTGTGGTAGCTTAGAATAGCAGGCTTTGGAGGTGCCACTGCTTTGATGGGCTGGGCTCTTTGGCATCAATGAAATAGCATGCTGTGTATCACAGCACTGCAAAAACCTACTACCAACTTGAAACAGTTTCGCAGCAGCAATGAGGGAGCAACTCATCATTGCAGGGCATGCCTTGCCTGGTGTAACATTTCAGCAAACATGGTGGCGGCTGTAGCCCCACCTAAAAGCTGATGTCAGGAGTGCCCAATCCCCCGGGCAGCATGTCCCTTCCCCAGTTCATTTGCCGATGGGGGATCCCAATCCCCATCGACATAATGTGCTCCAGTTGTAATTTGTCTACCAAGGGGGGTGCCCAACTCCCCTCGGCATCATACGTGCTCCAAACACAGACACATTTTCTGTGCTGATGGGGGGCCCAATCCCTGTTGGCATCAGTCCCTCTTCCAAACAAAAACAGGTGGCACACTGGGAGCCCACCCCAGTGTGCATAAACAAACCTGTAAAGAAAAAAACCTTCCTGCGGTGTTTTTTTTAGCCTGTAAAAGAGAAAATGGTCCCTCATTGTTTTCTGTGCCCCCTTCCCCAACCCACACCCACCCTATGCATAACCCCCTCCTCGCACACCCTCACCCCATATTTACCTACAGAGTATGGTGCAATGATGTTTGGTGGAGCAGGACCACGTCCGCACTCTTCAAAGCTGACTATGAACTGAAGAAATGCCGGAAAGCTGTATAATGGCATAAATGGGGGGGAGTTCCAACTTTGGTGGATGTCTCAGCCATTTTTATGGCTTTTGGTTCCAAATCTTCAACATGAGGTTCTTGGGATCCCACCTCATGAACGCAGTTACTGTTATTTCATTTTTCAGTCCTGAAAGGTGATTTTTTTGGTCACTGCATGGAATCACCTTTTGGAACCAATTAATGAATCGATAATGGCAATGTTCATGAGGTAGGCTCCCAAAAAGCCTATGTTGCAAATCTGGTGAAAAAATTCCAGAAAAAATTGTGTTACGAGTGTGCATTGCATAGTTCTCATGCATGCTCATAAGTTTGAGAATTTTTAATATTGTCACTCCAGATTTTCAACATTGCCATTTTTTCACACCTCCTTATGAACAGTACAGTTGCCATTTTTCACATACTGCATGAAATGTGTTTCTACATATCTGGTGCAGAATGGCATGGTCGCTGTAGGAAATCAATGTTTGGGAGAGATTAAGAAAATCACAGTAACACTGATCATGAGCTGAGGTCCCAAAATGCCTATGTTGAAAATTTGGTGACAAAATTCCCCACAGTGACTATGTTACGAGTGTGCATTGTGCAGTTTCCATGCATGCTCGTAACTCTGAGAATTTTAAATATTTTTACTCCTGATTTTCAACATTGCCATTTTTACACATCTCCTTATAAATGGTACAGCTGTCATTTTTCACATCCTGCCCAAAATGTGTTTTTGCACATCTGGCACACAATGACGCATTCACTGTGGGAAATCAATGTTTGGGACAGATTTACAAAATCACAGTACCACTGTTCATGAGTGGAGATCCCAAATGCTTTCATGAGGTGGGGTCACAAAAAGGTCATGTTGAAAATTTGGAGTGCAAATGCCAACAATCACCCAGGGTGTTAGTGTTTCTAACCATAACATCCCACCCTGTAGAGACTGACAGGCATCAGGGGTGTGCCTTTGGATTGTCAACTGTAATGTTCATGCCATTCCACCCCCAACCCCAGTCTGCAGCCAGTGACAGACATCAAGGTTTGCCTTTGGATCTTCAGCCCCAAACCTCACCCTGTTTTCCTATACTTCACCCATCTCAATGTATTTCCTCATGGAATGGGGTGAGGGTAAGGCCCGACAAACCCATAGTACAATACGACACTTGTCAGAGGCTACAGGGTAGGGTGAGGTGAAATGGCATGGGCGTTATGGCCAGTGACCTAAAGGCACACCTCAATGCCTGTCAGTCTTTGTGGGGTGAGGTTCACATCAGTTCCATACTTGACTGCCATTCCTGTTATTTATTATTTATTTATTAAATTCTTGGATTACAATTACCTTTGAGCAGAAACTGCTTGTTTACAAAGGTTCCACGTCAAAGGATGAGGGTCAACATACATACAGAGGTAGTAAAAGAATGCACAATAAACAACCAAAACAACTAAAAGAAAAAATAAAGATACTCAGTTATAGAATACTTTGAGATAATATTCATAAAATGAGCAGCTTGAGTAGGCAGCTGGCTGCGGTAACAATAAGAGATAGAGGGCACCATAGGCAGTTAGTATTGCAAGCATGCGACCGGGAGAGGAAGTTAGCAGGCTAATGGGCCACTGTCTGATGGTGGTGGAAAATGTCTTGTACCAGTGGAGATGTGAAGCAGGAAAGGAGTCACAAGGAAGGCCCAGTGCCAGAGGGAATGAGATTGGGAAAGGGTGGGCTGTGAGACATGAGTGAGCTGGGAGGTGTTTAGAGAGATCTCTGTTCAGAGAAGCAGTCACATTGAGTGGTAGAGGTGAGGTAAAGTTTGAGATTCCTTTTGAAGGGTCCAAGTGCACTACCAATGCCAATGCCAGCAAGACAACATTCGGCATTGACAAATGCTCATTTATTTATACTTTTATTCAGTTCTTTCTGCATGGTTGTCTGCATTTAGCAACTGAAGGGACTAGGTGATATTTCTGGGAAAAGCCCAGATTTTTATTAGGGATAGACCAACTGATTATAAGTGTAATTACTGTCTATGCTGTCCTGAATCATGGTAGGAACCCTTGGACAATTTGTGGAAGACCTTTAAAGGAGAAAGTGTATTTTCATATCAAGAAGCTGCTATCTAACCAGACACTCCTAAGTAAGTTCTGTAAGTAAGTAAGCATTTATTTTGTAGGCACTCAATTGTGGAAGCTCTGGGTACTATACATAACATTCAGGAACACAATAAAATATACAGTAAAATTACAGCAATCCACAAAATCAGACAGCATTAAATTATATTTTCAGGATATGCCAACTTGGTATCCTGTGATAGCAGCTAACAGCAAGTGGGTGTTTATTAAAATGATGACCCACTTGTGGCGACTGCCCTGACAGTGAGGGTGAAGGGAGGGTGATTGGATGGGGAGGGTTTGTGACAAGGTGATGGGATATTGACTTGTTTATGTTTGCGGGAAGGGAGCAAGTGTGCTGAGCAAGGGGTGGTGCCGTGGGTTACAGTCAAGCTGGTGTTGTATTGTGTTGTGGTGGGGTGGGCGCTGGCCTGGGGTGGTGCCATGGGTTACAGTTGACCTGGTGTTGTATTGTGTTGTGGTGGGGTGGGCACTGGCCTGGGGTGGTGCCATGGGTTACAGTCAAGCTGGTGTTGTATTGTGTTGTGGTGGGGTGGGCGCTGGCCTGGGGTGGTGCCATGGGTTACAGCTGAGCTGGTGTTGTATTGTGTTGTGGTGGGGTGGGCGATGGCCTGGGGTGGTGCCATGGGTTACAGTCGAGCTGATGTTGTATTGTGTTGTGGTGGGGTGGGCGCTGGCCTGGGGTGGTGCCCTGGGTTACAGTCGAGCTGGTGTTATATTGTGTTGTGGTGGGGTGGGCACTGGCCTGGGGTGGTGCCACGGATTACAGTCAAGCTGGTGTTCTATTGTGTTGTGGTGGGGTGGGCGCTGGCCTGCGGTGGTGCCATGGGTTACAGTCGAGCTGGTGTTGTATTGTGTTGTGGTGGGTTGGGCGCTGGCCTGGGGTGGTGCCATGGGTTACAGTCAAGTTGGTGTTGTATTGTGTTGTGGTGGGTGGGCACTGGGTGCCATGGGTTACAGTCAAGCTGGTGTTGTATTGTGTTGTGGTGGGGTGGGCGCTGGCCTGGGGTGGTGCCATGGGTTACAGTTGAGCTGGTGTTGTATTGTGTTGTGGTGGGGTGGGCGCTGGCCTGGGGTGGTGCCATGGGTTACAGTTGAGCTCATGTTGTATTGTGTTGTGGTGGGGTGGGCGCTGGCCTGGGGTGGTGCCATGGGTTACAGTTGAGCCGGTGTTGTATTGTGGTGGGGTGGGCGCTGGCCTGGGGTGGTTCCAAGGGTTACAGCTGAGCTGGTGTTGCATTATGTTGTGGTGGGGTGGGCGCTGGCCTGGGGTGGTGCCAAGGGTTACAGTCGAGCTGGTGTTGTATTGTGTTGTGGTGGGGTGGCGCTGGCCTGGGTGGTGCCATGGGTTACAGTCGAGCTGGTGTTGTATTGTGTTGTGGTGGGGTGGGCACTGGCCTGGGGTGGTGCCATGGGTTACAGTCGAGCTGGTGTTGTATTGTGTTGTGGTGGGGTGGGCACTGGCCTGGGGTGGTGCCATGGGTTACAGTCGAGCTGGTGTTGTATTGTGTTGTGGTGGGGTGGGCACTGGCCTGGGGTGGTGCCACGGGTTACAGTCGAGCTGGTGTTGTATTGTGTTGTGGTGGGGTGGGCGCTGGCCTGGGGTGGTGCCATGGGTTACAGTCAAGCTGGTGTTGTATTGTGTTGTGGTGGGGTGGGCGCTGGCCTGGGGTGGTGCCATGGGTTACAGTCGAGCTGGTGTTGTATTGTTTTGTGGTGGGGTGGGCGCTGGCCTGGGGTGGTGCCATGGGTTACAGTCGAGCTGGTGTTGTATTGTGTTGTGGTGGGTTGGGCGCTGGCCTGGGGTGGTGCCATGGGTTACAGTCGAGCTGGTGTTGTATTGTGTTGTGGTGGGGTGGGCGCTGGCCTGGGGTGGTGCCATGGGTTACAGTTGAACTGGTGTTGTATTGTGTTGTGGTGAGGTGGGCGCTGGCCTGGGGTAGTGCCATGGGTTACAGTCGAGCTGGTGTTGTATTGTGTTGTGGTGGGGTGGGCGCTGGCCTGGGGTGGTGCCATGGGTTACAGTCGAGCTGGTGTTGTATTGTGTTGTGGTGGGGTGGGCGCTGGCCTGGGGTGGTGCCATGGGTTACAGTCGAGCTGGTGTTGTATTGTGTTGTGGTGGGGTGGGTGCTGGCCTGGGTGGTGCCATGGGTTACAGTCGAGCTGGTGTTGTATTGTGTTGTGGTGGGGTGGGCACTGGCCTGGGGTGGTGCCATGGGTTACAGTCGAGCTGGTGTTGTATTGTGTTGTGGTGGGGTGGGCGCTGGCCTGGGGTGGTGCCATGGGTTACAGTCGAGCTGGTGTTGTATTGTGTTGTGGTGGGGTGGGCGCTGGCCTGGGGTGGTGCCATGGGTTACAGTCGAGCTGGTGTTGTATTGTTTTGTGGTGGGGTGGGTGCTTTCCTGGGGTGGTGCCATGGGTTACAGTTGAGCTGGTGTTGTATTGTTTTGTGGTGGGGTGGACGCTGGCCTGGGGTGGTGCCATGGGTTACAGTCGAGCTGGTGTTGTATTGTGTTGTGGTGGGTTGGGCACTGGCCTGGGGTGGTGCCATGGGTTACAGTCGAGCTGGTGTTGTACTGTGTTGTGGTGGGGTGGGCGCTGACCTGGGGTGGTGCCACGGGTTACAGTCGAGCTGGTGTTGTATTGTGTTGTGGTGGGGTGGGTGCTGGCCTGGGGTGGTGCCATGGGTTACAGTCGAGCTGGTGTTGTATTGTTTTGTGGTGGGGTGGGTGCTTTCCTGGGGTGGTGCCATGGGTTACAGTTGAGCTGGTGTTGTATTGTTTTGTGGTGGGGTGGACGCTGGTCTGGGGTGGTGCCATGGGTTACAGTCGAGCTGGTGTTGTATTGTGTTGTGGTGGGTAGGGCGCTGGCCTGGGGTGGTGCCATGGGTTACAGTCGAGCTGGTGTTGTACTGTGTTGTGGTGGGGTGGTGCCATGGGTTACAAGTCGAGCTGGTGTTGTATTGTGTTGTGGTGGGGTGGGCGCTGGCCTGGGGTGGTGCCATGGGTTACAGTCGAGCTGGTGTTGTATTGTGTTGTGGTGGGGTGGGTGCTGGCCTGGGGTGGTGCCGTGGGTTACAGTCGAGCTGGTGTTGTATTGTGTTGTGGTGGGGTGGGTGCTGGCCTGGGGTGGTGCCATGGGTTACAGTCGAGCTGGTGTTGTATTGTGTTGTGGTGGGTTGGGCGCTGGCCTGGGGTGGTGCCATGGGTTACAGTCGAGCTGGTGTTGTATTGTGTTGTGGTGGGGTGGGCGCTGGCCTGGGGTGGTGCCACGGGTTACAGTCGAGCTGGTGTTGTATTGTGTTGTGGTGGGGTGGGTGCTGGCCTGGGGTGGTGCCATGGGTTACAGTCGAGCTGGTGTTGTATTGTTTTGTGGTGAGGTGGGTGCTTTCCTGGGGTGGTGCCATGGGTAACAGTTGAGCTGGTGTTGTATTGTTTTGTGGTGGGGTGGACGCTGGCCTGGGGTGGTGCCATGGGTTACAGTCGAGCTGGTGTTGTATTGTGTTGTGGTGGGTTGGACGCTGGCCTGGGGTGGTGCCATGGGTTACAGTCGAGCTGGTGTTGTACTGTGTTGTGGTGGGGTGGGCGCTGGCCTGGGGTGGTGCCATGGGTTACAGTTGAGCTGGTGTTGTATTGTGTTGTGGTGGGGTGGGCGCTGGCCTGGGGTGGTGCCATGGGTTACAGTCGAGCTGGTGTTGTATTGTGTTGTGGTGGGGTGGGTGCTGGCCTGGGGTGGTGCCGTGGGTTACAGTCGAGCTGGTGTTGTATTGTGTTGTGGTGGGGTGGGCGCTGGCCTGGGGTGGTGCCACGGGTTACAGTCGAGCTGGTGTTGTATTGTGTTGTGGTGGGGTGGGTGCTGGCCTGGGGTGGTGCCATGGGTTACAGTCGAGCTGGTGTTGTATTGTGTTGTGGTGGGGTGGGTGCTTGCCTGGGGTGGTGCCATGGGTTACAGTCGAGCTGGTGTTGTATTGTGTTGTGGTGGGATGGGCGCTGGCCTGGGGTGGTGCCATGGGTTACAGTCAAGCTGGTGTTGTATTGTGTTGTGGTGGCGTGAGCGCTAGCCTGGGGTGGTGCCATGGGTTACAGTCGAGCTGGTGTTGTATTGTGTTGTGGTGGGGTGGGCACTGGCCTGGGGTGGTGCCATGGGTTACAGCTGAGCTGGTGTTGTTTTGTGTTTTAGTGGGGTGGGCGCTGGCCTGGGGTGGTGCCATGGGTTACAGTCGAGCTGGTGTTGTATTGTGTTGTGGTGGGGTGGGCGCTGGCCTGGGGTGGTGCCATGGGTTACAGTCGAGCTGGTGTTGTATTGTTTTGTGGTGGGGTGGGTGCTTTCCTGGGGTGGTGCCATGGGTTACAGTCGAGCTGGTGTTGTATTGTGTTGTGGTGGGGTGGGCGCTGGCCTGGGGTGGTGCCATGGGTTACAGTCGAGCTGGTGTTGTATTGTGTTGTGGTGGGGTGGGCGCTGGCCTGGGGTGGTGCCATGGGTTACAGTCGAGCTGGTGTTGTATTGTGTTGTGGTGGGGTGGGCACTGGCCTGGGGTGGTGCCATGGGTTACAGTCGAGCTGGTGTTGTATTGTGTTGTGGTGGGGTGGGCGCTGGCCTTGGGTGGTGCCACGGGTTGCAGTCGAGCTGGTGTTGTATTGTGTTGTGGTGGGGTGGGCACTGTCCTGGGGTGGTGCCATGGGTTACAGTTGAGCTGGTGTTGTATTGTGTTGTGGTGGGGTGGGCGCTGGCCTGGGCTGGTGCCACGGGTTACAGTCGAGCTGGTGTTGTATTGTGTTGTGGTGGGGTGGGTGCTGGCCTGGGCTGGTGCCACGGGTTACAGTCGAGCTGGTGTTGTATTGTGTTGTGGTGGGGTGGGTGCTGGCCTGGGGTGGTGCCACGGGTTACAGTCGAGTTGGTGTTGTATTGTGTTGTGGTGGGGTGGGCGCTGGCCTGGGGTGGTGCCATGGGTTACAGTCGAGCTGGTGTTGTATTGTTTTGTGGTGGGGTGGGCGCTGGCCTGGGGTGGTGCCATGGGTTACCATCAAGCTGGTGTTGTATTGTGTTGTGGTGAGGTGGGTGCTGGCCTGGGTTGGCAAGGATGCAGGGTTTAAGACCGGGAGCCAGTGCTTTTAGTTGTGCCCAGCCCAAGACAGTTTTTTTTCCCCCTGCGGGTGTGCATCCCTGACATGAACCCCCCTCCCGAGTTGATAATTTAAAATTGGGGGGTGCAGGGGTAAAGTCCCCTGCATAAAGGAAAATCTGAGTATCTGCAAAGAGACATCGTTTCCTTCAGTTCCTCTGCAAATGTAGCTAATAAAGACATTGAAGAGGACTGGTCTCTAATATAACTCTCGTGCCCACTAGTACCTCACTTTCTTCAGAGTAGGCTCCATTTACCATTACCTCTGTGTACAGTGAAATGGAGTCCACCTGAAGAAAGGTGGTTACTAGTTGAGTACCGCAGGTTCAGTATTAGGACAGTTCCTCTTCAATGTCTTTATAAGAGACATTGCAAAGGGACTGGAAGGAAAAGTATGTCTCTTTGCAGATGACACAAAGATCTGCAACAGAGTTGATGCACAAAGTGGGGTGGAAAGGATGAGAAGAGACTTGGTAAAGTTAGAGGAATGGTCAAATGTATGGCAGCTTACATTTAGTGCTAAGAAGTGCAAGGTAATGCACCTGGGAAACAAAAATCTTGGGGAAGAGTACACAATGGGGGGTGAGACACAACAACAAAAGTGGAAAGAGACCTGGGGGTAGTCATATCAGATGACTTAAAGGTGGGCAAGCAATGTGAGAAGGCAGTAAGGAGGGCTGGGGGAATACTCAGATGCATAGGGAGAGGCATCACCAGTGGAAAACAGGAAGTTGTTGTCCCTCTGTACAGACAGCTGGTGAGACCCCATCTGGAGTACTTTTTGGTAGTTCTGGAGACCCAATCTCTGCAAGGACATAGACAGGATGGAAACTGTCCAGAGGAGAGCAACTAAAATGGTGCAGGGTCTGCACTGGAAGACATATGAAGAGAGGCTAAAGGAGCTTAATATGTAAAACCTTGAGGAAAGGAGGGAGAGGGGGGACATGATATAAAATTTCAAGTACCTCAAGGGAATCAGCAAAGTCCAAGAGTGTAGCATCTTTCAAAAAAGGTAGGTGCAAGAACAAGCGGGCACAATTTGAAGATAGGGAGACAGCTCGGAGGTAATGTAAGGAAGTATTTTTTCAAAGAGAGGGTTACGGATGCATGGAACGGCCTTCCAAAGGAGGCTGTGGAGTCAAAAACAGTGATTGAATTCAAGTATGCATGGGACAGTCATAAGGCAATTCTAGGGGATGGGGGTAGAAAGAAGTAGGCTGCTGGTTAACTAGGATCTGCAGCTTATCCATTAGGTAGGGAAATGGCCAGACTGGGTGGGCCAAGCGGTCTTTATCAGCCATCAAATTTTATGTTTCTATGTGTTTCTATGTTTACACTGCTGTCACTGGCATTGCAGTTGCACATCACCAAAACTGAATTTCGGCAATGTGCACTCACCATAAGGATGATCATCGTTCAGCAATCGCCCTTATGACATAGAATCTGTTAACTTGAATAGGTGAGTTTTTAGGCCATTCCTGAATTTCTCCACTTCAGGGACCTCCCTGAGAGATATCAGAAGTGAATCCCAGAAGACTGGACCAGCCACCCAAATGAGTGATCACCCAAGGTTTTCAATCCAGTCCTCGGAATCACAAGGAGGCCCTGTGTGGAGTAATGGATGGAGTGAACCAGAGTGTCTGGAGTAAGGAGGTCTGACAGATAGCCAGGGCCCAGTCATATATGGTCTTGTAGATGAGCAAGCCCACCATGAAGAGAACCCAACTGACCAGCAGCCAGCGCAGACCCTGCAGCATTGAAGTCACTTGACAGAATCTGGGTACTCCTGTCAGCAACCTGGCCACTGCATTCTGCACTGGCTGTAGCTGGTGGAGGTTCGCTCCACTCATCCCAAGATATAGAGCGACTGTCGGACCTTGATGTTACAAAAGCATGTACTAGTGATAGTAGGTCTTCAGGAGGGATTGGGGCTTAATCCGAGCAATGTTCCTCAAATGGAAACTACTTTTGATGACAGCCAACACCTGAGCTTCAAATGTCAGCCTATCATTGAAGAGCACTCCCAGATTTCGCACCCCAGAGAATTCCATCAATGGTATTGACCCCAGAACTAAGCCTGTTGTTGTCCCAGAAGTGCCCTCACTCCACCTGCAGCCAGGCTCAATCACTAGTACCTCTGTCTTGCGGGGGTTAAGCCTCAACCAGTTAGAGTTCATCCAGTCCTGTATCTCAGTAAGGCATTTGTTCAGCACTTCTACAGCACTGCTTGTCTGTGGTACAAAGGACATAAACAGTTGAGTATCATCGGCATATCAGTGAAAACTCAGACTGTGCTGTCTGATGATCCTCCCCAGGGCAGTATGTATACTGAGAACAACATTGGAGGCAGGATTGAGCTTTGAGGGACTCCACAGGTGAGAAGCAGGAGGAAGAGGAAAATGTCCCCATCACCACCCTTTGCCTCTTGCCTGACAGAAAAGACTCAGAACAGTTGAAGACAACACTGGTGAGTCCACATCACTCTCTAAATCTATCCAGCAACACAGTGTGGTCCACAGTATCAAATGCAGTTGATGGATTAAGGAGAATGAGAACTGACCATTTCACTCAATCTCTGGCCATGATGAAGTCATTATGTACCCAGACCAGTGCTGTCTCAGTGCTGTGCCTCACCCTGAACCCAGATTGGAATTGTTTGTAGATGTCACAGGCCTCCACCTTGAGCTGCAAAGTCATTATTTTTCTGCAACCTTCCCTATTGGTCTATAATTCATTAGGATGTTGAGGTCAAGAGATGGCTTTATCAGAAGTGGCTTCATTAATGACTCCTTCAAGGCATCAGGAGAAGACTCCCCTCTGAAAGTGAGCACCCAACTGTCCCAGCAAACACTGGACCAATGACCTCAACACATCCCACTATCAGATGTATCAGACCTGGGTCCAGTTCACAACAAATGGGTAGCAGCTGCTTCAAAATCACCTCAGACACTTCACCCACCTCCACCGGTCAAAACTCTGCTCAGGCAATAGGTAGCCACACGTGTTTTTCTTAACTAAGACATAATAAGAAATTCAAGGTATAACAAGAAATAACAAGAAATTCAAGATATAGAAAGAAATAAGAAAGTCAACAAAAAAAAGAATAAAATGAAAACAAACACATGAATAAAGTGAAAAAATTGCTGTGGGGCCAAAAACTAAATGCTTGTAGCAGTTGTTGTTTAGACTCCGTTGTTACCACAAAGAAGGCCCACAAGGAAATGACAGTGGAATTGTTCAATCCACAACACCTTTCAAGACCATAGCATAATCCTGCATGATACAATGTACGGTAGTATCCTAGGAATGTGATTTCTAGTGCATCAGGTCATTTCGAGGTAGTTTATGAATGTAAATGTGATAACGAGAACTAAAACTAAATTTTCAATGAGTAAAAAGAAACAACAACAAAACCCAGAAAAAAAAGAAAAATTATAAAAAAATAAAAATAATTTCATGGGTTTCTAGCAATAGAAGCGCTCCTGTTCCAACCAGACCCCACCCTGCATGTCTGGTCCAGACCCACTAACGAGATCCCAGCCTGAATAGGGGACACCCTGTCAGAGAAAAATAGATCAAACTCACGACACTGTATTGCTGAAATACTTTTTTTGGCTGTAGATGGACAGAATGGTGTCAGGAGGTCTAAACCTCATTCTCAGGCTCTTGGCAATAATGGGAATGCAAGGAATCACAGACACATTGCATAAGTGTAATAAAGCTTGTTTATTACTACCAAAAGGATAATCACAGTTGCCCTAAGCAGTTCTTACTAATAGGAACTGGGAGCCAATGCGAAGCGTTCCCTATACCTCGAGGAATCTCCGTGTCTCCTGGGGTCTCCGTGGTAGAAGACATAATGTCTTACATTATATACCTTAGATAATTACCATGGTTACTGTAAGATAGAAACATTTCTTGTTACAGAGATGAGCCCTCTTGGCTAAATTAGAGGTGGCTCTGCAGTCCAAGATAACATTATACAATTTTGTAGTAGTCATCACTTTGTAGAAAGAAAGAGGTACAGTTTGTACGTAGCCATGTAGTAATAAAAATCATCAGAAGATGGGAATGCTGACTCATATATCCTAATCATTACAAGGACACAGATGTCCTAACATCTTGTAAGCAAGAAATACATGTGTATATTGGAAAGTAAAGTGTATAGCAATTATGTGCATTCATATCCTGACATCTACTCCTATACAGCAGATTCCCTTAGCCCTATATGCTAGTATAACATATACCTAAATGCTAGCTGTCTGCGGTGTAGCTGTGGGGGTACCAGTAAAGGTGCAGGGACCTCATGTGGGGGTAGGAAGAAGTAGGCTGCTGGTTAACTAGGATCTGCAGCTTATCCAATAGGTAGGGAAATAGGCAGACTGGGTGTGCCAAGCGGTCCTTATCTGCCGTCAAAATCTATGTTTCTATGTAACATTCCCCCCCTTGTTGCCTCTCAGGGGCAACACAAGCAAGAGTAAGGAAGTGGATAGGGAGCAGGGGTCATTTACAGACCCGATGTGCGAGTCTTGTAAAGGAACTCCTGCTGCTCACAGTGTTGGCATAATGTGCGCCGTAGGCAGCAAAGCATAATATTAAGAAAAAATATCAAAAATGCTTGTATAATAACAAAACCTTTAAATGTACTCTCTAACCAAGTGTTAGTAAGTGCACCATGCAAATCACCATTATTAATGAGGGCAAGCACGGCCTCATCTGCTTTGGAAATATTGTTGCTGATGTGGATGAGTTGGGTATCTTAAGTGATTTCAATGTCAACGTTAAAGGGTCAATCTGAACAATGAAGTAAGGTAAATACTCTGAAAGAGCGAGCAGATAATCAGGGTTACCATCAATGATATTAGGGTCTATGATGGGGCAGGGGTAATAACTGTGTGCCCAAAAACAGTTTTCTAATGTGGGATGAAACAAAAATTTGGGACATCAATAGCACATGTTTGTGTACCATACACAAAATGTCTTGTAATTAGTAACCACACAATATTCACCGTCTGAATTATATTGTACTTTCACTGTAGGCAGTCTTCATTTTTGCAGCTGTTCTAGGCAAGTATAAGTCTGTTTGGACATCTGTGTTGACAGGGAGAACCTCCTTCTGATAAGACTGGTATAACTTGGAATCATCTGGAGCAGATGTTGAGTCCTGGTATTCTGTGCCATTGGTAATGATGTCATCGTCCATGGAAAAGGACCAATCAATACTGTCTGGGGAATAGCCACATACAGGTTTAATAACATCAAATACATCACAACAACACAAATGAATATACCCTTTCTTCGCACAGCAGTCCGTGTGTGGCAAGACCCACACGTCCAGAAGAAGATGGAAGACCAAGAGAGGAGGCACATCAAGGTGTTCTCTGTCAAGGTCTTCTTCAAGGTGCCCAATGGAGGGTACAGATGTGAGTTTATCAAATATAGCTGTAGTAGGATTAAAACATGGTAAAGAAACAGTGAAAGACAAAATCATAGTATCCTTAATTAAATATTTCTTAGAAGTAAACCAAGGACCAGTATTAGGTTGCCTGGTCACAAAACCCAAATTCCTAGCTATAGAAATAGAAATGGTTAAAGACTGTAGCATACACATGGCAAGACATTTAGGGGATTTACAGTGAGGACAACACCATTTAGAGATACGTCTATCATGGATGCTATCCGGCATTCTTCCAGATTCTAGATCATGGAAGAGATTGTTGATGGTAGTGATAATGTATGAGCCATAGACTGAGCATAATATTTCACGAGCAATGTATTGCTTTTCTGCTTCTTTATTGTTTTGTGCAATGAGGGAGTTAATCTTGTCTTTAGAATCAGAAAATGCCTTAGCAATATCATGCATATTGTATAGAAACCTAGAATCTGATGGCAGATAAGGACCGCTTGGCCCACCCAGTCTGCCCATTTCCCTACCTAATGGATAAGCTGCAGATCCTAGTTAACCAGCAGCCTACTTCTTCCTACCGCTACCCCCCTAGAATTGCCTTATGACTGTCCCATGCTTTCTTGAATACCACCACTGTTTTTGACTCCACAACCTCCTCCAGAAGGCTGTTCCATGAATCCACAACCCTCTCTGTGAAAAAATACTTCCTTACGTTACTTCAGAGCCACCTCCCCCTCTATCTTCAAATTATGCCTCCTTGTTCTTGCACACCTCTTTTTCTGAAAGATGCTACCCTCTTTCTTGGACTTTGTTGATTCCCTTGAGGTACTTGAACATTTCTATCATGTCTCCCCTCTCCCTCCTTTCCTCGAGGCTATACATATTAAGCTCTTTAAGTCTCTCTTCATATGTCTTCTGGTGCAAACGCTGCACCATTTTAGTTGCCCTCCTCTAGACTGCCTCCATCCTACATCTTTGTGGAGATTGGGTCTCCAGAACTGCACGCAGTAGTCCAGATGGGGTCTCACCAGCTGTCTGTACAGAGGGATAACAACTTCCTGTTTTTATGCCTCTGTACAGACAGCTGGTGAGACCCTATCTGGAGTACTGCATGCAGTTCTGGAGACCCAGTCTCCACGTGTATCTCTTCCTGACTAAGGCCATCCACACCATGCAATAATGGGGGTATAATATCATCCCCCAGATCAGTTTGGAACTTCTGGGAATGTAATTTGATAGCAGCAATGTCAGCCTTATTTCAAATGGACATAGCTGTACCAAAAACACCAGTGACGGTGCCTGTGGCACCAGTGACATCAGATGTATCATGTGTATTACATTTATGATTTTGATCATCTGTATTAGGTTTTCTCCTAAAATTGCCTCTATGCCCAGTGGTGTGTACCTCGGCAATAGGGTCTTGGTTATGAATCTGAAAAGATGCTAAACTATCAAGTAACAAAGTACTATAAAACAATGATGTATTAGTAGTATGACACATACCAAATTCTTTCATATTCCAGTAAGTCAAGTTAAACAAAACAGGTACATGCATAAATTGTAAGTTGTTAATAAGGGAGCTAGGTAAAGCGGTGGCTGTGAGACCACTGTGAGGACCAGGGGTTGTTTTGTACATTCCAAGAGCCGTTTCTCAGAAGGTGGTAACATAGATAAATACATGGCAGCTGATGCCATGTTGTGTACAGCACATTTCTTGAGAGAATCTTTAGACAATGAATCACAATATGAGGGGTCAATTAAGGCAGTGATATTGTATAAACCAGAATGTCTAAGAGAGGTTTGGAGCAAGGACAAAGTACCATTTGGGGATAATTTTACGTTGGCCCAACAATGGAAAGTTCCCTTGGAGAGCTTGGCCATGGGGAGTATTTGTCCTTGCGACTTGGTTTCCCATTTAATTTGTAGGGTAGATTTATCAGGAGCAACAGCTGAGGCAGTGAGGTAGGCATCTGAACCTTCCTGGACAGTAATCAAATTGTAGGGAATATTGATGGAAACTCCCTCTGGGGTATTTGCAGGTGGATCAAGATTAGGAAGGATGTGCTTTACCATGCCTTGGATGCAGAGAATAACTCCTGAGATGAGGAGAAAATGGAACGAGATAGCCATCTTGTCAGTGTATCTGAAAAGGAAAATCAAACATTATAAATTGGTAATAATTTGCCCAATGGGACAGGGAAAAGTAATTATACTCCTTTATACAGTTTGAGCTAGTTTGCATGTAACCATTTGTCAGTCAATTTGTTGTTTTGCATGAGTCTAATCTGATAGACTGCTGGAATGAGCATTTTGACAATGGGGTAGGGTCCTTTCCACTTACTGGAGAAGTAATGTGAGGGATGTGCAAATCGGAGAACCATTACCTGATCCCCGACTTGCCAATCCACTTCTTGTGCATGTTTGTCAATCTGAATTTTGGACTGTTGCTGGGCCTTGCCCATACAGTTAGCAGCACACAAATGACTGTGTATGAGGTCTTGTCTGAGTTTTTCCACATATTGATCCACCGAGACACGGTCTGCAGTGGGGGGGGGTGCAGATCAAATAACAGGTGTTCGGGTAATCTCATTTATCTACTAGTCATCACCTCAAAGAGTGTCAACTGGATGGTGGCTGAGGGTGTACCCCTAATTGCCATAAGGAGTAACAGCAGTAGGGAATCCCAGTCCTTGGAATTGTCCTTGAATTTGGAAATCATTTGCTTAATCAGTCTATTGGCCCTCTCTACTTGACTTGATGATTGTGGGTGGTAGGGAATGTGGAATTTCTAATGAACTAGAAGGAGTTCAAGTGCTTCTTTCATCAGTGCACCTGTAAAACTGGTTCCTTTGTCAGAGTCTGCCTTGAAAGGTAGGCCCGGCCTGGAGAAAATCTGTTCCACCAGGATTTTGGCAGTGGTTTTAGCAGTTCATGTCTTAGTGGGGAAAGCTTCAACCAACTTAGAGAAGAGATCAGTTACTACAAGGGTGTATTTGTTGTTTCTACTGGAATTGGTCAGGGGACCAACAAAATCAATTTGTATGACATGCCAAGGGCCAGAATGCCTTTGTGGTAGTAGTTTTATATTTCGTTTGGTAGGGATGGAGTTGTTTTGTGCACAAACAAGGCAGTTGTCCATGTACTATTTGACATCCTTGGTGACACTAGGCCACCAGGCTGTGGTCTTGAGCCTTTGGAAGGTGATTTCCACTTCCTGGTGTCCACCAGTGGGGGTGTCATGCACTTGGTGCAGAAATTCGGACCTAAGATGATGAGAAACCACCCACAATTTGGTGGGGGTGTCATCTGGTTGATACCAGATGAACTTGTCATCAGGAGACAGGTGTAACTTACCTTCATGCTTTCGATAGGGGTTATGGGTAGGTAGATTGTTCTCTGTACCTTTGTCCAGGAATCTGAATACATCTTAGAGTTCAGAGTCAGCATAGAAACAGAGAATTTGACAGCAGATAAGGACTGCATGGCCCACCTAGTCTGCCCATTTCCCTACCTAACGGATAAGCTGCAGATCCTAGTTAACAAACAGCCTACTTCCTCCTACCCCCACTAAAATTGCCTTATGTCTGTCTCATGCATTCTTGAATTCCCTCACTATTTTTGACTCTACGACCTCCTCAGGAAGGCTGTTACATGCATCCACCACTCCTCTGTGAAGAAATACTTTCAAATTACCTCTGAGCTGTCACCCCTCTATCTTCAAATTGTGCCCCTTGTTCTTGCACATATCTTTTCTGAAAGATGCTACCCTCTTGGACTTTGTTGATTCCCTTGAGGTATTTGAAAGTTTCTATCATGCCTCCCCTCTTCCTCCTTTCCTTGAGGCTGAACATCTTAAGCTCCTTTAGCCTTTCTTCATATGTCTTCTGGTGCAGACCCTGCACCATTTTGGTTGCCCTCCTCTGGACAGCCTCCACCCTGTCTATGTCTTTGCAGAGATGGGGTCTCCAGAACTGTACACAGTACTCCAGATGTGGTCTTACCAACTGTCTGTACAGAGGGCCAACGATTTCCGGTTTTCTACTAGTGATACCTCTCCCTATGCATTCCAGTATCTCCCCATCCCTTCTTACTGCCTTCTTACATTGCTGGCCCACTGTTAGGTCATCTAGTATGACTAGCCCCAGGTCTCTTTCCATTTTTCTTGTCAGTATCTCACCCCCCCCATTGTGTACTCTTCCCCAGGTTTTTGTTTCTCAGGTGCATTACTTTGCACTTCTTTGCATTGAATCTAAGCTGCCATACATTTGACCATTCCTCCAACCTTGCCAAGTCCCTTTTCATCCTTTCCAATCCACCTTGTGCATCAACCCTGTTGCAGATCTTAGTGTCATCTACAAAGAGACATACTTTCCCTTCTAGTCCCTCTGTAACATCAATTATAAAGACATTAAAAAGGACCGACCCCAGTACTGAACCCTGTGGTACCCCACTAGTAACCCTCCATTCTTTACTGTGGGCTCCATTTACTATTACCCACTGTGTCCTGTTGTCCAGCCAGTGTTTTACCCAGGCTACCACCCTGGGACCCACTCCCAGGCTGGCAAATTTGTTTATTAATCTTTTGTGTGGGTCGGTGTCAAATGCCTTGTTAAAGTTCAGGTAGGCCATGTCTACAGCCCCTCCCTGGTCTACTACTTTGGTCACCCAATCAAATAAGTCAATTAGATTTGTCAGACATGACCTTTCTGCTGTGAATCTATGCTTCCTTGGGTCCTATGCCCCACAGGCCTCTAGGTACTCAACAATTATTTCCTTCAGCAGTGATTCCATCATTTTCCTTATCACTGAGGTCAAACTGACAGGTCTGTAGTTTTCTGCCTCTGTTTTGCTCCCACTTTTGTGAAGGAGAATCACATTCACCCAGCTCCAGTCCTCAGGTACCACACTATCCTCCCATGATTTATTAAAAAGGGTAGTCAGTGGTGTTACTAGTTTAGAATTCTGTGGTGAATTCCATCAGGCCTCATTGATTTCACCTTCAGTTTTAAGAGTTCTTTCAGAATCCTTTCTTCTGTGAAAGGACTAATATCAACTCTGCTATCCAGAGTGCTTCTATTGACTGGATTAGGTATCTCCCCCTGCTTTTCCATTGTGATTACTGAGCAGAAGTATTCGTTCAGTATCCCTGCTTTTTCACTGTTGCTCTCTGCCCAACCACCTTCCTCTTTATTCAGCTTCAGTGTCCCTGCTTTAGTCTTCCTTTGCTCCCTAATGTACCTATAAAAGGTTTTATCCCCCTTCTTAACTGAGTTGGCTATCTTTTCCTTGGTTTGAGCCTTTGCTATTCTGACTGCCTTCCTGTTTCCTTCTGCTTTAACTGATACAGTTCTCTTCCTGCTTCTTCTGTGTTTCCTTATACTTCCTGAATGCTCTCTTCTCCCTTACCTTCCTGCTACCTCTTTTGAGAACCATACAGGTTTTTCTTTCATTTTAATTTGTTTATTTGATTCAAACAAAGGCTTGTTGCATCTGTGATGACAGTTTTAATGTTTCCCCATTGTTGCTCCACCCCACCTTCTTGTCTGTTTGCTAATGCTTTTCTGAGGCGCTCTCCCATTTTGAAAAAATCAGCCCTCCTGAAATCCAGTACCTTCACTTTTGTGTGGCTTGACTCTACAGCTAAGTTTATCATGAACCACATCTGTTTCATGGCCACTTGTTCCCAGATGGCTACCCACTTCAAGATCAGAGATCCTCTCTCCATCCCCATTTGAGAGTACCAGGTCTAAGATTGCTCCCTCCCGAGTGGGTTCCAAAACTAGCTGTCTGAGGCATGCCCCCTGTAGGGCATCGAGATTAGCCCTGCTCTTGAATGTGGCTGCAGCAAAGGTGCTCCAGTTAACATCTGGCATATTCAGGTCCCCCATCAGCAATACCTCCTCTTTCTCTGCCATCCCAAGGATGCCTTCTATCATTTCCTTTTCTATTTCCTCCTCCTGAGATGGAGGTCTGTATACAACCCCAGTGCGGATTGTGGAGCCATTTCCAGTCTCCAGGGTGACCCACAGTGCTTCCTCTCCTCCCTGTTTACCCTTTAGTTCTGTTGCTTTGATCCCTGCCCCTACATAGAGAGCTATTCCTCCTCCTCTCTCCCCTCCCTGTCCCTCCTATAGATTATGTACCCTGGTCTGTTGACATCCCAGTCATGGTTCTCTGTGTACCATACTTCTGTAACTGCCACAATATCCAGGCATCCCTCTTCCATCAAGGCCACCATTTCTAGGAGCTTTTTTCCTAGACTATGGGCATTGGTACTCATTACCCTCCATTGTTTTTATGTCTTTATTTCTTTTTGCCCCATCTATGTCCTTACTGCCTTTGTCTTTTTCTCCATTTACCCCTGCCCTTCTCCTTATTGACTGCTCTGTCTCGGTGTTTACCTCACTAACTACCCTGATGTTTGGGAGGTTGGGATTTCCCTTCTCCTTTTCCGTGCCTCCCCCCTTGGCTAGTTTAAATGCTTGCCAATGAAGTATTTAAACCTATCACCTAGGATCCTGGTTCCCCTCCTGGATAGATGCAGACCATCGCACCTGTGTAGGCCTGCATCCTTCCAGGTGGAGCCCCAGTCCCCACTTAAGCCAAATCCCTTGAGCTCTGCACCAGTTATTCAACCAGTCATTGAATCCCATGGTGCAGAATACCCTAAGCATCATTCATGCCATAGACAGGTAGCACTTCTGAGAAAGTCACTGAGGTGCTACTTGTCTAAGGCCCCTCCCCAACTCCACAAACTTCTGTTGCACTACTCTGATCCCATTCTCAGCCAGGTCATTCATCCCTAGGTGGATAATGACATCCAGCTCTCCTTGCAGCTGCTCCCATGATCCTGAAGATTCATTTCCTGTCCATCCAAGCCATGGTGCTGGGTAGGCACCTACCTCCCTTTCCCATCCCTCCCCCAGTTCTAGCCCCTAACAATTGAGTATCCCATCAGGAGTTGCTCCTTCCCCTGTGGGGTCCTGTGCCACCTCCTGTGGGTCTCCATTGTAGAGGTTCCCAGCATCCTCCTTGATCTCCACTGTGGGTACTTCCATAGAGGAACCATGTCACCAGAGTGGCAAATGAATCCTGGAGAGGCACAACTGAGGATGCACCTCTGTTCCACCACTCTACCTTCCCTGAGCCCACCATGATCCAACCACTCCTCTTTCTTGGCAACCTCTGAGGTAGTGGTGGTGGCCTGGGTGGTCCTGGTGGGGAGCAGGTTTTCTGAATCCTTGCCAGGTCAACATGAAGACAAACAACCCAGAGGTGCCTGCAAATAGGGCAGCAACACAGTCTCCAGAATGTCTCCAGAAGGCTGCTGCTCCACAGCCAGTGCATTGCATCACTCCCCACATGTATGTGTCCTTCCTGTTACAGATGCTTATCTATTTTTTTTGTTCTTGTGTTTAGTGTGCAAGCTTGTGAGTGTCTCTTCCCCCTATTCAGTGTGCTGTGCCTTTAAGGATATGAACAAGTGTATGTTAGCAGTTTTGGAAGTGATGTCAGAACCCCTGCTATAAACAAAGTTATGCACCTGGGGCAGATGGGGTGAGGGGAAGAGTGGGAGGGAGTAAACCTATGCCATCCAGAAATAATCAACTACAACTCTGACCCTTCACCTCAGGGAGTGCCTTCCTTCCTTTCAGATACCTATTTCACATAGGCTAAGTACCAGGTCTAGTCACAAATGACTGCAAATCTCTCCCAGCTACAGTTCCTTCCTGGCAAATTAAAGATAAAACTAAGCAAAGTCAACCACAAAAACAAAATCAATACTAGTTACTTACACAAGTCCAAAAAGTAATAATTCAATTCAGTGTAGTCGAGAAAATAACCTCCTTAATTCAAGGAAGCTGTCTCACTCTCTGTGTCTCAACATTCTGGGCTTCTGACAAATCCAAGGGAGAAAAGGGTACATGTTTCTTCCTGACTGCTGTAATGTATAAGGCCGCTCTGGCCTCTGGATGATTCATCATCCAGGTGCCCCACCGGGCCCCTTTCTTTGCAAGAGTGTCAGCAGTGTCGCTGAAGGCAATGGCAAATCTTGCAATCCTTGTATCTTTTTCCAGGTAGCGCTTCAGCCTTGGTCTGTTATTCTCAAGCCCAGAAAGAGTACCTCTTTCTGACATAGTTGTACTTTTGCTGGGTTACATTTGAGGCCTGCCCTCTGGATGAGGGTCAGTAGTTCATCTAAGAGATCCAGATGTTGTTCCTGTCTGGCTGTGCTGCAAGAGATACCAGGATGTAGAGAAACCCTCAAGGGCATTCATCATGTGTAGATGGAACAGAGAGGGGCTGTTATGGACCCCCTGTTGTAAGCAGGTCCACGTGTACTGCCTGCCCTCAAAGGTGAAGGTGAATATGAATGTGCCAGCAGAAACAGACCACCCAGTGTATCTAAGTCTGCTCAATTGTGCAGCTAACACCCCTAGTTTACAGCTGCCCCATCCCCATCCCTTTTCTCATCCCACTGCAAACCCCACCTCACTCTCCCTGTTCCCTGTCCCATGCCCTTTGAAGCTGATTACAGATTTACATGATATCACCCATTCTGGTAGGGCATTCCATTTTGCTACCACCCTCTCTGTGAAATAGTGTCTCCTCATTTCCTTCCTAAATTTTCCCCCCTTGATTCATAGCCCATGCCCCCTGGTGACCCTGCCCCTCCTTAACTTAAAGACCCCATCTGCCCCATCCATACTGATTCCCCTCAGAAATGTGAATGTCTCTATCATGTCCCCCCTGTCCCTTCTATCTGCCAGGGTGTACATATTGAGGTCTCCATGCCCGCTGTCATAGTCTCTCCCTTCCATTCCACATATCATCTTTGTTGCCCTCCTCTGCACCTTCCCCCAGCAGCCTGATATCATGCTTTAGGTATGGCCTCCAAAACTGCACACAATACTCTAAATGCAGCCTTACCAGCAATCTGTAGAGGGGCAAGATCACCTCACTTCGCCTGGACAAAAAAATCCTCGCTATGCACCCCAGCATTTTGTTCCCTTTTGCAGCCACTCTCCTGCACTGGGCAGTGTTGTTCATGGTCCCCGTTATCATTACCCCAAGGTCCTTCTTCTCCTCCTCTGAGATCCCCAGCTTAACCCCCCAGCTAGTATTCTCTCCTTGGGTTCTTCATGCCAAAGTGCATCACCCTACACTTCTTTACATTTAACCCCAGCTGCCACTTCTCTGACCACTCCTCTAGCTTGCTTAGGTCCCCCTGCAGCTGCTTCCACCCTCCTCTCCATCCACCACTGTTCGATTTTGGTGTCGCAGCAAACAGACTCACCTTGCTCACCACCCCATGTCCAATGTCTGATATGAAGAGCCCAAACAATACTGGCCCAACACATAGCCCTGTGGCCTCCCACTTGTCACCAGCCTTGAGTTGAGAGCCCTCCTCTCATGACTACCCATTGCAACCTCCCACTCAGCCAGCTTGTAATCCAGTTTATCATTTTTGCCCCTACTCCTACATCTGTTAGCTTCCCCCCAAGCCGCCCATGAGGTACTGAATTGAAGGCCTTTCTGAAGTCCAAGTAAAGAACATCCACCGCATGACCCTTATCCAGTGCACCTGTCACCCAGTCATAATATTGTGTCAGGTTGGTTTGACAAGACTTCCCTGAAACAAAACCATGCTGCCTCACATCCTGGAAGCCATTGTCCTCCAGGTATGACACCATTCTTTCCTTTAGTATTATTTCCATGAGTTTACGCACTATGGATGTGAGACTTACCAGATGATAATTACCTGTTCTTCCCTTGACCGGCTGTTGTGTAATGGCACTACATGTGCCATCCTCCAGTCCAGTGGCACACTTCCTGACTCCAGGGAGGTGCCATACAGATCTGCCAGCAGCTCTGCCAACACCTCTGCCATCTCCCTCAGCATTGTGGGGTGGATACCATCAGGCCCTGGTGCCTTGTCTACCTTCAGTGCCCTCAGTCTCTCTAGGACTCTACTTGCCTCAATTCTTCCATCGGTTGCCTCCTCTCCTCCTGTCCCCACCCTCCCAGTCCATGCTGGCAGCGGTCCCCCCTTTTCTTCCATGAACATGGAACAAAAGTATTCATTCAGTGCTTCTGCCTGCTCCTCCCCCTTTTCCATCCACTCCCCACCCCTTTTTATCCTCACTATTGTCGCCTTGCACTTTCTTTTCTCCCTGATGTATCCGAAGAAGTCTCCCCCCATTAATTCCCTGTGCTAATCTCAGCTCCCACTGGGCCTTGGCTTCTCACTTTTCTGGTCACCTCCCTGGACCATCTTGCATATTCCTCCTTGTCCACTTCCTTCCCAGTCCTTCTAAACCTCTGGTGAGCCACTAGTTTTGCACTCACCACCTCCACAACTTCACTGTTCAACCAGCATAGTTTTCTTGCTCTGCTTCTCTTACTTTGCCTTGGTGCAGGCTTCTGTTGTCTCTGTAATCCCCCATTTAATAATATCCCATTTCAGTTCCATGTCCATCTCATGCCTTATGCCCTCCAATTTCCCTTTCAGTACTTCCTGCATCCTCCCAAAGTCCACGCCCCTGAAGTTTACCACCCGAGTAACTGATTTCTCTGGCTCCCCACACATCGTGATATTAAACCACACCGTTTGTTGATTGCTGTCAGATAGTGGGTCCTCTACCTTTATTTCCCTCACTGCCTCCCCATTCAGCAATACCAGATCTAAAGTGTTTTTTAGCCTAGTAGGTACAGCAACCAACCGTGTCAGGAGACCCTCTGGAATCGCATCCAGGAGCACTTGCTCCCTAGCACTGGAGGTGACCAGAATGCTCCAGTCAACCCCAAGCAAGTTAAATTCCCCCACGATGACCACCTTCCCTTTTCTACTTACCGTTCTGATTTGTCCTGCTAATTCCCTGTCAAGGTCTTCAGACTGGGATGGCAGCCTGTATACCACCCCAAATCTTAGTTTCCTACCCCTTAAGTCTAGGAGCTGCACCCAGATAGCCCCTGTTCTCCTTTCTTCTCCCTTATCCCTTGTGCATTTGATCCCATCCCTCACATAGACTGCCACCCCACACCCCCCCTCCTTACAGTCCTTCCTGTGTAATTTGTATCCTGGGATTGCCAGATCCCAGTCCTGGTGCTTAGTTGCCCATGTTTCTGTGACAGCTGCAGTATCCACCTTTCCACACTGCTAAGACTGCCTGTAGCTCAGTGGATTTGTTTCCTAGGCTTTTTGCATTCAATGAGACCACCCTCCATAATGCCCCCTTCCCTTCTCTAGCCTCCATCATGTCCCTTCTATTCCCACCTTTTTTGGCCTCCCTGAGTCCTTCCCTGCTAGCCTGAGGGGGTAGGATCTGACTCCACTCTATCAAATCCCTGCCTACCTGCTGTCCACTTGCCACCCCCCATCTAGTTTAAATCCATTCTCGTCACAATATACCTCTCCAGTCTTTGCTTTAATACCTCCTTCTCCTCCCCACTCAGGTGCAGCCTATTCCTTGCAAACAGATTGTTATTATCCCAGGTACTGCCCCTGCTACCTACAACCCCATACCCCTTAGTTCAACATCATTCTGCCATCCATGTGTTCAACTCTCTAATCCTCTCCTTTCTCACTGTGCTTGTGCAGGGTACTGGGAGCACTTTGGAGAAGGTCACAGACTCCCCAGTCTCCTCACACAACCTTCCCACTTCCTCAGTCCTCTGCCTTGTTACCTCCACCATTTCTCCCGCTAGGTCATTTGTCCCCACATGTACCACAATGTGTGGTTTCCTTGTACCCCTTTTTATGCACCCTAGGATTGCCTGTCCTGCCATGTCTGACTTTAATCCTGGTATGGACTCCACCCATATCTGACTGTGCCTCTCCCCCTTGCCACCCCATCTGATCACCTTGAGTATGGAGTCCCCACCAGTACACCCCCTCCTCTTTCCTTGTGCCCATCGCCACCCACCCAGGTTCTCATTTTTGGAGCCACTCAAGACTGTGTTTTTACTGTGTGCCCCAGTGTCTTCCCCATTCCTCCCAATTAAGACCCCTCCCTCTCCACCTGTTTGACTGACAACCTCCCTCTCCCATCTCACCTCTGAGTATTATCTGCAGTTAACAGACCAAAAATACAATGTCCAACCCACAGAAATGGCAGCTGAAAAAACTACTTTATATCATCTTACAAACACACTCAGCTTCTAAAGGCCCTTTCTCTCTTTTCTAGCTGAAGACTGAATGAGATGTCAGTTAATCATCACCTTCTAACAGCACTAATCCCCTGTAATATGATGCTTTCACATACAGGTCAGAGAGCAACATTTAAACATACAAACCCCAACTTGTCTACTAGAATCCCTTAATCCTGCCCAAACCAAATTTTAAAGCACAAAAAAGGCAGTTAGAAACAGACCTCAAATACAATGTCCAACACACAGAAATGGCAGTTAAAAAATTACTTTAAATCAACTTACAAACACACTCAACAGCTAAAGACCCTTTCTCTCTCTCTCTCCTCTAGCTGAAGGCAAACTTATATTGACTCCTGTAGGCCAATGGCAATGATCAGAAACCATTGGAGATGTCCAGGGCACTAAAACATTGTTGGTCAGGGGTCAGTAGTTGTATCACATCTGCTGCTGATGCCACAGTTGGAGCACAACTGGAGGTGATCTGGTTTAGTCTTCTGTAGTCAATAGTAAGTTTTCAGGTACCTGTGGGTTTTTTCACAGGCCACACTGGGAAATTTGCAGTAGAGACACATGTCCTGATCACACCTTGCTTGAGGAGTTATTTTACGGTTTCTCTAAGAGAAGGCAAGGCCTCAGGTGGAAAGGGGTATTGCCGTTGTCTCTCATGTGCTGGGCCTGTCACTTCAATAACAGTGTGCATCCTGCCACAATCATGCTTGTTGGTGGCAAATGCCTCCAGATGTCTTTGTAGAATGGAGAGGAGCTTTGGGAAAAGCTCATGGTTCTTAAACAGATCTATAATGCTATACTCTTTGTTGTTGCAGAAATAGTTGCAACCACATGTGAATCAGGGATCATGATGGTGTAATATTGTCCCTGAATTTGTATCAATAACATGTTGGCTAGGTCTACCACACAGCCATGTGGTGCCAAAAAGTCAACTCTGATTATACTAGGGTGATCATGCAGTACCATTAACTGAAAGGTACGATATGCCTTCAGGTGTCCCAGTGTTGCAGGTACTGGCAGGGAGCTATATGCAGGTAACCTAGATTCACCCAAGCCAATCACACTAGCAGCATTGGCACCAGAAACCTCAGCCACTGCCATCAGTCCCTACGGGGTCAAACCCCTTAAAGGGCAGTAGCTGATCATCTCAACAGGGCAGGTACCATTGGGGGAGCCCTGAATGAGAACTTCATGGTGCAGTGACCAGACTACACAATCTGATTAATCTTGAGGTCAGTATCCCCAAGACCCAGTGAGAATACCAAGTCCAAGGTGTGGCCATGGTGAAGGGTCGCCAAGGCAATGGCCTGTGTTAGGCCCAGTGATGTCATCAAATGGAGAAGGTCAGTACCAAATTGCAAGGATTCATCATTGATCCTGGCATTGAAATGGAGTGAGGTAGGTTTAAAGGGAATTTGATAGGGCATTACTTTACTGAGAGGGTGGTGGCACCCTGGAACAGTCTGTTGGTGGAGGCAGAAACATTGGAGGGATTCAAGATGGCTTGGGACAAACACGATTGGCTGTCTAGACTAAGGAGAGGGGACTTTAAGGGGAAGGACACATGTAAAGAGAAAGGAAAAGGGAGACTTGATAGTCCAAGAAGGGTCTTTATTGCCGGCAAATGTCTATGAATCTAAGAATCTAAGAATACACCATCTGGGGGACTCCAGCATCCTGTCAATGATGAAGGTTGCCACCTTCTGCAAAAATTCTCATACTGGCCTGCTGGGCTAGACCGGACAGAAGACAAAAAGCAGGTGTATTTGTATATACAAAGTCTCAAGTCCAAATAAGACTGCTCTTAGCACACAAAGAAACTGTCCTGGAAGTAATGTCATAGGATATGTGCATCAAGGGTGAACTGGAGATTTTTTTACAAGGTATTCTACTTTGCTAGAGAGAGAGAGTGTACAGGGAGAGTTTTTCTGTGTGTTACCTACTGTTCAAAACAATTTTCTTCTTCATTTGTTAGAATTACTGTTCCCCATAGTCTTAGTCTAGTATCCTGTTTTATATGTGTAACTGTCCTAAAGCATTAAACTATTATTTTTTACATATTTCACGGTTCTATGACTGATTCCTTTGAGGTACCACTAACTGATTTATAACAAAAATACTGTTTCCACTTCTGAAGAGAGAGTTACAGTTACCATATCTTGTTTCTACAGTAAGAAGATCTCAGCTGTGACAGAGTGGGGTGGGTAATTTGTCCTTGAGCACGGAGTGCTGTATAGATCTGTGTGGAAGATAAAATTCCACCAGCAGAATTCCTATAGTTACCATTCTGATTCCATGGAAGTTATTTTGGTCTAGTTTTCAAAATATGTATTTAAATGATGCCAAATGTGGCAGCTGTACAGATCTTAATGACTTTTAAAAGTGTACCACATTTCAGACACCTAGACTGAAAGGAAGCCAAGTTATGGGTGGTCAAACGTTTATCAAAATTAAATTTTCTGTTATTTCAATCTAATTTTAAAATTTCTTATCCAAATTTAACCACAGTTTCAGGATTTAGAGAAACATGCACCATGAGAAGGTACACCACGGTTTAAGTCTCATGCTGTAAAGGGAGATTTGCTAAAGGTAGCCAAATATTTTGTCAACATTTAGATTTTTGTTATTTTAGTATAATTTTCAAAGTGTTCATCAAAATGCTATAAAATGTTGCCAGTATGAATTATTATTGCTGTTATATATGTGCCTAATTTCAGATTTCTAGTACCAAATGTGCCTGAAATATATACAGATAAAAATGTTCATGAAATTTCCTACAAAAATAAAATGACAGACTTTGAGCACTTAAAAAACAAAACGTTCCAGGGGAAATCTGTGTAATATTCAATCTGTAGATTTATAGGGTGCGGAGAAGGTGCATAGTGCGAGAGTTCCAACAGAAAGAATGACTAAGCCAAACGCCAAAGATTTAAAATCATTTCTTTTCTTTAATATTTTTAATATTTCTTCTGTGCCCTAACGTTTCACCAGTGCGGCTTCTTCTGGGGACTGTTAAAACATGTAAAATATTTTTAAGTACACATGTAACGATATATGGTTCTCCAATATATTTAAATTTAAGTTAGTACTGAAATTTTATACAAAAGTTTTTTGTAAGCTTATTTTCCTCAGTTGTTTATACTATTATCTACACAAAAATAATAACAATTAAATATAGAAACGTTATATGTGGAGCTTTTTTAAAAAAATATAAAAATTAAAATAATCAAAAAATTAATAAAATAATTGCCTATACAGTACTATACTTTGCTCTAGGGCATAATCTACAATTAATCTTCTTTGCCAAGCTGTACTTACTACCATGTATTTTTGCCAAAAAGGAAAAAATATATCAATTATTTTATCATGCTTCTACCATATACTCATTCTTTAACATTAAACAGTATACCCACCTTAATAATCTTATACTGAAGGATCTATGGGCCAGATATTCAAAAGGGTTGCGCCATGCACAATAGGGTTGCGCCTGTGCAAGTTCAAACTTGCTCCATTCTGCGATATTCAGCAGGAGGCAGTTGCACCACAGAAAACATGCTGAGCAATAGTGCAATGCAAATGAATGCATGCTGAACTGGAGGGGGAGGAACCATGCATAAACTGCACAGCCCGATATTCAGCCAGGCTGTGCAGAGTTGTGCAGGCGCAATCCCCAACCTGTGCCTGCAGGACTTTGAGCCAAAAAAAAAGGCTTAAGTCAAGAGCCACCCACAGGTGAGCTGCTGTGTTGCAGGGTGCAACACAGCAGCTGCCACCTGAGGCTGGCCCCCAACCCAGTCCCTGTGACCCCCGCAGCCCGATCGCGGGCATAGTGTATTCCCCCCCACCAGTCTGATCGCGGGCATCAATGTGGCTCCACCCTCCCGTTCATATCCCTGGTGGTCCAGTGGACTGAAATGCCCGATCGCGGGTGGTATGTAAAATTCCCACCGCCCTCCCGTTCACATCCCTGGTGGTCCAGTGGGCCGAAATGTCATTCACAAATCTGGACTGTCATGGTACGGTATGGGCTGCATGCCCATTGGCTCTTGCTCTGCACCATGCGTGCAGCTACAGGCAGTCAGTCGGTAGTGGCCAGGCGGAAGGCGGGGGATGCTGCCACCCGCCAGCTGCCGGGGAGCGGGGTGGGGCCTGTGGGTGGGTGGGAGACACTAGCCACCAGGGCTATGTTCAGGTGTGGTTTTATCACACATACCGCCCGCTGATTGGAATTTTGGTCCACTGGACCACCAGGGATGTGAACAGGAGGGGTGGGAATTATTATACATACCACCATGATCAAGCATTTGGTCCACTGGACCACCAGGGATGTGGAACGGGAGGGGTGGGAATTATTATACATACCGCCCGGCGATCAGGCATTTCGGTCCACTGGACCACCAGGGATATGTACGGAGGAGGGTGGGGAGCCACATTGATGCCCGCGATCGGCTGCAGGGCGCTGGTCCCCGATGGCTGCTGCCTGGCAGGGCACCAGGTGCAAGTCCTCGGATCGCACACCCACATGCTAATGGAATGCAATTGGGATATAATCACATGCAAATGGCCCCTGCACCTTGCATGAATTATAGCCCCATTTGCATGTCACCTTTGAATATCGTGATTTTGCGTGATGGCTCAATGGTACTTGTGCCACCGCAAGTTGAATGCTCCACTCTGTCAACTTGCAGTGGCGCAAGTTCCACTGCGCCATGCACAGTGGCTGTGATGTGATATTCAAAGGAGTTGCTCAATAGCACAACTCCTTTGAATATCACCCAGGACACACCCCTGCGCAACTATTTTGTGCAGCTCAAGGGCTTGTGCCTATGAATGGCGCAGTTTGAATATCCAGCCCTATATGTTGATATTTCATTAGTTGTGCTTATAATCAGTTCCTAAAGGATTAAACATCATTCACTTAGTTGGTTTTCATAAATGACAATATCAAAATGTTACAACAGGTAATTACCCTTTCTTGAACCCAGGTTTTTCCAAATATGTAACTAACTTATTAGAACTGAGGCGGCTATAGTGATCTGTCATGCACTGATTACAAAAAACCTAAAATTAAACACAGTATTAATTATTCTTATTTTTTGAAATTAACTATAAAGTGTATATATTATACATTTCATCAATTTCATATACCTTAGATAATCCAATTATATCCTGAAAATAACTATCAGTTTCTGTATATTGTCACTCATATTTTATCCTTCATGAGGAGAAAGAGACCTTAAAAATAAATAAAAATCCATTTTATAGATTAAAGATGAATAGGTTAATATTCCTTATAGCTCAATAATTGTGTTTTAAATTTTTACCTTCACGCAAAACTATTCTTAATTATCACTGTTTCTTGTACTGCCCATTTTAGTTAACCTTTAATGGAAAAGAAAAACTCATTTAAAAGACAGTGTCCCAAAAATAATATAAAGATTTTACTAAAACTAATGGAGCCTTTCTTGTTAGCTGTGGTTTCTTCCTCTGGCAAAATCCAAGTGGCAGCAAGAGGCTGCATGTTAGCCTGTCCTCTTATCTGTGCGGGAGTAGTGTGATGTCATAATGGGTGCATACAGCACCTAAAATTAGTGTGCATGGCAACACTTAATTGATTCAATTATAAATGAACCCTCCTAGTTGAGAATGGTTAGCTCACTGGGTTAACATAAATTAGTGTGCATGGTAACATTTAATTGATTCCATTTTCACGAACCCTCCTAATTGAGAATGGTTTTCTCATTGAGTTAACATAGTTTAGTGTAATGTGTGTTGTTATGTTGTGACTTGTAACAATTGCAATCAATTTAAGTCTTTTGATCTTAGCTTATTTGTTTAAAGAGGTTTCTCTTTGAATTAGTGCTAAGGCTGATCAAACCCACATAGGAATTAGACTGTCATTCTGTTGATGTTCTCTCTAATACTATAGTGACTGCTAACAAGCAGACTATACAAACCTTGTTTCTTGTTAGGCTAGTACTAGCATTTATGTAACTTAAAAACCTTAACATATAGCACCTTTGTTACAAATTTGACAACATTTTTAAACTTGACCTGTAACAGTCTAAAAATGTCTATACTAATGTGTTGTGCAGGCTGAAGTTGCTTTCACTACTTAAAAAGCTTTATGAGTAGTGCTTTCATTGCAGTCTGAACAACGTTTTCAAACTGAGTGTGTTAATAGTCCAAAAGTGCAGCAATATGTGCTAATGCATTATGTAAGCTGGCATTGCTTTGAATATCTAGGCTCAAAATGAAACATTGGCTGTTTGTAACACTATTTCTAATGCCTTATACAGTATACATATAGACACTTACTGTCTTTGTGGTTGGAATATCTAATCTTTACTATTAACTTAGTTTTTTATGGAAACTTCTTGCCAGGGACAACCCTCATTTGTACTTAAACACAAAAATATACTTATGCATTAATGCTGGTTGCAACAAAAGCCACCTGCTGTTTAATATTTAAATGACCTATTAGTTAAGCTACTTACTAGATGTTATGTATTCTCCTCTTTATTGTTAATTCAATTTTCATTGCTGTCACTAAGAATTAATACAAGGTGCATACATAAGTATTTTTGGTTGTCATGTCCACCTAATCCACTCTTCCCACATGGATCTAAAGGCTCTCTTATTAAAGATCTCTTGTGTGTTTTTATGTTTATGTCATTTTTAAATTACCATAATAGGTAATTTTTAACTAAAACTAAAATTGACATGAAATTTCTATCTAAACTACTAATCTGGCCAAAAATCTAGAGGGAAGGTGGGGAAAAGGGGGGAGGGGATAAAAAGTGTAACGACTAATGTTTGATATCTAAGGAGGGATAACTTTCCTATGCACTAACCTAAATGTATATGATAAATACTGGGGGGGGGGGTGGAAAGAGGGGAAGAAGAGCTAGTTAGCTAACACACACACACACACATGTTTATATATATATGTATGTGTTTATTCTTATGATTCTTACCAACATGATTGGCATTTAATTTCTTGACTTAAACCCCACTCTTTATAGTAGGTACCTAATTCATAAATCCATTTTGTTTCTTTACTTTCTAACAATTTTTGAAAGCTACCACCTCTTTCACATTCCTGTACTTTTTCTAGTCCCCAAAATCAACGTTGAACAACTGTGTGGCCTCATTCATTAAAATGTTGTGCCACTGGGGAATTCTTGTCTATCAATTTAATCCTACTCTTGTGCTCTAAAATGCACTTTTTCAGTTCTCTAGATGTCTGGCCTACATATAATTTGTCACAGGGGCATTGTAATACAGTGGAGCCCACTTATAAGAACACACAATTTGCCACAAAAAAATTGTTCTTGTATGCGGGCTGTTCTTATAGACGGGCTGTCTGTTTAAATAATAAGGCACCTGCAATTCATGATTCTGGTCGGTAGGTGGGGGTCAAAGAACGCATAATAAGCTACTCCGTGTAACAGTAAATGCTTACAGAAACATAAAAACTTGTAAAACATTGCTCCAAGGTTTACCTGTATGACGGGAGGGCTGTCTTCTGCTGGAAGGGGGTATCGGTCTTTCTAGGGCTGCCATGACTGGCGAACATAGCGCGGGATAGAGAAAAGTGAGCAAGTGGGTGCGGAGGTAGTCCTGTAAAGCAGCAGCTGTCTTCTGCTGGAAAGAGGTGTCAGTTTGTCTCAGGCTGTCGTGACTGGTGAACAAAGTACCGGATAGCAAGGAGACAGCAAGTGGGTGTGTAGGTAGTCCTGTGCAGCAGTAGCTGTTTTATGCTGGAAGGGGTAGTTGGGCTACATGGTGCTGCATTTGACAGTGTAATGGACAACAGGACAGCATGCAGATGGGAGCGAGTGGGAGGGAAATGTGTATGATTAGGGCTGTTTTGTGCTGACGGATTGCTGAGCCATTTGAAAAACAATAGCCAGATAGCACCTTTTCAGTAATCAGTTCATGTTGGAATGCATTGAATACACTCAGTGTTAAAGTTAATTAGCAGCCATTCGCACCTAGCCGCATACTGGTGAAGGTGTTAATAGCCCGAGACAAGGTGTGACAGTATAGTTTCATGAGTTTCACTGACAGCTAGCAGCAAACTAGCACAGAAAATGTTCCTTTAACCAGGCTGATAGTAATTATAAATGGGCTTCACTCACATAGGAATGTATTACTAAAAATCAGGACATGGGATTCTTGTTCTTAGAACCGGGATGTTCCTTTAAGCGATGTTCTTATAAGTGGGCTCCACTGTATATAAATAACCCCTGTGGTATTACAGTTGATGTGCTGTTCAACTGGATATGTTTTCCCTCTGTATGGATGTTGAAATACTTCTTTTTTTGAGGTGTTGCTACAGGCTACACATTTCCCATATGGGTACATGCAATTTTTAATGGTCCCAATAATAATTGACCTTTCTTAATATCAGGTGAATAATGTGTTGTTTTAATCAATCTTTCTTTAATATTTGGTGCCTTTTTTTGAAGTTACAAAAGTTTTTTGTGAGAAAAGTGTGCTAGTATTTGGATCATTTTGTAAAATGCTCCAGTGCTTAAAAATGATATTTCTAATTGTGGGCATCTGAGTGCAATGTGTAGTACTAAATGTAAGTTTTCCTTGATTTTTAGAAAAAAAACTTCTTTCGTTTTTTCTCTAATTAAATCGGTCCTATTTGTTTGCTGCATTCTAAATTTTGTAGCTTTAATAGTTTTGGATTTATATCCTTGTTGCTTAAACCTCTCAATAGTAACCACTTTTTCTTTGTATTTCTGTTGCCTACTACACTTATGTCTAGTCCTTAAAAGTTGAGAATAAGGGATACTCTCCTTTAGACTGCTTGGATGGAAACTGTTCCATGCGAAATGGTATTCCTATCTGTGTCTTTTCTATACATCGTAGTTTCTAACAAACTCTTTCCTTTAAAAATCATGATGTCCAAGAAATGTAGCCTCTCATTGCTGTATTGAGATATAAATTTCAAGTTCAAATCACAGGTGTTCAAATAGGTAAGACATTCTTTAAGAGAACTTTTACTACTTCTCCATATTAGCAGTATATCGTCAATAAAGTGCTTCCATGACACAATGTAATTTATAAATGGATGCCTTGGGCACAACACATATTCAAATTCAAAATGATGTATATATGCATTAGCATAGCTAGGGGCCATGCTGCTTCCCATAGCTATCCCTTTTATTTGTTCAAAAAATCCTGTTCAAATTTAAAGTAGTTATTATTCAAGACCAAAGTTGCCAATTCCGTAAGCAGCCTTGATCTTGGTTTCATACCTTCTGATCTGGTTTCTAATAACTCTAAAAGAGATTTTACCTCTTCTTGATGTGGTATCAATGTATACAGATCTTTTATATAAATTGTAACCAAAATAAAAGCTTTTATAGAATCCCTTTGTAGATTGATTTCTTCAAGTAATCTTAATACATGTGTTGTATCCTTTATGTATGTTGATGTATTTTGTATATGACTTTGTATGTGGAAATCAATATATTTTGAAATAGGTTCCAGTCTGGAGCCTAGTCCCAATACTATTGGTCTTCCCAGAGGATTAGATGGATTTTTATGTATCTTAGGTAAAGCATAAAACACTGGTACTCGAGGGATTTCACAAATTAATAAATCTTTCTCCCGAGTGTACAGCCAGCCTAAGGCTTCAAATTCTTCCAATAAAGTCTCAATTTTGTGTTTGATTTCCTTAACAGAATCCTTGTTTTACTTAATGTAATTCTCTGGTACATTTAATAATTCGAGACACATGCTCCTATGTCTTCTCTATTCATTAGTACTATAGCCCCTCCCTTATCTGCTGGCTTAATGACCAACTCTGTGTCTTTTTCTAGTGTTGTTAAAACATGTCATTTTTTAGACAAATTATAATGAACTTGTGTGGGAACTGTTTCTCTATCACATAACTGTTGCATTTCTTTCTGAACTATGTTAATGTAAGTTTCAACAGCGTTACTGATATTAGTTTGAGGCATATACTTGAATGTTATCCCCAATGCTTTTTTTAATGATCTTCTTGTCAAATCACTTTCTTCCATATAGTAATCTATAAAATGGATTTTTATTTATTTTTAAGGTCTCTTTCTCCTCATGAAAGATACAATATGAGTGAGAATACACAGACACTGATAGTTATTTTCAGGATATAATTGCATTATCTACGGAATATGAAACTGATAACATGTATAATGTATACATTTTATAGTTAATTTCAAAAAATAAGAATCATTAATACTGTGTTTAATTTTAGGTATTTTGGAATCAGTGCATGACGGATCACTGTAGCTACCTCAGTTCTAATAAGTTAGTAAAATATTTGGAAAGACCTGGGTTCTAGAAAGGGTGATCACCTGTTGTAACATAATTTATCTTGATATTGTCATTTATGAAAACCAACTAAGTGAATGATGTTTAATCCTTTAGAAATTGATTATAAGTGCAACTAATGAACATACAGAGCCTTTGGTATAAGATTAATAAGGTGAATATAGTGGCCCAGATATTCAAAAGAGTTGTGCATGGCGTAACAGTGTTGCACCATGCACAACCCACTGATGCACCCCGGCACAATATTCAAATGAGAATTGCGCCTGGCACAAATCCCGATGCTACTGAACACATCAGTAATTGGCGCATGTAGTAGGTGTACTCATGCACTCTGCATTATCCCTATTCAGCCCGGATGTGCTGAGTCCATGCACATGTGCAACCCTGCTTGCGTCACACAAAGTTGATCCAAAGAAAAAAGGAACAACAGATGGTCACCCACAGGTGAGCTGCCATATTATAGGGCACAACACAGCAGCTGCCACCTGTGGGTGGCCACCAGAGCTCCAGATGCACCTGGCAGCACCCCCATGCCCGATCATGGGCATATGTACAAAAATTACCCTCCAAACACACTGGTGGTCCAGTGGACCACTGTCAGCCTGATCACGGGCTTAAGTAAAATAAAACCAAATCCAATATCCCTGGTGGTCCAGTGGACCGCCGTCAGCCCAGTTGTGGGCTTAAGATAAATAGAACCAAATCCAATATCCCCGGTGGTCCAGTGGACTGCTGTCAGCCCAATTGTGGGCTTAAGTTAAATAAAACCAAATCCAATATCCCCGGTGGTCCAGTGGACTGCTGTCAGCCCAATTGTGGGTTTAAGTTAAATAAAACCAAATCCAATATCCCCGGTGGTCCAGTGGACCGCTGTCAGCCCAATTGTGAGCTTAAGTTAAATAAAACCAAATCTAATATCCCCAGTGGTCCAGTGGACCGCTGTCAGCCCAATCGTGGGCTTAAGTTAAATAAAACCGAATCCAATATCCCTGGTGGTCCAGTGAACCACTGTCAGCCTGATCGCGGGCTTAAATTAAATAAGAATGTAGCCAATATCCCTGGTGGTCCAGTGAACCACTGTCAGCCTGATCGCGGGCTTAAGTTAAATAAGAATGTAGCCAATATCCCTGGTGGTCCAGTGAACCACTGTCAGCCTGATCGCGGGCTTAAGTTAAATAAGAATGTAGCCAATATCCCTGGTGGTCCAGTGAACCACTGTCAGCCTGATCGCGGGCTTAAGTTAAATAAGAATGTAGCAATATCCCTGGTGGTCCAGTGGACCCCTACCCACCCGCCCACTGATCCCCACCTCCCACTCCCTCCAGTCAGCGGCAGGCAGCAGCACCCAACCCACCTGCTGCCCTGCCGCCCACCGACTGACACCGTCGGTAGGGCTGTACGCCCATTTGTCCACAGTGTGAGCCAATAGGCATGCAGCCCATACTGTACTACACATTCCAGAGTCTGAGCAAGCCTTTGAGATCTGAGGAATTTAGACAGTCATCATCAGGCAGCTCAGGAATCGGTCTGTTTTTAGATTTTTCAAAGAGGTTTATGTAAACGTTTGTGGACTATATGTTAACTGTTTCCTCACTGCTGTACTTGTATATTTTTATAACTTGTTGTATGGGCACCCTGAGCCCTTGAGGAAGGGCATCTGATATGAATAAACTCTACTATTACTAAGTGGCACACCATTACATCACCTATCAGCAAGTACTATTGCCAAATTTCAGAGTTCTACCTTTAGTTGACAGCTGCGTTATGATCAAATTAATACATAAAATTATTTAGAAATTCTGATGATATTTTGTGGAATTTTATCATTTCACACTGCTCTAAACACTATGGGGCCTATACACAAAGCCAACGCACCATGTGTAGTACGCATAAGGAATGCACGTACGTGCAATCCGCGCACATGCCTTGAGTGTGGGGCATGCATGATGTGTGCAGAAGGGTATCCACTGCCATCAGTGAAACCTTTACAGCAGCTGTCAGTACAGTGACTACAGTGCCAGGTCACTGTACAGATGGTCGCTGGACACAGGCACTGTATTTGGGAGAGTTGCACCCCCTCCCCTAATCACTTCTGACTCAGAGTTGATTATAAAAGGTGGGGGGTGCTGGGGGTACAGCCCCCTAAGAAAACAAGTTTACAACCTGGAAACCATCTGCCAAATGCAAATGCAGCTGACATGACAGTTTCGCTGTCTGGTTGTTCAACAAATTTTTTGTTGACTACTGGTCGTAGATCCATGCAGAAGCACCAGCAGTGGCTGCCCATGTGTGGCTCTGTGGATCTAACACATGGCACGCATGCAGGGGCTGTGGCCATGTACCGCTGTGCACAGTCCATACCCAGGGGCATGGTACTGGGCATGTAGACATATGCTATGGGGAGGCTGCCATAAGAGCCCATGCAGCAATATCTAACGGCAGGCCAGTGGCCCTAGGGCCTATAAGTGTTGCACAATTGGCACATATGACACCACCACCAGGGTGGTCAGCTTGACAGCCCCAGGTTGACATGCCATCACATGCAGTGCAGCATGCAGTGTGTGGCATGGGAAGGGCACCATCCCATTGTGCTCATGGGCACACAGCACCAGTCCCAGGACACGCATACATGGTGTGCAGCACAGCTGTTGTACAGCCCCTGCTGAACCAGTATATAGCTACCATGCATCTCCAGCCTTGGGCATATGGCATTGGGTGCAGAGCAACACCAATGGCAGTGATGCATACATCCATGCCACTCCCATGCCCATAGCACACCATAGCCAGAGGTACACCTTGGTGATTCTAGAGACTGTGGCAGCTGAATACCTGCTGTCCATGCCAGGTCCCCAGAAGGCAGGTGGGCACTGCACACTGATGGGCCACTGTACAACACCCAGATGGCTAGAATGGGGCATCACATACCACACCATGCACATGCAGCATGCCCCCCAGTGCAGCTGCCATGCTGGGCCTACCAGCATGTCAGCACCATGGGCTGCACACTTGTGAAAACATAGCATGTGCCCAGGCACCCATGAGGCCCACCACCTTGCTGATAGAACATGCTGTGCCACCACACACTGCCACCGAACCCCCCACCTGCTGCCCTATCCCAGGATGCAGGAAATACACACACGAGAAATGCAAAACAGCTTTATTTAAAACATGAAACACCCAATGCAGGTCTGTCATGCAGGGATGAGTATGGCAATATGGAACAAAATAGTTGTCACAATGCCAGTATATCCCCCATGTTGCTGCATGTCTCCCTGGTGTCCACACACTGACTGGCACATGCCGGACCCCACAGTCACCCATCCTCATTGCTGTCACTCATGTCTGATACCTCCCCCGGCACCCTGCTCAGGCGCACCTTGATCATGCATCTGACTGGCCTGTTTTGGGTGTATGGCATTAACACAGTTTGGCACAGTGACTCCAGCATACCCCTCACCCCCCTGGCCCTTAAATAAGGGTGAATGCCAGCACATATTGGGGACAATGGCTGGGAGTTGGGGACACACCATACACACCAGTAATAGGATCACTGCATGCCACCTGGTGTCAGTGGAATACTGTAATATGTATGCACTGCAGATGCATGCATCTGTGCAGTGTAATGCCACCTGTATACTGAGCCGCAAGCCCACACAGTGTGGTCAGGTCAACACATGGTACATGGGGGCAGGCGACAGCTATTAGACAACATCAGGGAACACCCAGTAACACCATGCTGGGGGCACTGAAGGCTGTTGCAGCTGTGCAAGGGTCTAACCTGTGTTCCTATTCTGTTCTTGAATCCACCTCCACCCAGCCTTTCCCTGATGCAATCCCCCGCTTCAATTTCCTTTCCCTACCTCTTACCCCCTCTATTTCCATCCTTTCCCCCTAATAATTGCACCTCCCCCTTATTTTCCCACTGTACTTCAATGTGAGCCCCTTATGCTAACCTAGCACTTATACTTGACTAAGGCATTTCTTTGTCTGTTACTGACTTCATACTGGCAGAATCAACTTACCTGCTCCATGTCGTTACTTATTGTAACCCTTGTTTCTTGTAATAATGTTTTTGAACTGGAATCTTTTGGTATTGTAACTTTTCGTAACCTTGTTCTTATGTAACCATGTTTATGTGTTGGTATCTTATGGTATCGCAAACTGTGCTTGTTCTCTTCATATTTCTGTACCTATTTATTTAGTTATTGAAATGTTTCACTGGGAAGGCACACTGAGCTACAAGTCGCTCATCTCCCAATGTGACCTGGGGGAAGGGGTACAATAGGAATGAGACATTAAACATTCAAGTTGTAAGTTCAACATTAACATACAGTTGTAAGGCAGATGTTACAAACAGTGTTAGCACAGTGTTGCGAGTGATAGGTAGATAGAGTGGACAATGATAAGTGCTGGGTTAATAAGTAACAAGTTCTTATGTGAAAGAAAAGGAGGAAATGAGTGGCAGTGGTGAGGTGTGTGGGGAGGGGAAGAGCTGTGTCCCTGGAGACCACTTCAGGATGCAAGGATCCTGCACTGCACTGACCAGAGGGAAGGAGATAAGGAAGTGTCTCAGATAGACCCTTTCAGGATGGTGGGGGAAGAGAGTAGATGAGAGAGACAAGCCCCTTTTGGTGGGTAGGGGAGGGGTCCATGGAGACCATTCAGGGCCCCTTATATTCTGTGAGAGATTAATAGAGGCCAGTAAGGGGGAGCAATTTGGGGAAAGGGGAGGAAAGCTAGGAATTTGGGTGGATGTGCACAGGGTAAAATGAAGGTGATGGTAGAGGGGTAGGGTTTGTCCAGGGCTTAGAGGAGGAAGTTAGGAAGGGACATGGCAGAAGCAGCTAGGAGCAAGGGAATTATCGAGGGAAGAGCTGATGGAGTAGGCAAAGGATGAGTGCCGGATCTAAGGAGGAAGGGAATTCCAGATTTTTGGGAGGCGGTGAGAGAACCAGCTTGGCCAATTTGGATGGATCTGTGGGGGACTACAAGAGAAGCCTTGAGAGTCTCTGCTTTGTGTCAAAGATCATGGAGACTGTCTTCTTCGCATTGAGGAGAAGTTGATGGTTAGCAAACCAGAGCTGAACCTTGTCAAAGTCTTGCTGTAAGCTGGCAGTAACCTCAGCAGGACAGGAGACAGATGCATACAGGACCGTATCATCAGCATACATATGTATAGCGAAGGATGGGGAGCAAAAAGAGGGAAGGTCATTTAAGAAGATGGAGAATAGGAGGGGCCCTAACACAGAGCCCTGGGGGATGCCAGTACTAATCAGGAGAGAAGGGGAAGTGGCATCCAAGATTTTAACTGACTGGATTCTGCCAATAAGGTAGGCCTTAAACCAGTTTGTGGCTGAGGGAGATAGGCCAGCAGCCAGGAGTGATTTGAGGAGAATGGAGTGAGAGACAGTGTCGAAGGCGTTGGACAGGTTGACAAAAATGGTGCAGGTAATTTGGCCATTGTCCATTTTGGTTAGGATGGAGTCCCTGCTCATCTTTGACATGAAACCTTTGTAAAACAGCCCCTGGTTCAAAGGGACTATAATTCCTAGACATCAATAAATAAAATAAATAAGTCAATACATAAAATAAAACACTGAAACGGGTGAGAGTTATGCACAGCAGTACACCATGGCCAGTACTTACCATAGATGGTATGGTGATCTTTCACAGGTGGGTTTCATTTGCCTGGTACCAGAGCATGCCATCAACAGCCTCCCGGGATATCTACCTAGAGAAGAGTAACTTCCTTTACGGTATCTTTGGAGGGTTGAACACCATCACAGGTGCCCTGTCCAGCTGCTCCACTGTGGTTAATTCAAGGTGATGTGGGTGTCCCTGCAAGTCCTGTGTGGGAACAGAATGGGAACACCAGGTTAGGCCCTTGCACAGCTGCAACACCCTTCAGTGCCCCTAACACAGTCAGATGACATGACACTCACCCACTCATTCCCCTACACAATCCAGAGTGTTTCCAAGCCTCCAGAGTCCAAATAATTATCCTCCACAGGCACTCAGGGAAATGCTCTGCTCGATACACAACATCATTTGTCATCATCGCAGTATGTGAAGTGCAGGGCTTATGATACAGGGCAGCATTGGAATGTGTGCCCACACTTGCCTGCTGCCCATGCCGGGCCACCGCACATGTGTTGCACACCACACCCCTTAAAGGCATAATCAGGTGCACATGGCAGGATAGAGAGGATGCACCGGGGCATGCACGGTGTACTGGAAATGGCATGGCAGCATGTGATGTGTCCCAGACTACTATTGAACATGCATCTGTTCCATGAGGCTCTGCTGCAGTGGAGGCGTACTCATCCATGACCTAGGGTATTCAGATTACGGGGCATGTACGGTGTACTGGAAATGGCATGGCAGCACATGATGTGTCCCAGATTACTGTTGAACATGCATCTGTTCCATGAGGCTCTGCTGCAGTGGAGGCATACTCGTTCATGACCTTGGGTATTCAGATTATAGCGGGATGCCACCACACTGCAGGAGATGCACTGCAGTGAGCATTTCCATTTGCCATGGCCCACAATTGAATAGCTGTGTGACATATTCCAAGACAGTATTGCTTCATAGACCTGACAGTCCAGAGCAATGACAGTGGAGACAAAGATGCTGTATGCCCTGGTATACTATGCAACAGGGTGCTTCCAGAGGGTGACCAGTGATACAGTGGGGGTATGCCAGTCCTTAGTGTCGTGGGCCATTGCACAGGTCACAGACACCCTACTGGCACATGTGCACACCCCTATCACGTTAACAATGGCAGAGGTAGAAGTTCATCTGATAAAGCAGGCCTTCTGTGACATGCAAGGCATGGCCAATGTGTACAGTGTGAGTGACTGCACCCATATCGCCATATTAGCACCACCAACCACCACCTCTTTCAGAGGAGGGCAACAAAGATGGTGCATGGGTTGCATCACAAATCCTATGAAGACAGGTTGAAGGAACTGAACATGTACTCCCTGGAGGAGAGGAGGGAGAGAGGGGATATGATAGAGACATACAAGTATCTTACAGGGAGGAACAGGGTGCAGGAAAACACTATTTTAAGCGAAAAGATGTTCCAGGACTAGAGGGCATGGGATGAAGTTGGAGGAGGACGATTCAGAGGAAACATGAGAAAGAATTTCTTCACAGAATGGGTGGTGGACAAGTGGAACACCCTGCCAGAGGAAGTGGTGGGGCTGAAACAATCACGGGATTTAAGAATGCATGGGATAGACATAAAGGAATTCTAGAGGTCAGGGGTAAGGGGAAATAGACTTCTAGGAAAACAAACTGAACTTACAAGCTCAAATGGGCAGACTAGGTGGGCCATAGGCCCTTATCTGCCGACACTGTCTATGTATCTATGTATCTATGTAATGTAAGAGGTGGCATACAGAACAGGAAGGGGTTCCACAGCATGGACTGCCAGGTCATGTGTAACTGACTGCACCCATATCGCCATACTAGCACCACCAATGCAGGAGGTGGCATACAGAACAGGAAGGGGTTCCACAGCATGGACTGCCAGGTCATGTGTGACTGACTGCACCCATATCGCCATACTAGCACCACCAATGCAGGATGAGGCATGCAGAACAGGAAGGGGTTCCACAGCATGGACTGCCAGGTCATGTGTAACTGACTGTACCCATATTGCCATGCTAGCACCACCAATGCAAGATGAGGCATGCAGAACAGGAAGGGGTTCCACAGTATGGACTGTCAGGTCATGTGTGACTGACTGCACCCATATTGCCATACTAGCACCATCAATGCAGGAGGAGGCATACAGAACAGGAAGGGGTTCCACAGCATGGGCTGCCAGGTTGTGCGGCACATGTGTGGCACCTCCCTCCTGTACCCTCCCCCACTCCTCCACCCCTTTTTTCAAGTCACCCTCCTTTTTACTTCAGAACAGTCAGGACACATGAAGTCCATAGATATGTCTGTAAAGCAATTGCTGGAACTAGAATAAGTGGCAACTCACTCGACCTCAAACTGCTATCCCTTACTCTTGATGAAGTACTATCTCCTCTAACCTGGATTTTCAACCTCTCCCTTACCCTTGGCCAGTTCCCCAACAGATGGAAGTCTGCCACTGTGACACCAGTCCACAAGAGTGGGGACAAGGTACTTCATGGAAATTAATGGCCTATATCCATACTACCCTCCCAAAACCCTTGACCATCTGGTATCTGACCAGCTAATGGAATATCTGGACAAGTACAACATCCTTTGTAAACAACAGCAGGGCTTCAGAAAAGACCACAGCACCACATCTGCCCTCCTTGAATTCATAGGAGCAAATCACAACTCCCTGGACAATAATTACCTCACTGGTTCAGTCTTCATAAACCTGACCAAGGCTTTTGACAGTGTCCATCATTGAATACTCCTCACGGAACTGCTAAAAGCTGGGCTGTCCCCTGAGTCTACAGCCTGGTTTAAGAGCTACCTGGAAAACCGTTCCAAAAGAGTGAAAATTGCTGATGTCCTCTCAGATGCTAGACCGGTACGCTCAGGAGTCCCCAAGGGATCCATTCTCGGGCCACTCCTCTTCAGCCTGTTTTTGAACAATCTTTCACAGTCCTGTCCGAAACAAATCCTACTCTATGCTGATGATGCTGTCATTCACACCACCCAACAGGACCCCCACCTACTCCAAAACAAGCATCAGAAGGGTTTCACCTTCATTGAAACATGGTTTAGTAGTCAAAAGCTGGTTCTCAACTATAAGAAAACCAAGTCAATGCTTTTCTGTGTCTCCCACAACAAACATAGGCTTCACCCCCTCAATATTACAAACTGCCTTGGTGCTGTCCTCGAACAGGTTCACTCCTTCAAATATCTGGGGATCACCATAGACAGCAACCTATCCTATGGCATCCACATAGATAGCATCGACAAAGCTGCAAACACACGCATTGGTCTCCTCTACAGGCACTAGCAATGCCTTACCTCGGATACTTAAGGATAGCAGTACAGAGCTCGGTGGTCTCTCTAATCAACTATGATCTGATTATTTATAGCTCTGCAACTGACACAGCCCTCAGGCGCTTATCCCTGGCCCTAAAAAAAGCCTGCCGACTCATCACAGGATCCCACCATCTCACCCATACATGTGACTTCTATGCACAAACAGGGTGGCTCCAATTATCAAACCGTATCAAGTACCAAACTTGTCTAATGGCTAAGAGAATGATGCTGCATCTTGCCCCCCCTGCAGTCCAAAGTCTTCTCCATACAGCACACTACCCCCACCTCACCAGGGCTTCAGAAAATCAAATGCTGCACATTCCTCAGTGCCGCAGCACATAGAGCCAAAGATCCTTTGCGTACCGAGCTCCTAGCTGGATTAATGAACTCGATAAAGACATCACTCTGCAAAAGCTAGGCCCGTTCAAAACCAACCTTCAGCTCCACCTAGCTGCCTCTAGCTCCTGCGACTGTCCCTCATAATCTGATCTCCCTCCTAGCACTTCTACTCCTACCCCTTCTCTTCCTCTTCCTACAGCCTACCCTCCCCTGTGTTTTTCCCCTACCCCCAAGCACTTTTTTGAGGCCTGACAAATGCCAATGGCTGCACCGCTTTTTTTGTGTCCATTCCAAGCCTCAGTTACCTTTGGCTACCCTGCCCCCGGTACTCACTTTCCCTCAATGTAATGTATTTCAGCTGCTTAGAAATGTCTGTGCACCATTTCTGTATTGTTACTCAGCTCTATGTAATGTTTGTATTGTACCTCAGTTGACGTGCAACCTTTGTAAAACAGCCTTGGCTCAAAGGTACTTGTAATCCTAGATTCAAATAAAATAAAATAAACATGTGGACTAATTACGGACATACCTGCGAAGTACCCTGGTTCGTGCCGTGACGTGTATGTACTGGATGCTTCACACCTTAGTGCCATGCTCTGTGCATCTACAGCTGCCTGTTGCGTGACTATTGCTGTGGCCCTGTGCTTGTGGCTACTGACAAGTTATATGGTAACACATGTGTGATACTGCTTTTTTTTTGCTGCACAGGTGACAGTAGATACCCGCTGCACCTGTGCCTGATGACACCTATCTTGGCTCTCACCTGTAAATAGAAACATAAAAACATAGAATTTGACAGCAGATAAGGACTGCTTGGTTCATCCAGTCTGCCCATTTCCCTACCTAATCGATAAGCTGCAGATCCTAGTTACCCAGCAGCCTGCTTCTTCCAACCTCCACCCCCTAGAATTGCCTTATGTCTGTCCCATGCATTTTTGTATTCCCCCCCGCTGTTTTTGACTCCACAACCTCCTCAGAAAGGCTGTTCCATGCATCCACAACCCTCTCAGTGAAAAAATGCTTCCTCACATTACCTCTGAGCTGTTCCCCCCTCTAGCTGCAGGTTGTGCCCCCTTGTTCTTGTACACCTCTTTTTCTGAAAGATGTTACCCTCTTGGACTTTGTTGATTCCCTTGAGGTACTTGAAAGTTTCTATCATTTCCCCTCTCTCCCTCCTCTCCTCAAGGCTATACATATTAAGATCTTTAATTCTCTCTTGATATGTCTTCTGGTCCAGACCCTACACCATTTTAGTTGCCTCCTCTGGACAGCCTCCATCCTGTCTATGTCTTTGCAAAGATAGGGTCTCCAGAACTGTACACAGTACTGCAGATCGGGTCTCACCAACTGTCTGTACAGAGCGATAATAACTTCCTGTTTTCTACTGGTGATGCCTCTCCCTGTGCATCCCAGTATCCCACCAGCCCTACTTACTGCCCTCACATTGCTTGCTCACCTTTAGGTCATCTGATATGACTACTCCCAGGTCCCTTTCCATTTTTGTTGTTGTTAATATCTCACCCCCCACTGTGTACTCTTCCCCTGGGTTTCTGTTTCCCAGGAGCATTACTCTGCACTTCTTAGCATTGAATCTAAGCTGTCATACATTTGACCATTCCTCCAACCTTGCCAAGTTCCTTCTCATCTTTTCCACCCCACCTTGTGTATCAACTCTGTTGAAGATCTTTGTGTCGTCTGCAAAGAGACATACTTTTCCTTCCGGTCCCTCTGCAATGTCGCTTATAAAGACATCATAGAGGACTGGTCCTAGTACTGAAACCTGCGGTACCCCACTAGTAACCCCCCTTTCTTCCGAGTGGACTCCATTTACTATTACCGTTTGTGTCCAGTTCTCCAGCCAATTTTTTACCCAGACTACCATCTTGGGACCCACTCCCAGGCTGGCCAACTTGTATATTAATCTTTTGTGTGGGACTGTGTCAAATGCCTTGCTAAAGTCTAGATAGGCCATGTCCATAGCCCCTCCCTGATCTATTACTTTGATCACCCAATCAAAGTACAGTAGAAGAGGCTTTTACCATGTGTATAGGAAGACTCAGAATTTGTGGAGAGGACTGTTGGGGTCCTGAAGATGCGGTTCTGGTGCTTAGACCATACCAGGGGGACAATCATGCTGACCCTGGGAAAAGCCTGCAGGGTGTTCACAGTGTGTGCCATGCTGTGCAATATGGCCTTGCATCAGAATGTGCCCATACTGGGGAACATCACCTGGATGGACTGCCCACTGACTTTTATTTATTTATGACTTTGGTAACCGGGTAGGTGTGCTGATCCCAGGAACCATTTTCAGACATGACCCAGGCCACATCAGTGGTGCAGAGAAAAATCTTCAAACACAACATGTAGCAGAAGAGCATCTTGGTGGTGGAGGCATGCCATGGTCCAGAGACAGTTGGTGGGTGCAAGACATGCATTGCACTTGTGGAGGGCACATTCCAGTGGTAGCCCATTCATCAGGAGCACCAAGGGTAGTGCCTATCGTGGGGTTGTGCAGGACCACATGTGGGTGTGTGGTTGTTTCGTGTGTGCATATGTGACCAGGCACGCTGTGGGCAGTGAGGTGGGGTGCCATGTGTGTGGCATATGTCATGGCTGGTGGGTGCATGATGATGATACCTTACACTGAGTGCATCCATTTGGGAGGGTGGGGGAACCAATGGCCATCTGGCTAGTGTGGCCGTGTGGGTATGGGCCAGCTGGCCTGTACAGGGCAGTGTGTAGTGGCAGGTACATCATGCGTCATCTGGCTCATCCACGCAGCACCCTAGGGTGCTCATGTGTCCCACTCCAAGGCTGACAGCCTATGCAATGCCATGACAATGTGCACCATACAAGGTGTGTGGCACCGGCCAGGTGGTGGGCATGTTATGTGCGAGTGTGTCCCACTCCAAGGCTGACAGCCTATGCAATGCCTTAACAATGTGCACCATACAGGGTGTGTGGCACCGGCCAGGTGGTGGGCATGTTATGTGTGAGTGTGCCATGTGCAGGGGGGCTGTGTGCATTGTGTTTGTGCTGTACAACTGTGGAATGTGGGTGGGGGACATTGCTGTTGTGCTGTACATCAATGTAGTGTGGAGCATTGTGTTTGGGCTGTACCTCAGTGGGGTGCTTACAGTGTGTTACAACTGTACATCAGTGGAGCAGGGGGGTGCATTGTGTTATTCCTGTACATCAGTTGGGTATACATGGAGTGCAGTGTCACTGGCCCTGGGAGTCACAGGGCTTCACCTGCATTAGGGAGAAAGGATGCAAGTAATCTAGTGGTGCCCTGGGCCCACCTGCTGCCAGGTGTCTGCACTGTGGTCAGGTCTAGCATGGCATCTTTGTCCATATGGCCTTGGCCTCTGCCTGTTCTGCCATGGTGCCCTGTGTGCTCTGTCCCTGCACCTCCATGCTGTGTGCTCTGTCCCTGCACCTCCATGCTGTGTGCACTGTCCCTGCACCTCCATGCTGTGTGCACTGTCCCTGCACCTCCATGCTGTGTGCACTGTTCCTGCACCTCCATGTTGTGTGCACTGTCCCTGCACCTCCATGCTGTGTGCACTGTCCCTGCACCTCCATGCTGTGTGCTCTGTCCCTGCACCTCCATGCTGTGTGCTCAGTCCCTGCACCTCCATGCTGTGTGCACTGTCCCTGCACCTCCATGCTGTGTGCACTGTCCCTGCACCTCCATGCTGTGTGCGCTGTCCCTGCACCTCCATGCTGTGTGCACTGTCCCTGCACCTCCATGCTGTGTGCTCTGTCCCTGCACCTCCATGCTGTGTGCTCTGTCCCTGCACCTCCATGCTGTGTGCACTGTCCCTGCACCTCCATGCTGTGTGTGCTGTCCCTGCACCTCCATGCTGTGTGCTCTGTCTCTGCACCTCCATGCTGTGTGCACTGTCCCTGCACCTCCATGTTGTGTGCACTGTCCATGCACCTCCATGCTGTGTGCTCTGTCCATGCACCTCCATGCTGTGTGCACTGTCCCTGCACTTCCATGCTGTGTGCGCTGTCCCTGCACCTCCATGCTGTGTGCACTGTCCCTGCACCTCCATGCTGTGTGCACTGTCCCTGCACCTCCATGCTGTGTGCACTGTCCCTGCACCTCCATGCTGTGTGCTCTGTCCCTGCACCTCCATGCTGTGTGCGCTGTCCCTGCACCTCCATGCTGTGTGCTCTGTCCCTGCACCTCCATGCTGTGTGCGCTGTCCCTGCACCTCCATGCTGTGTGCGCTGTCTCTGCACCTCCATGCTGTGTGCGCTGTCCCTGCACCTCCATGCTGTGTGCTCTGTCCCTGCACCTCCATGCTGTGTGTGCTGTCCCTGCACTTCCATGCTGTGTGCGCTGTCCCTGCACCTCCATGCTGTGTGCACTGTCCCTGCACCTCCATGCTGTGTGCACTGTCCCTGCACCGCCATGCTGTGTGCACTGTCCCTGCACCTCCATGCTGTGTGCTCTGTCCCTGCACCTCCATGCTGTGTGCGCTGTCCCTGCACCTCCATGCTGTGTGCGCTGTCCCTGCACCTCCATGCTGTGTGCACTGTCCCTGCAACTCCATGCTGTGTGCCCCATCAGGATGTATGGCAGCCATTGCAGAGACCTGTGTATCATCCACCTGGGTGCTGTCTGAGTCATACAGTTGTGTTTCTGGGGCATGATGTGCACTGACTGTGCCTCTGGCCCCTGTGTGTGTTATGGCCCAGCATGGGTGGGGTACAGTGGTAGTCATGATATGATCAGTTATTTCCAGATATTGCATGAAATATCTAAAGAAATTATCTCTGGTATATCACAGACATTTCAGGAAACATCTGACCATGTCTATGACTACTACTGTATGGCACATTCCATCCAGCAGTGTAGTCAACCAGCTGTTCAGGGGCATTCGAAATGTGATCTATGCTTCGGTGCATGCCACACAACACGGTGGTCAGGGTTACCATAGCTTCGGTGCTGCGGCACTGTTCTGTGAACCAGTTTTTTTCAAGCTTCATATTGGTGCTGCTCATGGTATTTGTCTGCCATGGTGACTTACATGCACTCTGTGTGTCTCCATCTAGGCATCCACCATGATGGCCCTTTATCACCACTGTCCTTGGTGACTGGAGGATCTCAGATGGCAGAGACCCAGCAAATGCCATTTATGCACCAGTTATAGCAGCCTGATGTTGGCCCTATCATACCCATGCCATGCCTTGCACCTGGGGGTGTGCCATTGCATACCGCTGTCATGGTCCCTATTCCTGTCAGTGGCAGCCTCCTGTAACCCTTCTTCTGGCACTTTGAGGGTGCTGTCCACCTTTAAGTTAGTCTAAATCTGTGTCTCAGTGTCATGCTTAGTACCTGTAGAGGAACAGGGACTGTTAGATAGGATGATGATGTGTGATGTGGGCCTCATTGTATAACCTAGAGGTTAGAGTAATGAGCTGTGAATGAACTTAGTACCTCTAGCAGACCTGGGTTTAATTTCTGCAACCTCCACTTACATATTGTGTGGCTCTCAGCAAGTCACATGAGCACCACAGTGCTCCCAGATCATCCCTGAAATCAGGCACTTGTACCTAGTGGGCCTTACCCAGTTACCAAAGACTAAAATAAATTAAAATGTCAAGACACTCACAGGAGTGCGTGTGGCATGGTGACCTACCTGTGCCATACTCAGCATAGCTGTGGGCTGCACTGTTGCTGTGCCATGGCTTGATGGCTCCAGCACCTGTGTCCTGTGACCCTCACTGAATGGGGCTGTGTGAGGAACACAAAGCTGTTTGTACTTCCCCTGCACGTGGGTGCCCATGCCTGACATCCACCTACATACTGTTCAAGGTGTCCACCCCTTCCATCTCACCATGGATGTTGTTGTCTATTAGGGTGGCCTCCACCATCCATCCTCTCAACTGGTGTAAGCTGGCTGTCCTCCCTGGGGGACCCACCTCCAGTGCCCTGGTGTGCCTGTGTAGCTACTATGGTCTTTTTGACTGTAGGGCATGTCAAGCCATATGTGTTTATAGCTGCAAGGACTGTGCTTCCAGTGCAGCGGTGTTTGCAGTTCTCCGTATCTCAAGCCACAACCAAGCATTCACCTCAGCAGGTGTACTCAGTGACTAAGACCCATATCGCAGCTGGTAGTGGGTCTTTATGTCTGTCACCATGGATGCCACCTGGGCCACTGTAAAGTTCTTGGCCCAGAGATGGGCACCAACCAACATCCTCACTCAGCCGTGACACTACCCAGCTGCATGACCATCCCTTTTGGGTTGCTCCATGGACAGGCTTCGCCAGTCCATGCTGTGACATTCAGACAGCTGGTTCTGATTAATCTATCATTTTTTGTAATATAAAAAAATGGGTTATGGACTGTCTCTGCTGAGAAATGCTGAAACAGCATGTGCAATGACACCGACACAGGTTTTAGATACAAGGTGTTACCTGGAAGGCCTGGAAGCTAATTACAGACTTTAACTAAGTTAATTATAGCTATAGTTGCTAACAGGAAGATCATATCTATTTTATGATATTTGGAGGGAAACTCAGGTTATCACACATGAGTGCAAAGTCATAAATGTTCCTTTGATGCCTGTGTGAGAGAGGATGTAGCTAAAGAGGCTTTCAAGTCCTGGAATGAGGAAACTATATTAAGATCAAAGAGAGTCATTTGAAGAACATGAGTTATGCTGAGATTGCAGAATTTAATACTTGGAAAAGACATCCTGTTTTTATATAGATATATTTTTCATATATTCTGACAGGGAGGAGCTAGGTGACCTCATGCAAATAGGTGGGGAAAACCATTTTTTTTTAACTTCAATATTCCTTTATTTAATTGCTATTTTGGATACACAGGAATCAGGGTACAATTCAGTGATCTCATCATACATAAAGAATTGGAGGAATATTAGAGTTTCCTTTAAAATTAATACATGTAGTTTCTTTTCAGCAGGGCCATTCTTAATTAATTACAATCATCGCTGGACCAACTTTATTCTTTTTAGGTTCTCCCTCTTTTCCCCCTTTATACCACATCCTAGGCAATAATCCTGGTTACATCCTATGGGTGTTAATCCCATTGGAGAGAAGGGAAAAAAACAATTTTAAATTTCTCTTACCCTCTTTCCACTCTCCTCCTCCCTCCCTCTTCCCCTCACCCTCTTTCAATATGTTCTACCTGTAGAAACTGATCTATTGTTCAGATTCCTTCCTTTTTCCCAAATAATTAAAGAAAGGAAGCCATCTAGAATTATATTTATCCACCAGCAGTCTTAATGAGGTGGTAATGGCCTCCATTCTTCTAATTTGATCAATGTTTCTATACCAGTTCTCCATTGAAGGAGAGGATGCTTTCAGCCAGTTTGAGTCAACGCTTTACGTGCTGCTGCAATGAGAATATAAAAAAGATATTTACCCGACGGTTGTAATTTCATCGGTGGAGTCCCAGGACCAGATTCAGAAACTGTGGTTGGTGAGATAGCCGCATGATCTCCATGATGTCATGTGATACCTTTCCCCAAAAATGATCAACCCTGGGGCAACTCCAAAAAATGTGATAATAAGTTCCTATATGTCCACATCTCCTCCAGCAAGTGGCAGGGATTGAGGAAGAGTAGTGGTACGATACCTCTGGGGTAATAAAAAATATGGTATTGATTTTCCATCAAAATTCTCTCCATATTGGGGAGTTAGTAGTTTTATGACCCCCTTCCCAGACATCTTGCCACAACATATGTAGAATATGAAGGTTTGTCTCGCTCTCCCATTTTTGTTCCACTTTTTGTTTAGGAAAACTAGTTTTTAAACACTATTCCATTTTCCTTCAGAGACACTTCTATCTAGACTCTGACAAAGAAACATATTTGGAGCACTTTAAGCAGGTGTTTAGAGAGAAAGAGACAAATCTAAGTAATGAAGTAAGAACTGCACTATTTAAAACCTTGTTTTGTTTAAAAGATTTGTATGTCTTGTGATATAATAGTTCTGTATTTTATGTGTTGCATATGTTTTGTCTATTTTAGTAAAAATCTTTTTGAAGAGCTTACTTGGTCTGTCTTTGATTTCTTTCCTTTACAAGTAGAATGTATATGGTTAAAGTAGACGCTAAACATAAGCTTGGATGGTGATACCAAACTGGAAAAAGGTAAGCATTTTAAATCTGAGGTCTTTTATTACAGTTTTTAAGGGTTAATTTCTGTACACCTGGTTAGGTGCCTGTAAGCAAAGATAGCTGGCCCCCCAAGACAGAATTATCTGAGCCTGTACATTGGGTACACTAACAAGAGGTTCACAGTTGGAATCCCTCCAGAACTTGAGACCAAAGGTTGATTCGAAACCCACAAAACAGACCAGGAGGGTCACCCTGTGTCTGTTAACTGTTCACAAGGCTGTGTTCAGAGGCTGGCACTTTGGGAGAAGAGGGATGACCTGCTGAATGGGTTTGTAACAGATTGGTTGGCAGCGGTGTGGATAATTTTGGTATTATAAGCTTGTGTTGTACAGTGTGTCAGCGGAGACCATAAGCTCGCTTGCAAAGAAAGAAAAAGGCAGTGATTTATTTTTAAAAAGAAAATAGAGCTGTATCACTTGGCGTACAGTCAAGTTCCTACCCATTTTATTTTTTTTCTAAAGTGCAAGTCACAGTAGCAGTAGTGATGGAAGAAGATGGCTTCCAACTACAGCAAGCACACTGTGGACTCCTTAAAGAAGTTGTGCAGGGACAAAGGAGTCCCATTTGTGATGAAAGCCAGCAAGCAGAACCTCATAGATGCCCTGATGGCAGCAGATACCCAGAGCAGTGAGTCACAGACCGTGACAGAAAAGGACCAAACCTCAAGTGTGGCACGGCTAGCAGCAAGTGCTGTGTCCAGATCCAGTGAGGAGGGCAACAGGGCCAAAATCAGTGAAGGTCCACAGCAGCAGGGGAAGGTCACCAGTATCCTGGATCCAGAACTACTCAGGCTGCAAATTGAGTTGCGCAGGATGGAGCTGGAGTTTCAGGAGAAGAAAGAGTGAGAACACTGAGAGGCAGATTGAGAACAGAGAGACACAGACTGTGGGGAGCATGAGCACCAGCAAGCTGCAGAGGAGAAAAGAGAGAGGAGCACCAGAGGCAACACGAACTGCAGAAGCTATGACTCTGACCACTGGCACCAGAGCAGGTAAGTGGCTTGGGTTTAACTGGGACTGCAGGAATGGGTTACAAATTGAACTCCAAATTAATAGCTAAATTTAAAGAGGAGGAGGATATGGATGCCTTTTTAAATTCTTTTGAAAAAGTTTGTATTCAGGCTAAAATTCCTAGAGAGTCTTGGAGCTTCCAGCTATCCCCGCTACTTACCGGGAAAGCTCAGGATGCATTGGGTCCAATGGACAATGAGGACAGTGATGATTACAGAAAACTTAAAGCTGCACTGTTAAAAAAGTTGAATTAACTGCTGAATCATACAGAGCTAAATTCCACAAGCTCAGGAGAAGCCCTGACATGAGCTTTGAGGAGCTAGCCACGAAACAGTATCAGTTTTTAAAACATTGGTGGGAAGGAATTGAGGCAAACTCTGTTGATCAAATTGAAAATGTGATTTTATTAGAACAGTTTCATTGGGTGTGCCCAGCAGAGTTAAAAACCTGGCTAGAGGACTGAGATCCCAAAACAGTGTAAGATGCTGCTGAACTCTTGGACTGCTATGTCAAGAGCAGACCTGCTCTGAGAGCGAATGGGGCAGGCATGGCAGTGCAGAAAGGGAAAAGTGCACCTTCAGGGCAACTAAAACTCTCACTACCTCCACCAAAACCAGTTAGCCCCAGGTTTCAGAGAAAAGATTTCTCTGAAATGAGAAGCGAATGTTGGTTATGCAAAGAAACTGGGTATATTGCCAGACAGTGTCCAAAAAGGGCAAATAATAAGCAAGGTGGTACTAGAAAAGAAGTGGATTGTTTGTGTGTCCCTGGAAGCATGCCAGTGAACATGAGGGAACACATGCACCCAGTCATGGTGAATGGCGTATAGACGCAGGGGTTAAGGGACACAGGGGCATCTCTGACATTGGTGAAAGGGGATCTGGTACAGCCTGGTCAGCTTATACCCAATAAATATATTACTGTACAGGACTTTGTGGGTGGGGAGAAAACATTGCCCCTCGCTAGTATTCTCTTAGACTGGGGTGAAACAGGGGGAACTGTGCAACAGGTGGCTGTACAAAAATATTAGCAGTGGATGTGATCCTAGGTAACAATCTCCAACAGGGAATGGTATGTGCAGTTACCTGTAGCCAAGCTGCAAGGGAAAATTGTAGTTCCCTGAACCCCCCAGAAGCCATTGTGGAAAACACTGTGAGGCTGGTTCCCCAGGCTGTGTCTTCAGAAGGGGAGACTGATAAAAAGTGGGTAGAAATTTCCCTAGTAGCAAGTAACCACACAGCTACAAAAGGTTACTCTGAAGAGGCAGGGGTGACCCCTTGTAAGAGAGTTGGGATTGACAGTGATCCTGAGTGCCCTGATGCTAGTGCTAGGGACTCTAGTTTAGCAACTGAAGGGGACCTGTCCCATGCCTTGGGAAGGTATGAAGGGTTTGCAGCTGCTCAGAGAAGTGACCCTAGTTTAGAGAAGCAGAGGGCTTAGGCAGACTCGGATGATGCACAGGAAGGTGACGGCAAACATAAGGCTTATTGGGAAAATGGACTTATGTATACTCAGGCAGTACAGACAGAGGAAGGGATGCTAGGCAGGCAGCTTGTCGTTCCCCAGGGGTATCATGAGCAGTTATACTCAAAATTGCACATGATACCCCTTGTCTGGTCATCTGGGAATCATGCACACTATGCAGCAGTTAGCCCAGAATTTCTACTGGCCTAACTTCAACCAGCAGGTGAAGGAGTATTGCAGGTCTTGTCACCAGTGCCATGAAATAGGAAAGGTGGGCAAGAAGACCCAAGCCACCCTGATTCCATTGACCATAGTAGAAGAGCCATTCCAGAGGGTGGGAATGCATATTGTGGGGCCTTTAAATACCCACAGCTCTTCAGGGAAGAGATTCATCCTGACTGTAGTGGATTGTGTGACCCGGTACCCAGAGGCAGTTGCCCTATCCTCACTGAGGACAGACAAAGTGGCAGATGCCTTACTTGGGATTTTCTGCTGTGTTGGGTTTCCACAAGAGGCAATCACTGATCGAGGGGTTCCTTCATGTTGGACCTGATGAAATGTTTATGGAAGAAGCATGGGGTGGTGCAGAGATGCACGACACTGCAGATTCAATGGTACCTAAAGTCAATGCTCCAGGCATTTGCTGAACAGCATGGGAGGGACTGGGAGAAATCCCTCCCCCACCTGTTGTTTTCATACAGGGAGGTGCCCCAAGAGTCAACAGGATTTTTCACCCTTTGAACTCTTATATGGATGTCAGGTACATGGGCTCCTAGACTTGATCTGGGAGGACTAGAAAGGCAAGCACACCACCCAGGGAACTCGCATTGTGGATTACAACCTTAGGTTTAGGGAAAGGCTGAAGGAGCTTTTGGGAACAGCCCAGAGCAACCTAGAAGCTGCCCAACAAAAACAAAAAGTGTGGTATGACCACAGAGCAAGAGCTCGCTTGTACATGGTGGATCAGGAAGACATGGTCCTTATCCTGGTCAGGAAAGACAAGCTGCAGGCTGAGTGGGCAGGACCATACAAAGTGGTTAGCGAGGTTAATGACGTGAACTACATTGTGGAGTTACCTGAACAAAGACAGACCAAAAGGATGTACCATGTCAACATGATGAAGCCATATGCAAATAGGGCTAACATCATGTTTGCAGTGTGTAGTCATGAGGAGGGGATGGATGAAGGAGACCTCCTTCTGGACTTGCTGGAGGAAAGTAAATGGGAGTCCTCTGTGGAGGCAGTAAAATTGTCTCCCCAACTGGCCCCAGACCAGAAAGTAAGGGAGGTTTAAACAGACTTTGCCCCATTTGTTTAGTGCCAAGCCTGGAATAACCCCCTTAGCAATGCATGATGTGGAGGCAGGGACACAGATGCCCATACTGCACCCAGCATATCAGGTGTCAGAGGCTGTCCAAAAGGACATTAGGAGGGAAGTGGAGGAGATGCTGGATTTAGGGGTAATTCAGAGATCCCACAGCCCCTGGGCCTCGCCTGTAATCCTTGTACCCAAGTCAGATGGCTCTACTCGTTTCTTTGTGGACTTCGTGGACTGAAACATTCACAAAGTCAGACACCCACCCGATGCACTAGATGGACAAACTCCTGGACAAGTTGGGAGGGGCGACCTACCTTACGACTATTGACCTGACAAAGGGGTATTGGCAGGTAGAGTTGACAGACAGAGCTAGGGAGAGGTCAGCCTTCATCATTCCAAAAGGCTTATTTGAGTTCAAAGTAATGCCTTTGGAATGAAGAACACCCGACCACTTTCCAAAGGTTGGTGAATCAGATGTTAAATGGTGCTGAGGAGTATGCAGTGGCATACCTGGATGACATTGCCATCTTTAGTGCCAGCTGGGAGGAACACCTGTCACACCTTAGGGAACTGCTGGGCAGGATACAGAGGGCTGGGCTCACTGTCAAAGCCGAGAAGTGCCAGGTGTCCATGGGAGAAGTGGCATACCTTGGGCATGTGGTAGGCCAGGGACAGTTCCATCCTAACCAAATAAAGATAGAGGTAATCCAGGAGTGGCCTAGATCAGAAATGTAGAAACTGGTCAGGAGTTTTCTAGGGACCGCAGGGTACTACAGAAAATTTGTACCCAATTACATTGCCCTGGCTGCTCCCCTATCTGATCTGACAAAGAAAAGGATGCCCAAGAAAATTACCGGGGGCCTAGCCTGTGAGGAAGCCTTTACCAAACTAAAGGAGGCACTGTGCAGAGCTCCTGTTTTGACCAGTCCTGAGTGCAGAAAACCCTTTATAGTTCAGATTGATGCCTCAGATGTGGGTATTGGGGCAGTACTGAGTCAGACATCCAGCCAAGGGAGGGATCACCCAATAGCATACCTGAGTAGGAAGTTGCTTCCCAGGGAGCAAGCATACTCCACTGTGGAAAAAGAATGTCTTGCTATAGTGTGCCCTAAAGAAGTTGGAGCCATACTTGTATGGGCAGCATTTTGTGGTGCAGACTGACCATATCCCCCTTTTTTGGTTGACGCAGATGGGGAAAACAATGGTAGATTGCTAAGATGTAGCCTTGCTTTACAAGGGTATGATCTGACAATGGTACATAGAGCTTGAGCCAAAAATTAGAACTCCGATGGGCTGTCTAGAGTGTACAAGGAGTGAACTGATTTGGGAAGCTCATCCCAGGCAGGTGATAGTGCCCCCAAATTCAGTCTAGGTGCGGAGGAATTGTGACACTCAGACAGCTGGTTCTGATTAAGCTACCATTTTTTGTAATATAAAAACAATGGGTTATGGACTGTCTCTGCTGTGAAATGCTGAAACAGCATGTGAAATTACACCCACACAGGTTTTAGATACAAGGTGTTACCTGGAAGGCCTGAAAGTTAATTACAGACTTTAGCTAAGTTAATTATAGCTATAGTTGCTAACAGGAAGATCATATCCATTTTATGACATTTGGAGGGAAACCCAGTTTATCACACATGAGTACAAAGTCATAAATGTTCCTTTGATGCCTGTGTGAGAGAGGATGCAGCTAAAGATGCTTTCATGTCCTGGAAGGAGGAAGCTTATAATAAGATCAAAGAGAGTCATTTGAAGAACATGAGTTATGCTGAGGTTGCAGAATTTAATACTTGGAAAAAACATGCTGTTTTTATATAGATATATTTTTTATATATTCTGACAGGGAGGAGCTAGGTGACCTCATGCAAATAGGTGGGGAAAACCAGCTTTTAAATATTATTCTGTTTTCCTTCAGAGACACTTCTGTCTAGACTCTGACAAAGAAACACCTTTGCAGCACTTCTTAAGCAGGTATTTCAAGAGAGAAAATCTATAGTAAGTACTGTGGTAGGAATTGTACTGTTAAGATCTGTTTTGTTTAAGAGATTTGTATGTCTTGTGATATAATAGTTCTGTATTTTATGGGTTACATATTTTTTATCTATTGTAGTAAAACGCTATGTTTAGAGCTTACTTGGTCTGTCTTTAATTTCTTTCCAAGTAGAGTATATATGGTTAAAGCAGACACTTTACATTAAACTTGAATGGTGATACCAAACTGGAAAAAGGTAAGCATTTTAAATCTGAGGTGTTTTATTATAGTTTTTAAGGGTTAATTTCTGTACACCTGGTTAGGTGCCTGTAGGCAAAGATAGCTGGCCCCCCAAGACAGAATTATCTGAGCCTGTACATTGGGTACACTAACAAGAGGTTCACAGTTTGAATCCCTCCAGAACTTGAGACCAAAGGTTGATTCAAAACCCACAAAAAGACCAGGAGGGTTACCCTGTGTCTGTTAACTGTTCTAAGGCTGTACTCGGTTGGCACTGCGGTGAGGCTGACCTGCAGAGTGGGTTTGTGACATACACCACTGTCATTCTCTGCCATTACCTATGCAGATGTGTTTTGCAGACTATTAACTTCTGTGCCAGTGCATGCAGAGGGGAACATGTTCATATATTGGGGGGTCAAGGGGTGGTCCCGCTTATCACTGGCGTGCCTCCATGAGCTGTGTGGACTGCTACACGGCCTTCCCCAGCATGCACCTTGTGTCATTGCAGTGCACATGGTTGTATGTGAACGTTGTGTTGAGGGGCTGCCTTTGATGCCACGTAGCTGTGCACAGTACTTATGACAATTTCAGGCTTAGTTTACGCACCTTCATGCATAGGCTCCTATAATAACTCCTATCATATGCCATTTTGATTATATGAACAAAATCTGGCTGTCACAGCCTTGTGTATATAATAGAAATTGTAATGGAAAAACAGGTCTTATGAAGTCAGATGCTTGGAATCACTGAAGGAGCCAAGGAATGGGGAAATTAAAAAGTAGAAGCAAAGTCAGGGAGAGCTTCAGGGAAAAATAAAACAGTCAGGACTGGGGCAGGAAGCAGTACAGGCAGGGTGGAAGTAAGGTGTGGAGAGCAATGTATATTAATGCAATAAGTCCTGGAAACAAAGTTCCAGACCTGGTAGCCATCATGGCATTGACTGACCTGAATTTAGTGCCCATTACAGAGTCCTGGTGCACTGAGCACCACAAGTGGAACATTGCCATACGGAGTTCCCTGTGTTCAAGAAAGACAAAGCAGGGAGGAGGGGAAGACAGATTGTTTTATATGTGAGGGAGGGAATCAAGGCCATGGAGGTACAGGGGCACCACGAGGAAAAGGGAGAGCAGGAGACCCCGTGGGCCACATGGAGACAGGCTTCTGGGCTGCTTTCTGCAGATCTCCAGCATAGCAGACGAGTTGAATAAGGCACCTGGGAAAGCCATTATTAGGATGACAGGTCTGGGAAAGGGTGTTGCCATTTGGTGATGTCAGTCTGCCAGATGTGAAGTAGAGCCTTCCAACTGCAGCTTCCACAAGTAGAAGGGCCATCCTGGACTCTCTATAAGTGGATTTTCTCAGGCAGCTAGTCACAGAAACCACTGGGGTGGGGTGGGACTGCATGGACGGGTCCCCATACAGTGTGTTTCACATTAAGGCAAGAACAGAGGCAAACCACATAAGGGGGAGGGATTTGGACATTAAGAGGACACATTTTAAAGAAATGAGAGACTGCCTCAGAGACTTTCCCAAGACTGGGGCTTGCCAGGGAGAGGTGGAGCTACAGTAGGCAAAAATAAGGGAGGGTATAACTAAAGAAACTAATGGCTGCACGAAGGAAGGGAATAAAAGCAGTTCAAAAAAGAGGCCATTATGGTTTTCTGAAGACGTGGTAGAAGTGGTGAATGAAAAAAGGGTGGAATTCAGGAAGTATAAGTCAACACAGAAGGAGGAAGAAAGGGAGGTATACCTAATAAAAAAGAAGGAAGCAGGCAAGGTGGTGAGGGCAGCAAATGCATAGAGTGACAATAGAATTTCCACAGAAGGGGTAAGACTTTATTCATATACATACATGAGAAGAGGAAAGCAAGGGGAGGGGTGGTGAGGATTAGAAAGGTTTAGGGGGAAACAGCACAGAAAAGGACTAGGAAATCGCAGACATCCTAAACAAGTATTTTTGTGGAATCTTCACAGTGGAAGGGGTGGGGATGGACCATCAGGGAATAGCAGAAACAGGGGAGGAGGGAGGCGAACACAAGTCCATTTTCAGAAGAAAGAGCCCGGAAAGGACTTGCAACTCTCTAGGCTACCAAAGCTTTGGTACCGGACAGGATACATCCAAAGGTTCTAGAGGAATTCAGGGAGGTGCTAGCTGCCCTACTGACAGTCTTGTGCAACAGCTCATTAGAAGCAGAAACGGTTCTAGAGGAACTCAGGGAGGTGCTAGCTGCCCTATTGACAGCCTTGTGGGACAGCTCATTGGAAACAGAAACAGTTCTAGAGGACTGGAGAAGAGCTTACATGGTCTGTCTACATAAGAGTGGCAGCAGGGAGGTGGCTAGCAAGTACAGGCCAGTGTCTTACTTCAGTGGTGGGGATATCAAAGGAAACTCTAGTAAAAGAAAGACCGGTACAGTTTCTGGAATCCTGTGGGTTACAAGACCACAAGCAACATGGATTCAAGGGAGGGGGGTTGAGATCATGCCAAATAAATCTAATGTATTTCTTTGACCGGGTGGGCAGGAAACTAGATCAGAGAAAGGCAGTGGACGTGGCATATCTGGACTTCAGCAAGGCCTCGGACACTGTGCCCCACAGGAAGTTGATAAAGAAGCTGAGTGGGTTGGCAGGGTCCAGAGTGGTGAACTGGATTAGGAACTGATTGACAGATAGGAAACAAAGGATGGTGGTAAACAGCACTCACTCAAATGATGTACTAGTGACCAGTGGGGTGCCACAAGGGCTCAGTACCAGGACCAGTCCTCTTCAATATCTTCATATGTGGCATTGCTGAAGAGCTGGAAAGAAAGGTTTGTCCTTTTGCAGATGATACCAAAATCAGCAAAAAGGGGACACTCATAAGGGGCTGGAGAGAATAAGCAGGGATCTGTAGAAAGTCAAGGAATGGTCTAAAACATGGCAGTTGGGGTTCAATGCCAAAAAGTGCAAGATCATGCACTTAGGACATAGGAACCCAGGAGCTGAGCATGACATGGGGGATGTGCTAACTGTGGGTGGGGGGATATGCTATTTTTAACCAAGAAACAAATCCTTTTTTAAAGGAAAAACACTTGACATAGCTGCTATTTGTTTCAGTTTGAAACTACACAGAGTGAGACTTTGCCAATGACTTTTACCTGATTCAGTGCCACTACACATAGTTTTCTGGGAAAAGCTGGCAATTCAGCCAGTGAAAGCATGTCAATAAGCCGTCAATGCTGCACAAAATTAGAAAACTATTGTAGGGCTATGTGTGGTGGCGGTTTCTGAATTTGCACTGACCCTCATGATTTCCCAAGCCCTTTCTGTGTCGCAACTTTAGTTTTGTGTGTGTCTTCTGTCACTTAATGTTTGTTCTATTTTACGTTCAATGGAACTGATGGCATTTGTAAGTCATGTCAATTATTTTTGTATGCAGTTTTCACAGGAAACAAAGTCAAATTGTTGCAGAAGGCAAAAGATGTGTTCAAACAATTTATTAGTTGTGTTCTATTTTGTGATCTATTTTGTGGTACGACCATGAATATTGCATGGTCCTTGTAATTCGTTTTCCGTAACATTAACAGTGATGTGAATAAAAATGCTACCCCCATCAATGTGCCAACTGGCCTAGCTGTGCCCCCGGGGGGGATGGGCATGGACAAGGACATACTTTTGTATTGGCATAAAAGATGTTGCAACTTGCTGGGAGTCCCTTGCAAAAAATCATGCTAAGTGGATCATGTTCTTCTTCTTACCCAAGAGCTGCTAGAACAGCAGCATCTTTCCTGAGGCAGAGGGTAGCTTACTAAAGCAGTTAGTGCATACTGGTCACAGAGTCACAGATTTCTCAGTTAATTATGGTACAACACCAACCCATGTGATGACTTGGTGCCACTGTCACGTCTGCAACACAACCTGTAACCTCTCCTAGTCTCTCCTTTTTACCTTCCTTAAACAGGTCTTTCTGTGTCTTGGGATCCCTTTCCTCACCTGCAACTACCGCTCTGCCCCTCAGACTGAACATTTAGAGAAATATAAAATTAGATAAGCAAGCAGGATGCTCAGATGTTTAAGGGGTTGAGACATCTGTCCTGAGCTTACCAGACAGTCATCCCTTCATCATGTCCTGGCATGCTGAAACTCCTGATGCCTCTCACCACACATGGTGTGGAATACATCAGCCAGTTCTAATGTGTGTGGCATCTTGCATCCCAGCCTTCTCCCCAGTCAACAGCCTAGCATAGTAGCCACAATAGCCCAGTATACATTTGGGGATCCTTTACACATTCTCGTGGAGATCTCTGCTGTTACTGTCTTACTGCTACAGTCCCTACTTTGTCCATTCTTCTGAGCTCATATGGCAGACTACATACCTTCTAGTGTTGCTCCTATCCTCTGAAGTATGCAACGCCATCTTCTGAGCAATCCTTATCAAGCATGAAGGCCAGCAGACAGCACTCCTTGAGGGGTTACATCTCAAGAATCTCTCACTCTTCCAAAGATTCTTCTAAATGTTCCATCTACACAGAGTCAAACCAAGTTTGAATCCCCCCTCTTCCTGTGTTGAGGCACTACCTGAGTGCCAAAGGCATGCCCTGACCTGCTATAGGCTTGATGATGTGCTGTGCAACTCCCTCACCAAATGGGGTTTCCAGACTGTATGACTCTTTCAGGCATTGAGGGTGAAAAGGTACTTGAATCCACTAGGTGAGATTCTGCAGTGGGGACCAGGCACTCCTGGCCACTGTCCTGAGTGAGCCACGTGGCAGCATATCTTCTGTGCCCCTTTCTAGTGCACTGTCAGCATCCCCAGCACCAAGCCATTAGTCTAGTCAAGTCAAAGTCTGTTGGTAGGAATTAACTTTATTGAACAGCTCATTAACAAGCAGGTACTGAGGCAAAGATGTGCAATACACATACATAATAATACACATAAAGAGCAAATACAGTTGTAGCACAGCATAACATGGTGATTAGCAAAATCAGCAATAATAGCAAAAAGACAACATACACATGCATACAGAGGAGAATCCCAAGAGAGGAAATTATTGGCATAGTGCGCATATGTGCAGAATGTAGGACACTGTAGCTGATAAGGAATACTATCAGGGTAAGTGAGGTGATCAGAGAAGAACTGACAATATGTAGTAGTGTTATAAGCAGACCAGGAGTCTACCAGGATAGGTAGGGTTCAGGAGAGTGGAGATCAGGGGAGTACTGACAGTATGTAGTAGGATTACAAGTAGACCAGGAGTCTACCAGGATAGGCAGGGTTCAGAAGAGAGGTGATCAGGGAAGTTCTGACAGTATGCAGTAGGGTAACAAGTAGACCAGGAGTCTACCAGGATAGGAAGGGTTCAGAAGAGTAGAGATCAGGGGAATACTGATAGTATGTACTAGGGTTAAAAGCAGACCAGGGGTCTACCAGGATAGGCAGGGTTCAGGAGAGTGCAGATCGGGGAGTACTGACAGTATGTAGTAGGGTTTTAAGTAGACCAGGAGTCTACCAGGATAGGCAGGGTTCAGGAGAGCAGAGATCAGGGAGTACTGACAGTATATAGTAGGGTTACATGTAAACCAAGAGTCTACCAGGATAGGCAGGGTTCAGGAGAGGGGAGATCAGGGAAGTACTGACAGTATGTAGTAGGGTTACAAGTAAACAAGGAATCTATCGGGTAGGCAGGGTTCAGGAGCTTGGAGATCAGGGGAGTACTGACAGTATGTAGCAGGGTTACAAGTAGACCAGGAGTCTACCAGGAAAGGCAGGGTTCAGGAGAGTGGAGCTTGGGGGAGTACTGACAGTATATAGTAGGGTTACATGAAGACCACAAGTCTACCAGAATAGGTAGGGCTCAGGAGAGTGGAGATCAGGACAGTACTGACAGTAAGAAGTAGGGTTACAAGTAGACCAGGAGTCTACCAGGGTAGGCAGGGTTCAGGAGAAAGAGGAGATCAGGGGAGTACTGACAGTATGTAATAGCCAGGGTTACAAGTAGACCAGAAATCTATCAGGTAGGTAGGGTTCAGGAGAGTGGAGATCAGGATAGTACTGACAGTAAGAAGTAGGGTTACAAGTAGACCAGGAGTCTACCAGGGTAGACAGGGTTCAGGAGAGAGGAGATCAGGGGAGTACTGACTGCATGTAGTAGGGTTACAAGTAGAAAAGGAGTCTACCAGGATAGGCAGGGTTCAGGAGAGTGGAGATCAGGGGAGTACTGACAGTATATAGTAGGATTACAAGTAGACCAGGAGTCTACCAGGATAGGCAGGGTTCAGGAGAGAGGAGATCAGGGGAATACTGACTGTATGTAGTAGGGTTACAAGTAGAAAAGGAATCTACCAGGATAGGCAGGGTTCAGGAGAGAGGAGATCAGGGAAGTACTGACAGTATGTAATAGGGTTACTAGTAGACCAGGAGTCTATCTGGACAGGCAGGGTTCAGGAGAGTGGAGATCAGGGGAGTACTGACAGTATGCAGTAGGGTAACAAGTAGACTAGGAGTCTGCTAAGATAGGCAGTGTTCAGGAGAGGGGAGATCAAGGAAGTACTGACAGTATGTAGTAGGGTTAGAAGTAGACCAGGAGTCTACCAGAATAGGTAGGGTTCAGGAGAGGGGAGATCAATGAAGTACTGACAGTACGTAGAAGGGTTACAAGTGAGTGAGGCAAGGGTACTTTGCACCATGCAGTTTAATGAGTGGTTGAAAAACTGGAGTGGAGCAGAGGGGTTTGGCTTCATTGGGGACTGGGGTTCCACCTGGAGGGAGACCAGCCTATACAGGCAGGATGGTCTGCATCTGTCCAGGAAGGGAACAAGTCTTTGAGCAATCGGTTTAAATGCTTCATTGGCAAGCTTTTAAACTAGTCAAGGGGGGAGGCACTGATAAGCAGCAGGAAAATCCCAGCCTCTCCCTACAAACAGGGTACTAAATGAGAAAAAGACAGAGGTAGAAAGGTCAGTGGGGATGCTGCAACAGAAGGTAAAGCCATCAAAAATGGAAAGCAATGAGTACCAATGCCTGTAGTCTGAGTAACAAGCTTCCTGAATTAGTGGCCTTGATGGAGGAGGAACATCTGGATATCGTGGCAGTCACAGAAACATGGTTCACACAAAACCATGACTGGGACGTAAACATACCTGGATACACTATCTACAGGAGGGACAGAGAGGTTAAAAGAGGAGGAGAAGTAGCTCTTTACATCAGGGAAGGAATCAAAGCAGCAGAACAAAAGGGAAAGCATGGAGGAGAAGACCCAGAGGCAAGTGAAGTGTTCAAACAGTCACTATATGGTGTTATTTCAGTGTTACAGTAGCAGTGTACACTTCCTGCACACTTCATTTCATAATGCAGTCCATCATTGTTTAATCAGTGCATCTTCAGGTCTCTTTTGGTGTACGTGCAGTGCTGATACAGTGTGTGCGAATTATGTTAATTAGCACTGTACTCACACTGCAAAAGTACTGCAATTAACAGTGTTGCATTGCTTTTTCAGTGTGTGCGAATTATGTTAATTAGCACTGCACTCACACTGCAAAAGTACTGCAATTAGTAGTGTTTTCAACACTGCCTGAAGCAGTGTTGCATTGCTTTTTCAGTGTGTGCGAATTATGTTAATTAGCACTGCATCAGCACCTGTAGTGCACTTCAGTGTGCAGTGTGATTTTGCTAGCACTCCTGTCAGCAGTGTTGTAGTTCTGTTTTAGTGTACTAGGCTGCATTAAAGATAGCATCACATAAAATTCAACAAAAACAAAACAGTATTCATCCGCAAGTATCTGCAACTTCAGCAGAGGAAGCTTTGTTTAAGGGTTCCTGAGTGAGAAAGTCGTTTGTGAATTCCAAAGAAGATGGAGATCTTGGGGGCTATGTCTATAGGAGGTACTAAAGTCTGTTACCCCATGTTTGACTCAAAGTCGAAAGGAAGGGGGTGGACATTTAGGTAAAGGAATGACCAACAATCGTTCTGGTTTGCAGAAAATGGTATTGGAGCCTCCCTGATATGCAGGGCCTCACCAGTATTTCCAGGTTTATCTTCAAAAGGAGAAGAGAGCCTCTTCGGACTAGGAGCACATGCACAGTGTGGAAAATTATTTTCGGTGTCAAGGGGCTGTTCGAGTGAAGTGTGTATTGTATATGTATATGTGTGTGTGCGTGTGTGTGCATCTCTCTCCATATTATCTATATATATATATATATATATATATATATATATATATATATGTATCTATAATGGGATTATCAAATCGCATTGGACAAACACCATGAGGTGACTGTGCGTATATCATAGTGCAACCACACACCTGCACTTTTACTCCCCTCCAAAACAATTTTGCAATTTTATAAGATAGATAACCCACTGTGTGGTGTGTGGAAGAGCAGTGATATATACACGGCTTGGGTGGTTGATGCACTCTGCCTGTGGCCTCATGTGCAACAACACACACCAAGGTGTGCGTATATCAGAGAGTGACCGCACACCCTACAGTGGGTTATTACACACACACACACACACACACACACACACACACACAGACAGTACTTGTTGCAAAACAAAAACACTACATTAATGCAGGCATTAGAATGCAAAGCACGCAAAGCAAGAAAATGAAAAACTGGGTTTGAGCCTCACGAGTCTTGGCAAATTGATTGTGTGGTGTTCCCTTGATGCCCCTCCCATACCCTCCACCAGCCCTTAGTCTCCTTTCTAAAGCACAAGGTACAGCTCCAACCCAGTACCTCCCATAGCAGCCATTTGTACCTGTAAAACAAGAACAGCAATGGGCTCACAAAGGATCTGCAGCTCGTTATGAACTATTATATGACAAACAATGTAGGGTAAACAAAAAACAATACTTATCTGATACATATGGTCAGTGTCCTCCTACTCCCAGTCAATGTCCTGTCAGACCTGTAGATATAAAAGGAAAATGGGTCAGTATGAAAAAAATACTGATCAGCTGGGTCAGTTGGGAAGGCTCTGTAGAGGTTAAAATAAAAAGTGGGTTGGGGAGATACTAGACCTGTACCACACCATCAATCTGGCTTTTAGAATGGACTCGGTCACTCAGGGATGTCATGGTTGGGGAGGAGGAGGACTCCTGCCCGTGCCCCTAGAACTGATCTTTTGGGGTAGGTCGTCATGTTGCTCCACACATCAACCAACACAGGGTAGGATAAAGACACCAAGGAACAGATATTCAAGGCACAATGAATGCTTCCCTGGGGGTGTAGTGGATCCCCCCTCCCTTTTCCCAATCTGCCTGTAGAATACACAGGAACACAGGTGTGTGATGGCAGAAAGGGACCACAAGCCCACCTACTCTGCCCAGTTTGCCTAGATATCCACTAGGCCTTTTCTGTAGTTCCCCCATGCCAGTTGCCCTCTGTGCTTATCCCATGCCGTCGTGAACCCTTCCACCATTTCTCTCAGCAGCCCATTCCAGTTGTCCACCACCCTCTCAGTGAAAAAGTACTTTCTAATCCTTCCTCTAAGTCCTCCCCCCCCAACCGATTTGGAATTTCCAACTACCATCCATTGCAGTATACCACACCGCAGCAGGCCAACTGTGACCATCTCTAGGCAGATATACGCAGACACAACCAGTCCCAGAACTCCCTGTAGCTGGCAACAGGCCATAGAAGTTCCAATAACCTGCAGTGCACATTTGAGCCCGGTGCTTCAGATAACTCATTTTTGGACGTATTTTACGTCCACAAATCAGCTCAAAACGTCCAAAAATGTAGGCTCTGGAGTCATTGATGTCCAGTAACATTTCCCTTAAATTAAAGCTGATGTCCATTTTTCACGGTCTGGATGTCAATTATGTCATTATTTTTAACAGTCTCCAGGCCACCAGTTGCCATGGTAATGCTTTTTGTTTACTTCCCGAACTGATCGCAACCCCCCACCCGCAAACTGCCATCTCATCATGCATGCACGTGCATCTGCATGCATAGTCATCTTGGCACCATCATTAGTCATGGTGAGGACTGGGATCGGGATGGCATGCTGATTAGCTAAGACGACGAGTGAGCATGTTAGACTACATTGCACAGCTACAGTGGTGTCGATTACGCCCCCCAATGCAAGAGACCGGTACAATTTTATTGAGTGAGTGCACAGTAGTCTGAGAGGAAAGCGCCCGTCCCCATATTAACCACGCTAGTGACATGCGCCGGCAGTGTCTGTTCACCTGCGACCCTGGAAGCAGTTGAGTAGCGCTGCTACAGCCAGGGTGTTTCTGCACTTGGCGGGAGTGTCTGTCAGACTCATGACTGAAGTCCGCTGTCACTGACTGAACCGAGAAATTGAATTATTTATTTATCAGCATGTCAGGTGTTCTTATGTTCAGGGCATCTGTCCTCAATCCACCCCGCACTGTGAAACATGGCTCCGCTTTAATTTTGCAGCGCTAGACAGACTTAGCTTAACTTTAAGTCAGTCTCTGAAATGCTCTCAGATCCATGACCATGGAGACTGGATCGGATCCACTCACTGCAATGCTGCACACTCTGAGCCCGGCTAACAAACAGAGCAGCTGCATAGTCTGAGGTAAAATACTATTAACTTCAATAAATCTTAAAATGCAGTCTTCATTCATTGGGATAACTGAGTGACCAGCTGCAGCATTGCCCGTACAAGTCTGATGTTCTATGATATAGTCATGATTTTTTTCTTTGACCCACCCGCATGTTTAGAGGCAATGTCCAAGTCCCACTTGAGAGTGTAGAAATAAAATAATTGAACGGGCCCTAAGGAATACTCATGGGCAAAAAGGGGTAAATGGATACATGTGTGTTGCGGGGGGGGCATGCACTGTGTGTACCCCCCCCCCGCTCACTGCAACACACATGTACCTATTTTCATCTGTAAAAATGTTGGAGGGTCTGTGATTCGGTTCCGTTTTTTTTTCCTCTTATTGTGGACCTGGGAACAGAGAAGAAGAGTTTTAGTGAACGATCGGGAAGGGGGGTTCTGGGGAGGATTCACTTTTTGCTGTGTATTTTTTAAATTGAACATTGTTCTGACTCCTGAATTTACTCAATTCTGATTGGCTGCAATGCTGCATGTGTATTTTCCAGCCAATACCAAAGCACTGCAGCCACAGTCTTCACCTGCTGAAAGCATCATTTGCGTGCCGCGCTTTTTGCTCGATGGCCATTTAAGAGCTGCTCGTCGTTGACTGTTTCCGTCTTTCCACAGGTCCAAGTCCGACTGCTCAGTCAGACATTGTCCACTGCGCTACCCACTGGGCGTCATCCTCCAGAAGTATGAGGATTTACTCTATCCTCCAGTAGTCCATAGTCGGGTCCTATGCCTCGATGTTGCGGCATTACTGGATAGTAATCCCCGAGGCCCGATCACACAGTAGCAGACAGACTGTGGAGTTAGTAAGGTCTGCAGCCATCTGGGAGATGGACAGTACTGTTGTCATCAGTGCCAGGCCTCAGCATCAAGACCCTCCAACCAGCCACAACAGGACCAGAAAAGTCAGTCTGGAGTGGGGAGTCTCTGAGTCAGAGAGCCAGGCAGTGACAGCAGCAACCCAAAGCAGCCAGAGAAAGAGAGAGAGAGAGAGAGCGCCTCAGCCTCCTGAACTTAGTGTACTCCCAGCAGGACTCCAGGCTGTGAGCCTCCTCAGTGTCCTCCTGATGGGGGGGGAATTAAAACTAATAATTCTTTCTCCTCTCTCAGTTGGGAGGGAAGAGATAACACAGACTGTGTTGTGGCCATACTTAATAGGTAGGATACATTTTGAAGTACGTCTGTACTACTATGTATGTATATGTACAGTTTGACTGTTCTCAGATCCATTTTTATGTTTGCTTGCACGCATGTGCAAGAAACATAGTGCCATCATCTGAGTTTTTCAAAGGTGTGTCAGCATCTTCCAATTCAGTCAGTGTGTTTGCAGGCGTGGTCACAGTTCTCCAATCACTCCTGGAGCTGTCTATACAGCAGTTGAAAATGCAGTGGCATACAGTTGAAAGTGAGAGCTACGCTTCAGTGAGCAGCTCCTCTCCCCCCCAAACACAGATCAACTGTGTTGGTTACCTGATAGACTGCTGTGGTCTTGTCTAGCTTAGAGAGACAAGCCACACATCATCTCTTTAATAAACTGTTCCCTGCCACAGCAGGACCACCAAAATGTGTGGGTGCCTAACAGTCCTTACTCACACCAGCTCTCTAAAGCACACCTCATGGACCCATGGGTTCTAATCCTCCAGAAAAAAATACCTCAGCATTTGATGTGAAAACTCAGACTTCGTTGTATGTGTAATTCCAAGCGTTTTCTCTTACTAGACTCTGTCAATGTGAACTCCCCGCTGCTAAAACCGATGCAAACGAACTTGAGTGTACTGTACTACCTGCAGCTGAAGCAAAGAACAGCCAGAATGCACAAAGGAGAACATACTGCTATGCATTTCAGCAGCAGCCAGTAGGGGAGGTTTTCATGACTGAATCACTTTAATGCGCCTTTTAGTGCTGTCATATACACACCCCTGTGTGATAATTCACTAAACTGCACACTTAGTCTGGTAATGCAGCTTCAAAATATTTTTTTTTTCTCTGAATTGCCATGAGCTGGCATTTAGATGGAATCACACAGCTCTTTCTCAAATCAGATGCTCAATGACGTCACATCACCTTGTGACCCTAAACATCTTAGGGTTGGACATATGCCCTAACAAAATAGCGAAAACTAGGTATAGAAAAAGAAAACACAAATTCAACCATAGCTCACAATCAGATCACCCTTTTCTCCGTGAATCTGAAGTCCCTAACAGCCCACCCTGGGTGCTCATGCACTCCCTCCACCCGCACAACATATGGCCGACGGGGGTGCTGTTGCATTTTATTTCATAATTTTCTGATCCCGTTGCTGCTACCATACTGATACAGTAATTCTTTTATGGCTCAAACTGCTTGACATTAGCTGAATTATAAATGGCATCCCTGTTTGATGCTGTGGTGTGGAATATGGTGGTGCTCAAATTTTAAGCCAAATATTACGTGCAGATATGTTGTTATTGACTCATGTCACTTACCATTTTATACATCTATTGATTTTTTCAATTCACTTTTGCTGACAACTGTTGATCGCAGGGATTCTGGTGTCACAATTCAGTCCTGCGACGTGTAACATCTTAGTGCAGATGCTAAGTAACTGTTTTAAAATGCTGAAAAAGTTAACAGCATGAATTTCTTTCTTCAGTGTCTGGAGCTGTAGTGGTGTTATTGGCAAGTGCATGTCCCTTTGCTCCAGATCTATCAGTGAGATGTCTAGTCTGTACAATGGACAGTGGCTGTGACAGTTTTCATTTCATTATCAACAGATAAATATTCAGGGCTTTGCAAATGCAACTTTGCTGGTAGCACAGTTTCATGCCCCCAAGTGTCTGTCATCAGTTAGTGGTTATAACTTCACCGATGATCACAAAAAGTATGAAAAAGATTTGCCACTGAGTAATGTAAATGCCAATCCACTTAAGCACCTTTAGGCTGCAAACAGAATTTGAATGTATAGGGATTCTGGACCGGTGTATCACTCCGCGACACAGCAACAGTTAATAAGTTTAAGCACATTCTCAGGACATTGTTTCACTTGCCCCCTCTCCCCACTCCGATCCTGGTCACCTGAAATAAACCTGACATTTTAGTATCTGTTTTACATCTTGGCTCAGATAGGCAATCAACGCTGTAAGAACATAAATGGACATACAAATGGGGACTATAAGAACATGATCACCTGAAATAAACCTGACATTTTAGTATCTGTTTTACATCTTGACTCAGTTAGGCAATCAGCACTGTAAGAACATAAATGGACATATAAATGGGGACTATAAGAACATGCCGTGGGTGCTTGTGCCTTAGTCCAGCTGGGCAACATCAGCCTGAAGCTCTGGTAGAGCTTACTGTCTACCACTTTGTTCACCCCCCATGTACCTGTACCATTTCACATCCTCCCTTGCCTTAGTCCAGCTGTGCTACATCAGCCTGAAGCTCTGGTAGGGCTTACTGTCTACCACTTAGTTCACCCCCCCATGTACCTGCACCATTTCACATCCTCCCTTGATCTACAGTGAGTGGATCCCTCATTCATACGTCACATATGCACGCACAAAAAAACCGCCTTCAAAAATTAAGATACATTTATTATGTTTGTTATGTTTGCTTCCCACACATGTGCAAGAAACATAGTGCCATCATCCCGAGATTTCGGAGGTGTGTCACCCATCTTCCAATTCAGTCAGTGTGTTGGCACGGCCCCTGTAAGATAATGTATGCTGGAGCTGTCTATGACAAGTTCAAAATGCAGTAGCCACGGAGTTCAAAGGGGAGCTCACGCTTCAGTAATGATGATAAGATATCGCTTGCTCATGCCAGCTCCCCCACACATGCGCGAAATGCGTGCGCCCCAGCATGCACACACTGTATAGCCGGCGGGGTACCCAATCCCCATCGGCTGTTGCACTTCGACCCCCCAAAGTCTTCCAATGCTACTGGGTGCCCACCCCAGCATGGCAACTCATGATACAGCCGACGGGGGGTGCCCAATTCCCCCATTTTCTCCACTGTCCTCACACCCCCCCCCAAGTACTGGGTGCCACACTGGGAGCCCACCCCAGCGTGGCAATCGATGCTTTGGGTGACAGGGATGCTCACTCCCCCATTGGCTGAACACCCCCCCAAACCATCCTTGTGCCATGCTGGGAGCCCACCCCAGTGTGGCAAATGTCCCACGTCATCATTGGAAACAAAAAGAACATCTGTAAAGAAAAAACGGTCCCACGTAGTCTCCCTGGCCCCCTTCCCACAGCCTGCATCCACCCACTGCGCACCCTGCCTCCCCACACACCCCTGTCACCCCATACTTACCTACAGACCTTGGTACGACAATCTTCAGTGGACCGGGAACACGTCTGCACTCTTCAAAGCCGACCGTGAACTGAGAAAATGCTGGTAAGCTGTATAATGGGCTAGATAGGGGGTTTTCAACTTAGTTGCATATCTCAGGCATTTTTTGGAATTTTTGCACCAAATTTTCAACATGGGGTTTTTGGGACCCCTTCTCATGAATGATGTCACTGTCATGGTGTTGTTCGGGCCCGAAGGGTGATTTTCAGTTGCTGGGAAATCACCTTTCGGACTGATTAACAAAATGACACTGCCAATGTTCATAAGGTGGGCTCTCAAGAAACCTATTTTGAAAATTTGGTAGAAAAAATTTCAAAAAATGACTGTTTTACGAGCGTACGCTGCGCAGTTCCTACGCATGCTCGTAAGTTCACAAATTTTCAATATTTTCACTCCAGATTTTCAACATTGCCATTTTACCACACCTTCTTATAAGTAGTACAGCTGTCATTTTTCACATCTCACCCAAAACATGTTTCCGGCCCATGTAGCACACAATGGCACAGTCGGTGTGCTAAATCAATGTACGGGACAAATTAAGAAAATCACAGTGACACTGTTCATGAATAGAGTTTTTAAAAAGGCTATGTTGAAAATTTGGTGAAAAAATTCCAAAAAATGACTGTTTTACCAGCGTGTGTTGTGCAGTTCCTACGTACGCTTGTAAGTTCTTGAATTTTCAATATTTACACTCCAGATTTTCAACATTTCCATTTTACCACACCTCCTTATAAGCAGTACAGCTGTCATTTTTCACATCTTGCCCAAAATGTGTTTCCGCCCATGTAGCGCACAATGGTGCAGTCGATGTATGAAATCAATGTATGGGACACATTAAGAAAATCACAGTGACACTGTTCATGAGCAGAGGTCTTAAAATGGCTATGTTGAAAATTTGGTGAAAACATTCCTAAAAATGACTGTTTTACGAACGCATGCTATGCAGTTCCTATGCATGCTCATAAGTTTGCAAATTTAATATTTTACTCCAGATTTTCAACATTGCCATTTTATTACACTTCCTTATGAACGGTACAGCTGCTATTTTCATATGCAATTCAAATGTGTTTTATCATACGTAGCACACAATGGTGCTGTTGGTATGTAAAGCAATGTTTGGGACAGATTAAGAAAATCATAGTTACACTGTTCATGAGCAGAGGTCTTAAAATGGCTATGTTGAAAAATTTTGTGACAAAAGTCCATAAAATGACTGTGTTATGAGAGCTAGCATTGTGCAGTTTCCATGCACCTCATGAGTTCATGACTTTGTAATATTTTTAAGTCCAGATTTTCACCAGCGTGTATTTTCCCACACTGTCTTATTTACAGTACATATGTCATTTTCCAACATGGTCAAGTGTTTTTTTCATCTCAGCACAGAGATGCGTGGTGGCTGTAGGGAAATTATTACCACAGATAAAGAAAATCACAGTGACACTGTTCATGATCGGAGGCACCGAAATGCTGGAGTTGACAATCTGCTGTAAAAAATCTCCAACCTAATTATTATACGGGTGTTCGCTGCACAGTTTCTATGTACGCTGGTGACTTCCACCATTTTTTTATTTTACCGCAGATTTGCAACATTGTCATTTTTACACCTCCCCATGAACAGTACAGCTGTCATTTTTCATCCTGTTCGAATGTTTTTGTACCTGTGGTGCTAAATGTCATAGTCACTGTTATAAGCAGCTTTCAGCTAAGAAACTGATATCTCTGTTCATGAGGTAGGTTCACAAAACCATGTTGAACATTTGGAGGAAAATGCCACTGAATGCCTGAGGTATTAGGGTTTCCAACCGAACACCCAACCCTGTAGAGAATGATAGGTATCAGGGTGTGACTTGGGATTCTTGCCTGTAATGCTCATACCATTCCACACCCTGTAGACAGTGAGAAGCATTGAGTATGTCTTGGACTCTTCGGCCCCAAAGTTCACCCCTATTTCCTCTATCGCACCCATCTCACTGTATTTCCTAATGGAATGGGTTGCTATAAGGACCAAAGACCCTATGAACATTGTGACACTTGGTCAGTGTCTGCAGGGTGGTGGTGGAATGTGCATGGTCGTTTATGCCTGACAACCCAAACGCACACCCCAATGCCTGTCAGTCTCTGCAGGGTGGTGGTGGGATTGGCTTCAGTTCAATGCTTCACTGCCACTCCTATTACGCAGCTCTGTAACTTCTACACTACCACTGCCAATGCCAGCAAGCAAACATTCGGCATTGACAAATGCTTGTTACTATTCACTGTCAGAGGCTAGCCTACTTCACAGTTGATTTGCTACATCACTGCTGTGTTGAATGTATTTTTATACTGTGCAGACTGCAGAGTTGAACTGTACATGTTTTACTACCTTGCTGAAATGTATTTGTGACTGACTTTCAATGCACTTGGATTTATAATACAAAAAGAAACAACAGTGGCCCCAGTATTGATCCCTACTCAGAGAAGGGAGGCAGTATAGCACAGTGGTTAAAAGCTCCTGAGCTGCAATTCTGGAACCTGGGTTTGAACTCACAGCCCCACTTGCATACTGTGTGATCCTGAGTAGTCTGTAAACTAGATTCAGCCTGTGGAGTGTTTTTGCTAACTAGCACAACCTCCTGTATCCTACTCCCAAGCCAGTCAGCAATCCAGCGTGTGTGTAATCTATATATCACATTGCGTACTCTCACCAGCTCATCACGCACTACAGTGTCAGGTAAAAGTATGGTTTGCCCTTTGTCTACCTCCCTATTACCCCTTCCAGTAGTTTAGTCAGATTGGTTTTGTATGACTTGTTGTCACAAATAAAAGGGCATGTGACAGGGATTGAGGGGGGAGGAGGGGGGTTGGCTTTCTCAAACTGAAATGTAAGGGGTGCTAGGCTGCTAGCTGTGCACTCAAGCAAACTTAATAAATGGTTTGTCCTATTTCTGCTGTCAGATTCTCAAGTTAAAATGATTTGAAAATGCAGTTTCTCCCCTTCAGTAAGGAATCCCCATATCCAACTATACTGAAAAGAGCTCATCTGCTGCTGCTGCTGATGATGAAGATGATGATGATTGATGATGCTGCCAGATGCTTAGACAATGTAACAGGAATCCCTCTGACCGTTTAGTCAAAATGTAATAGTTGTTTGTGGATTTGAAGCATTTTGACTGCCAAAAAATTGACAGCTGGAGTATTTTGACTCCAGAAAAACTGAAATGACTTCCAAATTTCAACCCATGGAAGCATTTGACTTCCATCCCAAAAAAAATATCTGAAGCCTTGTTTGAGCCTATACAATCTCTTATCTGATGTTTTCCACTTCTGCTCTTCTCCAGAGGATAAGTCAGTCTGTGACACCACTTAGCTCTGGGAGTTCAGTAGGGCTAGTAACCAAAGCTGAGAGCCTATATATATTTCCGCTATGCGCTATGCAGGACACATCTCCACTGCAAAGAACCCAGGATCTGCTGTGAATGAAGCAGTCGGTGCAGAATCCAGCAAAACCAGTCATCATAATCCACTACACTGATGAAGCACACAGCAGGCAAACCAAAATGTTTCCACATGCAAGGTACATTGGCACCAGACCCACACTTCTATGTAGGACCCTTGACTTCAAGTGACCAGTGGATATTGTGGTAAGGAGGGACAAAACCTTTTCCATGCAGGTACATCAGGAGAAAAAGAAGGCAAGGGAGATACTGGAGTGTCTGAAAAGGTGGATGGAGGGAGGGTAAAAGATGACCATCTAAAAGCAGAAATACTGAACAAATACTTCTGTTCGATTTTTACAAAGGAAGGGGCAGAAAATGGGCCAGATTAATAAGGGATGGAGAGATCATAGAGTGACACGGCTCCTTGTAAAGAAAGGATCCTCATGGAACTGGAAGCAATAAGGCTATGGGTCAGACAGATGCATCCTGACACTTGAGGGAGTTGAGGAGGTTAGTAGGGTCTCCCACCCTGTTCACCCCATCTTTGTAAATGGTGACATGCCCAGGGATTTTCGAGAAGGCTGATGTGGTCCCACTATACAGAAGTGTTAACAGGAGGATGCAGGAACTACATACTGTCAGCCTGACCACAACAGTGGGAAGTGCTAATGGAAATACTGTTGAAGGAAAGAATAGTGAGCACCTGGCTGTCAATGGTCTGTTGGGGGAGAGGGGGAAGGAACATTGTTTAGCCAGGAGTAGCACACTAAGTTGAAGCTTGTTTCAGATGCAACCTGGAGCACAAGGAAGTTAAGTAACTGTCGCTCAGAATCAGCTGGTATGCACTTAGATGGCTGTTGGATTCAAACCCAGTTTCCAGATCTTTATCCCAGAGCCTTACCCAATGTGCTATACTGCCTCCAGGACCCAAGGCAGTTTGGTTTTATGGGAGACAGGTCAGCCCAACAAACTTAACTGAGTTTTTGACTGGTAACAAGGAAGGTGGATGGAGGGTGATGTATCACCCAGATTTCAGCAAAGTTTTGACATTTTTTACATAGAAGGCTGGTAAATGAGCTGGAAGGCGAGGAACAGAAATAACAAGGTGGTGGGAGAACTGTCTAGGACTGAAACCAGAGGGTGGTAAGGCAATGGGTGTATTCTAGGTGGCAGTGGTAAGTTAGGGTTGGTGGGACCATCCTTTTAACATCTATAAACTTAGCCCAGTTCCAATCAGGAGGAGAGTTGTTCTTCCAGACCGGGCTTGTCGCTGAAGTGGTCTGGCATTCTGGGGTACATCACAGGAGAGAAGATGATCACATTGGTGATCACCACAAGTTTGCTGACAGGAGACAGGCATTGCATACCGGGTCCACATCAGCCACAACTTGCAAGTCGTGACCAGGAAGGAGCGCTAATCAGTGAATAGGCACAACCTTTGACTGTGTGACTGGGCTATAAAAAGGCAAATAGTCCAGTTGCAATCAGAGGAGGATAGCTCTTTTTTTGTTCCACATTATCTACCCTGGCCCTGACCCTATTAAATGGTTGGTGAGGGGAGCCTTGAGGAGGACAAGTCAGATTGGGTAATCCGGAACACAAGGAAGCTGGATTGTTATTGATTGGGGAAAAGGGTTCTGTACACTGTGCTGCTTAATACTGACTACTACCAGGAAGGGCATAATAAGCAGGCTGTATAATGACTGTGTATGCCAACTACATCTGATGGAGTAGGCAAACCAGGAATTGATGGATACTCTGTGGCCAGGAACAGAAACTACATGTTCCACATCCCTGTCCAGCAGGTGGGGAACCTAGGAGGAGCTGGTACTGATGTTGTCCTAGTACAGTGACCAGATAGCGGCTGGAGTTTGCAGCCCATCACAGGTGGGATACACCAGTCTGGTTTCTGCTGTATCTGGGGTAACCATTCTAATACAGTAGTGACTCAAGGAAACAGACTCTGTGACATGGGCAGGATTTACAGGGAGTTTGGACAAGATTAGACAGACATGGATGCTGGCAGCTTGTGGGAGGCCATTGCATGGGGTGCAGGACTACTAACCTCTGTGTAAAAGGTGAGGTGTAAGCATGGCAGAGCCAACAAGCTGTGTTGGTGGACCAGGGAGGTGTGTAGAGGCAGTGAGGATAAAAAGGCTGCCTATGCATGTTTTAAGCGCTTGGGGGATAGGGAAAGAGGGTATGAATTGATGGCTGGAAGGGTCACCACGGTGGTGAGGGAGCCAAGGCAAGGAGGGAGCAAAACTTGCTGTGGATATCCGGTGGTGGATCTAGATACACAAGGGAGAAAGAGGCAGGGTGAGGGCAGGGATCAATATGATTAGGACTGAGGAGGGATGGACTCAGGAGGCGGGAACAGGCAGAGGTGTTAAATGAGTACTTGCTTGATATATACGGGAGAGGCAGGGATCCCAAGCTCATTGGAGGAAGGAGCTGCAGAGTCGAGGTCTGATGGAGTCAAGAGGACTGAAAGAAGTTGGGGTACAGGCTGACCAAGTTTAGAAGGGGGATGGGTGGTTAAATGAGGGGGTGGCTGGGAAGAGAAATCATGGAATGGGAGAAGGCTCTTTTGGCTACTAAACGATAAGGCACCGGCCAGATTGCGTATCTGGGGTTGTGAAGGAATTGGCTATGAGTTAGCAGCACCACTGGTAGCACTCAACACTGCTGACAGGATGGGTGTTAAGACTGAGAGTGGCTCATGTGTTCATCTACCAATGGGGGGTCTAGAGGAGATGGGAATTAGGCCTGTCAGCCTAACGCCTGTGGGGCAACGAATGGAGGGCATTATTGTATAGATCAGAGGCAGTTGAAAGGTTAGTAACTGGACGACAACATTATGATTTTCCCGGGAGATCGTGGTTCATCAACCCTATAGATTTTTATGTGACTGGGACCCTGAACCGCATAGACCGAGGATGTCCTCTATACCTGGGATTTCATAAGGCATTTGATTTGTACCCCAAAATGGCCAAGAAGAGTTGGGGGTGGGAGCATTGTTGCTCAGATGAAATTAGGGGTGAAGACAGTTGCTCAGATGGGTAAGAATTGGCCATAGGGCAAATACAGAAGGTAGTAGTGGGTAGTCTCCTCCTCCTCCACGAAGTTTACTATTGGGTACCCTGTTGTTCGGTACTAGGGCCACTCCTGTTTAATGCCTATGTCTTTGATATGAGGAGGGCGGTTCAGAGTATGAGTCTCTTTGTGGATTACTTAAAACTGGAAGCATTGGCAGATGGAGACAAAGCAAGAGAGACAGTCCAGTGGGACCTGGATACCCTGGAGGGGTGGTCAAGGAGTTGGGGGACTGAGGTTTAATGCAGAGAAATGTTGGGTGCTGCATTTGAAGGTTAGAAATCCGGACCATGTATACACCCGGGGGTGTCATACTGCAAGCCACAATGAGTAAGCGGGATCTAGGGGTGGTGGTAGACGTCAAAATGAACAACACTAAAAATTGCAGCAGAACTGTGGCCAAAACAAACCAGATACTGCATAGCCAGGGCGATTACATCCAGGAAGAGGGAAGTGATCCTCCCTCTGTATAATGCCTTGGTCAGACCACATCTCGAGTACTGCATGCAGTTCTGGAGATCTCATCTCAAGGATGATGCAACACTGCTGGAAAGTGTCCAGAGGAGGGCAACCAGGATGCTTCAGAGCATGGGAAGAAGGCCCTATGAGGAAAGGCTGGAAGAGCTTGGGCTGTACTCGCTGGAGGAGAGGAGAGGAGAGGAGAGACAGGGGGACATGATCAGGGTCTTCAAATATGTAAAAGGAATAAACAGGGGAGGTGCCAAAGAGATGTTCAGACTAAAGAAGGTGAGAAACAACCAGGTGACATGAGTGGAAGCTAAAGGATGGAAATTACAGGAGGGATGCAGGAGACCTTACTTCATTGAGAGGGTGGTGGAGCCCTGGTATGCACTGTCCAGGAGTCCTGTATGAGGGCACAGTGGAGGGTTTGAAGAGTGAGGGACAGGTTCAAGGGTAAACTGAAGAAAAGGATGATCTCTCTGGGGCTGGGTGGGAAAGAAAGAACCTATTAGGGAGGCTGGCTACTTACAGACACAACAGACCATCCGCCTATTCTGATGGTGTCTTTAGTATGTTAGATATAGCGGAGGAACTTTAGGGAAGGTATACCATTTGTAGAAGACATGGAAGACTGCAATAGGGTAGACACTCTAGTAGGGAGGTGGGATAGTGAGGAGGCCCTAAAGATTCTGGAGAGGTTGGAAACTTGGCAGCTGACATTTAATGCCAAAAGTGCATAATAATGCACATGGGTGTGACATACCTGCAAACCATTTACACACAGTGGGGGGGTAAGGAAACTCAGCAAGACAGAGATCTGGGGATTATAATTTCAGATACGAGGCAGGAAGCAAGAAGGAGGCAGTATAGCGCAGTGGTCTAAGGCTCTGAGCTGCAAATCTGGTGACATCCAGCAGACCAGACCTGGGGTTTGAATCCCACAGCTTCCACCTTCATACTGTGTGGCCCTGAGCAAGCCACTTAACCTCCTTGTGCTCCCAGGTCACTCCTGTGAAAAAGCTTCCAGCTTAGTGTGCTATACCTGGTTAAACAACTAAATAAAAAAAAAAAAAGATAACCTGAAGGCAGATAACCAGTGCAGCACAGTGGTGGGCAAAGTGAATAGAATGCCGTGTGCATACGGAGGGGTATAAAACAAAAAGAGGGAAGTGCTGATGCGCCTTTATAAATTCATGGTGAGTCTTCATCTTGAGTATGGGGTTTAGTTCTGGAGGCTTCACCTACACAAGGATATAAGACAGGATTGAAAGGGTTCAGACAAGGGCAACCAAGATGGTGCACGCTATGCATAGGCAGCCCTAGGAGGAGAGGTGGAGGGAATCGGATCTGTACCCACCGGCGACTAGTAAGCTTATTTGCAAGGAAACTAAGTGCTGAACTAGGGATCATAAACTAGATTAGAAGGGAAGGTTTGGGGGCAATGTGAGGGGCATTACATCACTGAGAAGGTGGTAGTCCAGGAACCGACTACCAGAAGAGGTGGTGCGCAAAAATGGTGAAAGGATTCATGGGCATGGACAGACACCAGGAGCTGACCAGTGGGCAGAGGTGGGGTGTCTCTTGATAAAGATGGTGATTGAGGTGGGAGTAAAGGGCAGACTCGACTGGCCAAATGGTCCTTTTCTTTCACCAGATTTCTATGATTCTAAGGCAGTTAAAATTAGGACTTACCTGTTCCATCAGAGTAGGGGAGTCCAGAATTGGGGTGTCCTTGGTTTGGGGTATTCTGGTGGGACCTGAAAGGAAGAACAGAGAAAGTTGAAGGGACACAAAGGTCTGGAGGTGTTAGAGGAAAGACTAGAGTGTTAGAATTAAACAAAGATACTTATCTAGATTGGTATGTTTGGCCAGACCTGTAGAAATAAAGGGAAAATAGATCAGTATGGGGAAGTTATAGTAGCAAGAGTAGAGAGATACAAAAATGGATATAGCATAGAGTAAGGAAGTGGAAGTTTCAGAGGAAAAAGACAAACTAGGTCAGTAAGGAAACTAGAGATGGAATAAAAAAAATGCAGACAGCTAAGAATGGAGAATAAAGTGGTATTTGGGACTTGGCAAAACCCCCCCTTAGCACCCCTAGGTGACCTACAGGTAGCCAATAAATTTAAGTAGTAGTCCAGATGGGCTGGTGGGAATGCATTTGGGCTAGTGGCCCCTATATTATTTAAAAAAAGGGACACTGGCGGTTCAGGAGTCTTGAGTTGTCCTAGGAGGTCAGTGGTTTGAAAGGCATAGCTTTGGTGATATAATGGGTTACTCCCTCATGGACAGTGGCAATTTTTTTTTTATATTATCTTCCCTTGGAACCTAATGTGTGGTGGGGGGGTGATGTCCTTGGGCCCAGACTGTATGTAGCAGGCAGGAGGCTGTTCAGAAAACTACTGACCAGAAATGCTAGAGCTGTTGATAGGCAGACAGTTTAGTGCTACTGAACTACAGTGACAGTAATGGCAGGCACTTTCAACTCACAATCCAGTAAGAGGGCAACTAAAATAGCAAAGGGTCTGCACCAGCTTCAAGGGACAAAGAGAGACGATGAATATGTATGCCCTTGAGGAAAAGGGCCGGGGGGACAGGACAGAAAATTTCAAGCACCTCAAAGGAATCAACAAAGTCCAAAAGAGTAGCATCTTTCAGAAAAAGATGTGCAAGAACAAGGGGCTAAATTTGAAGATAGAGGAGACGGCTCTGGGGCAACATGAGGAAGTATTTTTTCACAGAGAGGGTGGTGAAAACATGGAATGGCCTTCCTAAGGAGGTTGTGGGGTCAAAAATAGTGGGGGACTTCAAGAATACATGGGACAGACATGAACCAATTCTACTGGTGGGTAGGAGGAAGTCAGTTGTTGGATAACTAGGATCTGCAGCTTATCCACTAGGTAAGGAAATGGTCCGACTGAGTGGGCCAAGGAGTCCTTATCTTCCATCAAGGTCTATGTGTCTATGATTCAGCCCACAGAGCTCAGGCTGTAACCTGTTCTATGTGTGTGGGAATGAAGATGGGATATTTTGGGAGGGGAAGAGACTAGAGCAAATGTCTCCTCTCCCATCTATCAGCCACAAAGTGGCATGTGAAGCCCTCACGGGAAGAGGGTCTGAGGTGGGCAGCCAGCAGTAGGTGGCAGGAGCCTTTAGCTAAGCTTGCACATGGTGGCAGACTATAGGTGCCCCTGAGGGCCTGGTAGAAAGGGACTGGGAGAGCAAATGCACAAGATAGGGACCACAAAGGAAATCTGTGCAGCTGAGGGCATTGCCTGAACTTGACTTAAAAGTGGTTCTATAGGTGGAGGCAAACAGGGTAAATCAGTGGGCTCTCTGATGGGACCCAGGAAAACAGCAAGCATTGTATACAATAGAGTTGCACATAGCTAATGTCAAAAGCAATTAGGGAAGCAATAAAAGGATTTTAAGAGGAAAAACAACATAAGGTCCAGGACAGCCTACAATTAAAAACACAGAGCACTGAAGAGAAAGAGTCTCATGGGTTATAAATATAAGTACATTTATGCAATAAGAGGACATAAATGGAGGATAACCATTTTATCCGAAAGCACGCACGTATACATGCAAAATCTTACATTTACACATATATTTATTATGTCATTCTCGACACGTGCATGGTGGACTGCGCGCCACACATCCCCATCCTCACCCCCGTTGTTTATTAATTGCTTACTGGTATCTTGCTTTTAGTTTTGTCTCTTCCAGGTTGCCTGGCCCTCAGCCACGCCACCTGCCAGCTTTAGAAATATACCTCTCCCTATTCTTCCCACTATCATACAGCGTATCATTTGTTTCTGTTTTTAACATTTTTTTTCTTTTTCTACCAAACCTTTTTCAACTGGTTGCCCAAGCTGTCGCCTCTCTGCATTCTGTTGCTGTGTCCCCGCCCACACTGAAGTTATAAAAACAGAATTTTTTTTTTTTTTACACTGCTTCCCCAAAACTGATAAGCCTCACTCTTCACTCTTCCACTTGGTTCCCTCTGCTACAACTGCCACCAGAGCTCCCCAGCACTTAGAAACTGCAGATATTTTTTTCCTTAAACTGCTTGCTCGCAAACCCCACTGCTGGTGAGCCCTCACTCTAGGTCACACTTCTGCTGTGGTTTCCAGACCTCGCTACAACTGCAACCAGAGGCTCCTGTGAAGTCCTTCTCTGCAAACTCTAAATGGTCTCTTGTGGCCCTTATGGCCCTCCCTGTTCCCTGCTTATTTACTGAGGATTTCCTGTTGTCTATATACCACATGTTTTAAGCCCCTCACATTTCCTCCTGACCTCGAACTCTATAATGCTGTTAGTCTGTTCCATGTGTGTCTACTACCCTTTCAGTGAAGGAGTAATTCCTCACATCCATCTTACCCCACCATAAGCTTCATCATGTCCCATGGTCCTTTTCCTATTTGAAGGAGCCCGCCCAGCACCCTGTTCATCCTTGTAGTACTTGTGGGTCTCCATCATGTCCCCTCTCTTTCAGGGTTTATATGTTGAGATCCCAGTCTCCTCAGAGGGCTTTTGCCACAGCCCATGTACAATTTTAGTTGCCCTTTATACTACCTACACCTTATGACCTTTCTATGGTGCAGTTTCCAAACGTGGACACAGGACTCTTAGGCCCTGTCCACACTGCCCCTCTGTAATGTTACAGAGTGCCCAAACCGTTACCACAACAATTTATATTTACACCTGTAACATTACAGAAGGCGTTTTTGTAACCGTTGTTGAAACTGCATGAGGGTGGTTTCAACAACGGTTATGAAACCGGTTACACCTCAGTAATGTTACTGGGCGGAGTGTGGATACATGGCACTGGTCCCCTAGTGCAGCGCAAGCAGCATTGTGGGATTGGGTGCCATGGTAACGGTCACCCAGCTTCCGAAGTGTGGAGCGGTGGTGCCGGTCCTGAAATGGACGCCGCAGCAGTGTGGACACACTGTACCACTCCATGGTTGTAACGGTTTCTATCTGTTACGGGGTCTGAGAGGTGCAGTGTGGATGGGACCTTAGTTGGATCTCACTAATAAGGGATTACTTGCAACACCACCACCTCCTCCTCCTGCTTGAAGATACTCCTCCCTATGCAGCCCCAGCATCCTTCTAGCCCACCCATTGCTTTATTACACAGCTCAGCAACTTTAAAGGAGACTCATCATGTAACTGAGTCAGCCCTGCACCATATCCATCGGGTGCCTTGCTGGGAGGACCCTAAGGAAGTTAATATAACCTCAAATTTTTAAGCCGTTAAAAGTTCTGTCCTTCATAAAATATGCAAACCAGGTCCCAAGAACTTCCCAGTTGCTCGCTGTCGCCTGCCCGCCTCCCACTCTCTAGCAGGATGATGAGATGCCAGTGACAGCGCCGGGTGCTCATTTTATCTGTACGGGCGGCAGATTTTCATTGATTTTAATGATTTAGTGACCACCTGACAATGAAACGTGGGCATCAGTCAAGTAACAAGGCTTTTGTTAGTTGAACAGTGCCCACATTTTATTGCCAGGTAGCCACTATATAGTTTAAGGATCAATAGAAATGCTCGCCACCCATTACATATAATGGAGTGTACCCCAACGCCCTTACTGGCATCTCGTCATCCTGCTAGTGGGCATGGGGGTGGAGCTTGTGCAGTAGAAAAAAAAAACAAAATTGGGAAGTCCTTGGGACCCAGTTTGCATATTTTTTATGAGGGACAGAACTTTTTAACGGCTTATAAATTTAGGGACACATTAACTTCCTTGGGGTCTTCTGCTGGCAACTGATGTGTGGTGTGCAGGGCAGTATCTTGGCAAGTCTCTTTAAGATCATAATAACTCCAAGGTCTCCCCCCCGCTTAGTGGTCATCAGTACCAACCCTATAAAGCAGCTCCAGGTTTCCTATGCCCTAGGTGCACAATTCTTTGTCAGTTTTTCTGCAATGTCACTTATGAAGACACTGAAGAGGATCTGCGCCAGTACTGAGCTGAGCTGCTCACTGTCCCATCACTGTAATAAGTGCCATTAACCATCACCCTCTGACACCTTAACACCCCCCCAACTACTACTCTGTTTTCCAACCTGCATTTCTGGTCACCCCTCCATTCAGCTACCATAACACGTCTACTCTGGCATCTGCTGGGACTTGTTCCACCACAGAATGAATCCAATAGTGAGCAACTGCTAGGTAGTCAGGTCATTTACATGTTCTTCCATTCCCTAGACATAAGCGGCAGTGTACACACACATGCACAGACACGTGTGGCACAGCACCAGTCAATGTCTTCCACCCATGGGCTGCACCCACCTGCACTGCCACTTGTGGTCACTCATTTGGCAGTACTACAGCTGAGATGTGTTGTCCTTCCCCAGAAGAGAGCCTTCTATAACAGTTATCCTCCTCCTCCCAGAGAGCCCCTGTACGCTGTAGCTCATTCCTGAACTAAGGTCACCTTCCACCACAGGTCATAGTGCTACTGTTAAGCTGAAGGGCACACATGTTAACCAGTTTCTAATTAATTTCACTACTCTGGATCCATCCTAGGCTGATCAATCTCTTTAGCCTCACCCCCCAAATAGTCGATCACCCTCCTCTCTGCTAGATCACCCTTCCAGGCACCAGACTATACTCCATGCAGTGGGACAACCCTTCCAGTCCCAGCCTTTCACATAATGAGCACTGGAGCTAGAGCACCACACAGACTCCGGGCCAGCCGCTTACCCAGCCAGCCACCCTCCCTACATCTGGACCAGCCTCCAACAACATTCTGTACAACCTCCATGTAGCTGGAGCACCATCCCAAACCTCCACTCTAACAGACCACATATGTAGCTGTTGTCTCAAGCCTATGGACCAGCAGTCCCCACTTAACCACTCAACCTACAGCTAGATCCATCAGAAGCCTCATACCAGCCTCACCATCCAACCACTCTACCTGCAGCTGGACCTCTCACTTCCAAACTTGAGCCTAGCTTCTACCACCACCACCAGCCGCCCTCCCTGCTGCTGGCCACTCTTTCATGCTCCTGACTAGCCTCCCCAGCAGACAACTTCCTGCAGCTGGACTCCCCTGGTTCATTCCCACCCACAGACCAGCCTCCTTCCCCTCTGCAGATTGAGTAACCTCCCCAGAGCTGGACACCCTTTCCAAAAGCTGGACACACCCACCATCCAGAGCAGAACCTCCCTACACCTAGACTCCCCCAATCACCCTTCCTCAACCATGGACTCCATAGTTCAATGTAGTATTTAAAAAAAATAATTGTGTGACACTAACATATTGCATTTGCAGTGTCAGTGACTCAGCAGGTAGCACACTCACATCCGAGGCTGAGAGATCAGAAGGCAGTGGGTTCTATTCCCATACCAGGCACTCATGTTGATATCCCACACTGATGCTGTAGTGCAGCATGAGGGGATGGCTGCACTCCTGAGTGCACTTTTCAGATGAGATGTTAAACCCAAGGTCCCATCTGCCTGTTCTGGTGGTAGTTCAGGTGGATGTTAAAGACCATGGCACTTCTCAAAAAAAGCAGGGACATTTTCTCCAGTGCCCTGGCCATATTCCACCACCCCCCCAATTCGCTAAAAATACCACCAACAGCTTAATCTGGTTCAAGGTCAGTTGGCTTTCATCTGTATTCCTTTCCCTCTGGGTCGTGCCTGAAAATAGGCAAGAATCTGTCTAGTGCACTTAGCCGGTCAACAAAAATGAAATAAAATAAACATAAAATATAAATTAATGCAGTCTACAGCAAAAGAAGAAAAAAATACACTGATTCCCAGATTACAAAATGGATTAACAAGTGCAACTGTTAAATACAAATATTAAATGCAAAAAAACAGTTCCCCCACAAGCACACTCAAATATCTGCAGTAAATAATTCTTCCTTTAGGGTAACTTCAGATTTTCTCAAATTAAAAAAGTTGTAATCTTTTCTCCATGCATTCTGAATTTGCTCAGTTATACAATCTTCCTGCTGTTCATTCTCCTGCTCTCACCACCTACACTACCTTAAAGTAACTAAATCAGCAAAATTCCACAAATAACAAGTAATCTAGAGGCACAATGCATCCTAAACACTTTAGAAGTTGATTGAAAATAAAATGTTATTTCAGAGTTCAGCCAAGAGTTCAGAGAAGAGAAAATGTTTTCAAGACAAAACATTGAAAGTGAAACTTGCACAGCATTTCATTTGGAAAAAAAAAAACCTCAGTGATAATTCTTTTGCTGTATTTAACATTTAAGGGAGTTAAAACGATGTACTTTTTAAACAGAAGCTCTTACCTTAACACGTAAATCTTAGCTGTAGGAAACCTCAGTTGTACAAAAATGGAGACCACAGAGCGCTGGTGCAGTTTCATCACACTGGACACAGACACGAGAGAGCTAGGAAATGTAGGCCTCTGACTGAGTAGACTTATGGGAAAAGTAGTTTAGAATAGACTTTTAATAAAGGGACACTGCCAACTTTTTTTGCACTATATTATTTCCAGGTAAAAATCCACATTTTATTATTGCTTACCTTCTTCAAAATCTGTATTGGTGCTGCTGGTTGTTTTTTCTGTCTCTGTTTAGTAGAACTGTAATGCCCAGTAATGTCCTCAGCCTTGATTGGCTAATTTAAATCCTAAACTACACTGTTGACTAATCTTCTTGCCTGTGATTCCGTTGTATTGAAAAAAGTTGCACTTTTAAGAGCATTGCAGATCTATTTCTAATCCCTCATTAGCAATAAACGCATTCTTAAACAATTAGTCTGTTGAATACTTTAGAATTTAGTGGTATTCTTAGCGGTCGATTTTGAATGAAGTATTAAAGATTATTAAAATGACTAAAAATTAGTCTTTGAAGGCAAATTAATGAATGCTTTTTAATACTAAATTAGTATTTGACCCCTCAGTGAGGGTTCCGGCACAGCCCTTTGAGCCCTGCAACTCCCCCATGACCACTCACTTCTTTAACACCCCCAGCCCAGATGACCACCCAGCTGGACAATCATATCAGCTTCCCAATAGACCTCTCCCAAGTTGTGTACCTTGCCTGCAGCTAGTCCACCCTACAAACCCCAAACCAGCCTCTCCCCATCAACTGTCACCCATCCTATAGCTGGCTGCTCCATGCCATCCTTCCTACCCTATGACATGATCCCCCCTGCAGATGGAACCCTCCAGGTCTGCCTCCCCACCACAGTAGACCACCTCCCTGCAGCTAGACCAACCTCCCAGTCTCACCAAACAAAACACCCTACTTAGAGCTGGACCAGCACCCTCTAGATAACAACGCTGCAGCTGGACCCATACAGACTACCCATCTTGCCCAGATACCAGTTGCCTATCCCACCACTGACCACTCTGCTTGCACATAGAAAACCCTGCCCTACTAGGTACCCTTTTATAATCCCAACACTTATTAGTCTGACATGCTGCATCCCACACAAAACAGCCCAATAGCCACAGCAGTCCAACACACAGTGGCCTGACCTAGGACAGCGCCTGACACACTGTCAGGCCAGAGGAGGTCGGGATGCTGTGCAGCTGTTGAGTGGATTTTTCACAAACACATGAAGCACCTGATCCTGACCTATGCCACCCATCCCAGGACCTGAGAAACTACTGAACAGCACGGACAATGTGAAAACACCCACCCCTATGTGGTGCACCCTCCAAGGACACACTGACCTGAACACGGACCCCCTGCTAAGGAAGACTGTCTCACCATCCATGGGACAGGGATGAAACAAATAGCCATGCATGGCCCAGTGTGTTGACCAGCCATCCCAGGCAGCATGGCGGGTTGTCCATGCATCCCTGCTTGCATGATTATGTCAGCTGACAGCCAGCCAGCTGGGCATGCATGAAGGAACTGGAGTACCATGTCTGTAGGTCAGTGCATGCATTACACTGCAGGCACACAGCAGATTGGCACAGTGAGAACATGGATAGCTGCATGAGGAAATGGTCCACAGCAACACCACATGTGGATGCAGGACACAGAGCAGCATGCTATCGCACAAACTGTGCAATGTGTGCACGTGGCCATGTCACGCTAGCCCACTATGGGCCTGCACTAACCACACAGAAAAAAGTCTAGAGGTGTTTGGGGGGCCTGTGCCACGGGAGCCCATTGTGGCATTAAGGCTGCCAGGTGTGTTGTGGGGGGTTCCACAAGGGCCAGTTGTGGGAATGCTGTTACCACACAGTTGCACAGCTGGAAGGATTTCGGCAATCACACAGTTTCAGACCTGTGTGACATGCGACACACAGTGCGGATGTGGCAGTGTGCAGTGGGCTGCTTGGCTATACCCAGCAGTGTTGTGATGAAACATCACCACCAGGTTGGGGTGCATGTTAAATGTGGGGGTGAAACTTTATTCAACAGTAGGGGACCATAGTGGCAACCTGGTGCCTGTACATGATGTGTACTATGAGTGTACAACTGTCAGGTGCCAAGTCACCATGGAAACCCTACAGAGTGGTGTTGTGTGCCATGCCACAGAGGAACTTCAGCAGCTTGCCCTTGTTCTTGGATGCTAGCACCATCCTTATCCACTCCTCATAGCTCTTCTTGGGTGGTGTCCATGGCAGTCCACAACAAATGCCTTCCCTGGTGACATAGGTCCATTGCTGTTCCCTGTGGAGTTCTGCTAGCATTGTCATGACCCCTATATGCACCTTCCTGAGCAGGGCATGGAGATGGCAGTGCTAGGTCTCAACATTGCTTTGGGTCCATGGCATACTTCACTCGTTGAGATCTGCAACCAACCACAGCTGACTGAAAACATGGGGTCGTATCTTGTGGGCACCTTGGTCACCCTACTGTACAGCCATACCCTGCCCAGTACATGTGTCTGCTCGAAACAATAGAAGAGTGTGGTGGCATTGGGCAGAATGGTTGACTTCAGGAGGCTGAATGCTGCTGAAATGTCCTGTGCCAGGAGATGGGTGAGGACCATGAGTTCATGGATCTTCAGGCTGAAGTCTGTGTCACTTCTGTACTGTAGTGCAAGGCCATAGCTCTGGACCTTCCACCACACAATCTGCCCAAAGTGGAACAGGTATCCCTTGTTTATGGTTTGTGGAAATTCCATCTTACAGGCATTGATCACAGCCTGCTCAAAGTCAGTGATGATCAAAGGTGGCTTAAGGGTGCAGGACTGTATACTGGCATATTCAGCTCCTGGAACAAGGTGCAGTAACATTGCAGGCTCTTTGTCATCATCAGTGTATACACCAATGACATAATGAGGTTGTTAGGGCCCATCCCCATGGTTGCATGGATGGTGTACAATGAGTGAACAGGTGCGGCACAGTCTTGAAAGTACCATCCATCTCCCAGAAGGGTGCCTGTGCTAGGTCCCTGATGTTGTCCTCTGTGATGAGTAGAAGGACCTAGTGGGTGGTGCTGCTGGTGATCCTGCTGTACCATGGTCATCCAGTCACTGTCTGTGGCTGCTTGGGGATAGTGAGATCAGCCAGTATCACTGGTTCTAATTATAGGTCCTTGCGGCGGGTCCTGTTCACAATCTGCAGCAGAGTCTTCTTTTCTTGGCAAACTGCTACAGCTCAGTGGCTGGTTACAGTTGCTTCACTCTGCAGTAGCTGGCGCGGGCCAGCTGTTTTGTGCTGTGTGCCTCACTCTTGATGCCTGCCAACACTCTGTGCTGGTAGAGCATCTGTCACCTCCAGAGCATGACTGTGCTCATTCTTTTTCTTTAGGTGGTGCTGGCCATCCTGGAGCAGTGTGATGGCCTGGCCAAGGCAGGACTTGGACTTATGGTGCTGGCAGCACCGTTACACTGTCTCATGCCGTCCCAGTGGTGCTGAGGGTTGGGCGCTGGATGCCGTACCTTGTGTCATGCCAGTAACCCAGGTTCAGGATTGAGCCTGGGCCATCGTGGGTCAGCAGGGGAGGACTGGGATCGAACATCCACAGACTGCTTTCCCAGTCCTAGGGTGGGCTGGGGAATTTCACTGTGCTGTAGCAGCCCCCTGGGGATGCTCAGGGGCACTACTAGTGTCAGTGACACTAGATGGGGAGCACGGTAGATGTTGGTATGTTGCTCCTGGACATCATTGCACATCCGTGCTACTGGGGCCAATAGAAGTAAAATGGCTGGGCATGACCTTTCAGCTTAATGTATGTGCTCTGAGCCACCCGGAGGACTTTGGTGGAGTCCTGTTGAGGAGGGTCTGGGGCTGTCCTGGCTGATAGAGGCAGAGGGGGAGCCCTCCAGCAAGATGGCATGATGGCTGTCCCTGATCCTCCTGGGTGCAGTTTGAGCTACCCAGCTCTCCAGGTGGGTGGAGCTGGTTGCTGGATGCCTCAAACCAGAGTGTGTGCTGCAGCAGGTGAAAAATATGATAAGTTAAAAAAACAGTACACTGTCTCATTGCAGGTCCATTCATGGACCAGGATGTAGCCATTCACATTTAGCTTGGACTTTCCCTTCCTGGATGGTACCACCTCACAGATTTTCCATGTTGTTGGGGTTGCAATTGAGAACCCTGGCCCCTCCATGGCTTCCATGCTGTCCTCCATTGTGCCAGAGGACTGTGCAACACTGACTGGCTTTGGTTCCAGCTCAGGGATGGGGGTGTGATTGCACTTCATTTGCACATCACACTCCATGGCCACACCTTCGGCAGTTGCTACTTGTCTGTGGGTGGTTTGTACCAGTACTGTAGTGCCACTGTCTGCCCACAGTCCTAGTGCTTCAAGGCTGTGCTGTGCACCATGTTCACATTCAAGTTCTGTGTCCACAGTGTCCTGGGCCACCATCAGCTACTGTGCTGCAGTGGGGCTATGCTTCATAGTACACTTCCCTGCTGTCCAGCATGCAGGGATGCAGGGGTCCCTGTGTGTTGTGCACTCTGCCTACAGGTCACTATCCACCTACCTAAGCTGGCCTTTGCACCCTCCAGCATTGGCATCCATAGTTCTCATGCATGCCTTTATGAGTCCATGTCTGTCCACTGCCCCATGCATCATTTTCTGATGCCTATCTGTTCTCTATGTTCTCTTCAGCTTTAGTTCCGTTACCTGAGACTTCTCCAGTAAATGATATAATAGCCCTCACTGTGCTTTTCCTATGAGGCTTGTATTTCTGCCCTCTGCCAGTTTGTTTGTCAGAGTTTCAGTTCACCTGCTTTGTTTACTAACCACTTTCCCTGCATCTGAAATGGGCCCTACCCAGCCAACCACTCTCCCTGCAACTGAACCACCCTTTTGGCCCCTGGAGAAACCTTCCCCAAGGAAAGCACTGTCCATGGATCTCAAGCATGCATGGTGGTTTTTGCCAAAAGGTTGCTTATATACATCTTGGGAGAAGATAGAACTCTCCACACAGCTTTCAACAGTTGGTTCAAGTCATAGTGCAGGTTGGGGCTCAGTACTAGAAGTGGGCCTCTTCAGTGTCGTCATAAGTGAAATTGCAGAAGAACTGAATGGGAAGGTATGTCTTTTTGCAGATGCCACCAAAACCTGTTATATGGTTGACACTCAGGGTGTGGAGAAAGGGTTCACCCATGCTGGTGTGACAGCCATGTTGCTGATGCCAATTATAGCACAGGCCACATTACAGCACCAGGCAAAATGTATCCTGGGAGTTACACCACCAAAGTGCCCTCCTGGGAAACAGTCTCCCTGGGCCCCCTCCCCTAATTATCCCACAGGTCCAGGTTCTTAATTTACCTGTTCTCCAGTCCTACCCCATCCTGCAATCACCCCACAGGTATACAGCAGATTGTTACTATCCCTGATGTTCAGTGGTTCCCATTTATTTATTTATTTATTCATTTGTTTACCGAGTAGGTGCACTGGTCCGAGAACCATTTTCAGGCATGACCTGGGCCATTGAGGATGGCACAGGAATAAAAGCAAGTGCAAAGGAGGCTGGGACAAGGCATACAATAGACAGTAATAAAAATATACACTGGATATTTAGATGAAGATATATATAACTTGCAGCGCAATGGATAAATAACATTTATGACAATAGCAGGCATAGTAGCTAAGTTGTACACAAATTAGGCATGATCTGAGATGAGTAAAGGAAAAGTGCATCATGGCAGTGTAGGTATGGACTGAGAAGGAAAAGGAGGGAGGGAGTAGAGGCATGATAATAAGTTGGGAGGCAGGAACAAGGAGTAGAGGACAGAAGGTGAGATCCAGAGAGAGGGTGGAAGAGTCCTGGAGAGTCAGTGATGCTAAGTGGAGTGGGCAGGTTGTTCCAAAGGAAAGGGGCTGCAGATGAGAATGCACATTTACCCATACAGGTGGAGACTAGGGGGCACTCAAGCATGGGGCCAGCAGTGAGGCAGAGCTCTAGAACAAACACTTTTGGCCAAAGAAGGTGGGATTGTGGAGAGGTGGCTTGGTTTTGGATGGCCTTATTGACTGTGCTGGCCAGGAGATAGGTCTGTTGGGCTTGATGGGGGAAGCCAGCCCAGGGCCTGATAGAGTGAGCAGTGGTGTGTTGAGTGAAAGCCCTTGCTCCCTGTATATCCAAAGTCCCCACCATGACCCAAGTTAGTTCAGACAGCAAATACTACCCCTGGTCTCCAGCCTACTGTATATTTGACACCCTTTCACATTTGGCCCAGACCACCCTCTCTAGCTCCTTGATCAGGCACAAAATGGATGATAGTACACAATCATGTGCTAACTGTACACAGCTGTTTATACAATAGGCACATGAGAGCAAAACTGGTGTTCTGTCCTCAGTTGGTCACAGAGGTTAGCAGAGTGTCTGTGCCAATTGTCACTGTGGGGAGAGTGCGTAAACATATGGTGGGGGCCATGAATGGTGCGAGCAGTGGGACTGGGTGGGCAGGTAGTTACTGGCAGTTTCCTATGTATGGAATGGACAGCAGCACCACTGAACACCAAGGGAAGTATGATATTACTGATGGTGGGAGCTCAAAGGGGCAGTGGTAGGAGGCAGAGGTGATACTACCTGGTTTAGGGAGGCAACATCTTTTACAGCCATTTACCAACCGGTCAGAGACTCACTAATTTTGTTATTCAAGATATCATTTTGTGATCCTACCCTGTTTTGGGGGTGCAAAGTGTTGTCTGAGAGTCATTTACCCATTTAGCGATCACAAATGCTCTTTGAATGTTCTGGTCTATGTGAACAATAACAATCCATTACCAGTAAGATAAAGACAAGGGAACAAATACAAATATGGAATTAAGAGCTGTTCTCCATGAGGTTTATAATGTAATTTATCTTAACAATGTGTTACAGAGTATGATGAGATTTATACTGGAACCATTGTGCTACCACATGAGTCTAGGGTTGCTGTGAGGGGTACCACATACTGAAATGTCAAAATAACGCAGTACCATTGTGCTACCAGTGTAGCAGTATTTGTGGGAGCCAACAAAAATCTCAAACTTTCGTGTTACCATTGTATTACCAGTGTATGTGTGAGAGACAGAGAAAATGGTAACAAATGCCATAGGGATACAATTCTGCCAGTGCACTACCAATGCACAGAGGAAAATCTATAATTATCACTTACCACTGTGATACCAGAGTACCACTGGGTAGTACTATTGTGGATTTTTCAGCTGACCAAAGTATTGCCATTGCTATACCACTATAATGCCATTGTGACAAATTCAGTAAGGGTAACCAGATTGCTGAGACAATGCAGTGCTATAGAAGTGTGATAATTATAAAGTGTTACCAGTACTATTGCAGTGTGCAGCAACAATTTGTGAAGGAAATACAATGCTAAAGAAGTGTGCATGAAAATCTAAGAATTATTTGCAGTGCTCTTACAGTCTGCATCAAAAAATAAGAAAGATTGAGCAGAACTACTGCAGTGTGCAGCAAAAATTAGTGAAGGAAATACAGTGCTAAAGAAGTGTGCATGAAGATCTAATAATTATTTGCAGAGTTCTTACAGTGTGCATCAAAACATAAGAAAGATTGAGCAGTGATACAACAGTGTAGCAGAAAGTCAGTGCAGTGTATTAGCAGTGCACTGATGAAAAGCAGTGCTTTGTCAGTCTGGACTGAAATAACACTGAAATAAGACTGAAGATGGAAGTGTACACTTCACTTCCCTCTGGGGAAGCACTGTGGGTAAATTTGGAGACTGGCAAAGGCACCACAATCTGCACAGGGGTTGTATACAGACCCCCTTCTCAGGGGGAGGAAATGGACAAGGAAATGATAGAAAGTATACCTAGTATGGCAGAAAAAGGGGAGATATTGCTGATGGGTGATCTGAATATGCTTAATGTTAACTGGAGTGCAGTTGCAGCAGCCACTTCAAAGGGTGGGGTTATTCTAGATGCCCTACAGGGGGCATACCTTAGACAACTAGTATTGGAGCCCACTCGAGAGGGAGCAATCTTAGACCTGGTTCTCTCAAATAGAGATGAAGAGAGGATCACAGATGTAGAAGTGGGTAGCCATCTGGGAACTAGCGACCATCAAAAAGTAAGGTTCACTATAAACTCAGTAATAGAGTCATTGCTCACAAAGGCAAAGGTACTGGATGTTAGAGGCTGACTTTGCTAAAATGGGTGAGTGCCTAAGGAATGCATCTAGCAAATGGGCAGGAAGAAGGGTGAAGAACAATGGGGAATAATAAAAACTGCCATCACAGAGGTAACAAGCCTTTGTGTGAAGCAAATAAACAAAACTAAACGATGTAAGAAACCACTATGGTTCTCAAAGGAAGTGGTAGTGAAGATTCAAGAGAAAAATAAAGCATTCAGAAAGTACAGGGAATCACAGAAGGAGCAGGACAGAGAACTGTATCAGTTAAAGCAAAAGGAAGCTGGAAAGGCAGTCAGAACAGCAAAGGCCCAAACCGAGGAAAAGACAGCAAACTCATTTAAGAAGGGGGATAAAACCTTTTATAGGTACATCAGGGAGCGAAGGAAGACCAAGGGAGGGATAGTGAGGCTTAATAAAGGGGGGAGGGTGGGCAGAGGGAGACTGTGAAAAGGCAGAGATACTAAACAAATATTTTTGCTCAGTATTTACAAAGGAAGTGGGGGAGTACCTAAACAAACAGTAGAAACACCTGGATACAGAAGTTGATACCAGCCCATTTACAGAAAAAAGGTCTGAAAGAACTCTTAAAACTGAAGGTGGACAAAGCAATGGGGCCTGATGGGATTCATCCCAGAATTTAAAAGAACTAAGGGTAGAACGAGTGACACCACTGACTATCCTCTTTAACAAATCATGGGAGGATGTGGAACCCATGAGGACTGGAAGAGGGCAGATGTGATTCACTTCACAAAAGTGGGAGCAAGGAGAAGCAGAAAACTACAGACCTGTTAGTTTAACCTCAGTGGTAGGAAATGATGTAATCACTTTGAAGGAAAGAATTGTTGAGTATCTTGAGGCCAGAGGGCACAGGACCCAAGGCAGCATGGATTCACAGCGGGAAGGTCATGCCAGACAAATTTGATAGATTTCTTTGACTGGGTGACCAAAGTAGTAGATCAGGGAGGGGCTGTGGACATGGCCTACCTAGACTTTAGCAAGGCATTTGACACAGTTCCACACAAAAGATTAATATACAAGTTAGCCAGCCTGGGAGTGGGTCCCAAGATGACAGCCTGTGTAAAGAATTGGCTGGAGAATAGGACACAGAGAGTAATAGTAAATGGAGTCCACACTGAAGAAAAGGGTTTACTAGTGGGGTACCGCAGAGTTCAGTATTAGGACCGGTCCTCTTCAATGTCTTTATGAGCGACATTGCAGAGGGACTGGAAGGAAAAGTATGTCTCTTTGCAGATGACACAAAGATCTGCAACAGAGTTGATGCACAAGGTGGGGCGGAAAGGATGAGAAGGGACTTGGCAAGGTTAGAGGAATGGTCAAATGTATGGCAGCTTAGATTCAATGCTAAGAAGTGCAAGGTAATGCACCTGGGAACCAAAAACCCAAGGGAAGAGTGCACAATGGGGGGTGAGATACTAACAACAACAAAAATGGAAAGGGACCTGGGGGTAGTGATATCAGATGACCTAAAGGTGAGCAAGCAATGTGAGAGGGCAGCAAGGAGGGCTGGGTGGATACTGGGATGCAAGTAGACCTGGAGTCCACCAGGATAGGCAGGGTTCAGGAGAGGGGAGATCAGGGGAGTACTGACAGTATGTAGTAGGGTTACAAGCAGACCAGGAGTCTACCAGGATAGGCAGGGTTCAGGAGAGAGGAGATCAAGGGAGTACTGACAGTATGTAGTAGGGTTACAAGTAGACCAGGAGTCTACCAGGATAGGCAAGGTTCAGGAGAGAGGAGATCAGGGGAGTACTGACAGTATGTAGTAGGGTTACAAGCAGACCAGGAGTCGACCAGGATAGGCAGGGTTCAGGAGAGAGGAGATCAGGGGAGTACTGACAGTATGTAGTAGGGTTACAAGCAGACCAGGAGTCTACCAGGTTAGGAAAGGTTCCTGAGCGAGGAGATCCAGCCAGTGGAGTTAGGTAATCAATAATACGTGGACGAGAGGGAGTGGCAAGGCATGGAGAGTAGTGAGCAGGATAAGAAGGAGGTGAGAGCAATGGGAGGGTGGGTGAAAAAAGAGGCAGAGACCTGGAGGCTTACAGGGGTCAGTGAAGGGGGAAGGAACATAGAGAGAAGAGGGTCACTCATACAGGGGAATGCAGTATCAGCCATCTAAATTGTGTCAGGCTATAAGCAGCGATAAGCACAGGAGACATGTGACTTGTAACTGGGGTTGGAGGACCACTAGACTACTGGGGAAATTGGTCTATTTTTATTTTAAACTCCTGTCGGGATACGTGCAGGGTGTGGGGGACCACTAGCCTACTAGGGAAATGCATCTATTTTTATTTTAAACAGGGGTTAGGGATCTTGATGGGGGGTGGGAGAGTACTAGACTACTGGGGAAATGTTTTTTTTTTATTTTAAACGTGGGTTGGGGATTGTGATGGGGTTGGGGAACCACTAGACTACTTTTGAAATGGGTATATTTTTATTTTAAATGGGGGTTGGGGATCGTGATGGGGGTGAGGGGCCACTAGACTACGAGGGAAATGGATCTATTTTTATTTTAAACGGGGTCGGATACGTGATGGGGGGGTGGAGACTACTAGACTACCTGAGAAATGGGTCTATTTTTATTTTAAAGTGGGGTTGGATACATGCTGGGGGTGGGGGACCACTAGACTACCGGGAAATGGGTCTATTTTTATTTTAAAGCAGGGTTGGAATATGTGCTGGGGATGGGGACCATTAGACTACTAGGGAAATGGAACTATTTTATTTTAAACGGAGGTCAGCGATCATGCTGGGGGGTGGGGGGACCACTCAGACTACTGGGGAAATGGCTCTATTTTTATTTTAAACGCGGGTCGGGATAATGTGCTGGGGTGGGGAATACTAGAATGCTAGGAAGTGGATCTATTTTTATTTTAAACTGGGTCGGATACATGCTAGGGGTTGGGGGAATACTAGACTACTAGAGAAATGGGTCTATTTTTATTTTAAACGCGGGTCGGGATACGTGCTGGGGGGTGGCAGAATACTAGACTGCTAGGGAATTGGATCTATTTTTATTTTAAACGGGAGTTGGGGATCGTGATGGGAGGTGGGGGTCCACTAGTCTTTACAGTATTTACAAAGGAAGAGCGGGAGGTACCTAAAACAAACAGTAGAAACACTCTGGATACAGAAGTTGATACCAGCCCATTACAGAAGAAAGGGTTCTCAAAGAACTCTTAACACTGAAGGTGGACAAAGCAATGGGGCCTGATGGGATTCATCCCAGAATTCTAAAAGAACTAAGGGTAGAACTAGTGACACCACTGACAACCCTCTTTAACAAATCATGGGAGGATGGGGTGGTACCCGAGGACTGGAGGAGGGCGATGTGATTCCCCTTCACAAAAGTGGGAGCAAGGCAGAAGCAGGAAACTACAGACCTGTTAGTTTAACCTCAGTGGTAGGGAAAAAGACGGAATCACTTGAAGGAAAGAATTACAAATATCTAGAGGCCAGAGGGGCACAGGACCCAAGGCAGCATGGATTCACAGGGAAGGTCATGCCAGACAAATCTGATAGATTTCTTTGACTGGGTGACCAAAGTAGTTGATCAGGGAGGGCTGTGGACATGGCCTACCTAGACTTTAGCAAGGCATTTGACACAGTCTCACATAAAAAGATTAATAAACAAGTTAGCCAGCCTGGGAGTGGGTCCCAAGATGACAGCCTGGGTAAAGAATTGGCTGGAGAATAGGACATAGTAAGTATAGTAATGGAGTCCACTCTGTAAAAAGGGGGGGTTAGTAGTGGGGTACCAGGGTTCAGTATTAGACCAGTCCTCTTCAATGTCTTTATATGACATTGCAGAGGGACTGAAAGGAAAAGTATGTCTCTTTGCAGATGACACAAAGATCTGCAACAGAGTTGATGCACAAGGTGGGGTGGAAAGATGAGAAGGGACTTGGCAAGGTTAGAGGAATGGCCAAATGTATGGCAGCTTAGATTCAATGCTAAGAAGTGTAGGTAATGCACCTGGGAAAACAAAACCCAGGGAAGAGTACACAATGGGGGGAGATACTAACAACAAAAATGGAAAGGGACCTGGGGGTAGTCATATCAGATGACCTAAAGGTGGGCAAGCAATGTGAGGGCAGCAAGGAGGGCTGGGGGGATACTGGGATGCATAGGGAGAGGCATCACCAGTAGAAAACAGGAAGTTATTATCCCTCTGTACAGACAGCTAGTGAGACCCCACCTGGAGTACTGCGTGCAGTTCTGGAGACCCAATCTCCGCAAAGACATAGGCAGGATGGAGGCTGTCCAGAGGAGGGCAACTAAAATGGTGCAGGGTCTGCACCGGAAGACATATGAAGAGAGACTTAAGGAGCTTAATATGTATAGCCTCGAGGAAAGGAGGGAGAGGGGGGACATGATAGAAACTTTCAAGTACCTCAAGGGAATCAACAAAGTCCAAGAGGGTAGCATCTTTCAAAAAAAGAGGTGTGCAAGAACAAGGGGGCACAATTTGAAGATAGAAGGGGGGCGGCTCAGAGGTAATTTAAGGAAGTATTTTTTCACAGAGAGGGTGGTGGATGTATGGAACGGCCTTCCAGAGGAGGTTGTGGAGTCACAAACAGTGGTGGAATTCAAGCATGCATGGGACAGTCATAAGGCAATTCTAGGGGTTGGGGGTAGGAAGAAGTAGGCTGCTGGTTAACTAGGATCTGCAGCTTATCCATTAGGTAGGGAAATGGGCAGACTGGGTGGGCCAAGCGGTCCTTATCTGCCGTCAAATTCTATGTTTCTATGTCATGTTTCTATGTTACTAGACTACTAGGGAAATGGGTCTATTTTTATTTTAAACAGGGGTCGGGGATCGTGCTGGGGGTGGGGGACTACTAGACTACCGGTGAAATGGATCTATTTATATTTTAAACGGGGATCAGGATACACTCTGGGGGGTGGGGAACCACTAGACTACCAGTGAAATGGATCTATTTATATTTTAAACGGGGATCAGGATATGCTCTGGGGGTGGGGACCACTAGACTACCAGGAAATGGGTCTATTTTTATTTTAAACGGGGTCGTGGATCCTGATGGGGTGGGGACCACTAGACTACCAGGGAAATGGATCTATTTATATTTTAAATGGGATCAGGATACGTGCTGGGGGTCAGACCACTAGACTACCAGGGAAATGGGTTTATTTTTATTTTAAACGGGGGTCGGGGATCCTGATGCGGGTTGGGGGACCACTATACTACCGAGGAAATGGATCTATTTATATTTTAAATGGGGATCAGGATACTTGCTGGGGGGTTGGGGACCACTAGACTGCCTGGGAAATGGGTCTATTTTTATTTTAAACGGGGGTCGGGATACATGATGAGTCATGGGGGACCACTAGATTACTGGGGAAATGGATCTATTTATATTTTAAACTGGGGTTGATACATGCTGGGGGGACCACTAGACTGCCTGGGAAATGGGTCTATTTTATTTTAAACAGGGGTCGCGACACGTGCTGGGGACCACTAGACTTCCAGGGACATTGATCTATTTTTATTTTAAATGGGGGTCGGATACGGATGGGGTGGGGGTTTGGGATACATGCTGGGGGTGGCACTGCAGCATTACTAGTAACTTTGCCAGGCGGTATTTGGCATACCGTGCTGAGGTCGGCGCTAATGCCTGTGCAGTACTATACCTTGAATATGCCAGCAAACTGCATTCAGGCCTTCCTTAAGTCCTCTCTTGCATACATTATAATTTAGCATCGGCGCTAAGTCCTAGCGCGCCATGCCAAATGTCATTTCAATATAGCGGTTGGGGGCAAATTTGGTGCTAGTCCAGTGCAGCGGATTTGTGCCCTGCGCTAACTTTTGAATAGCTGGCCAGTAATCTGCTAATGGAAAAGTACCTTCAGTTAGGAGGAGCAGGGGTGGTCGAGCAGAAGGATACGAAATGCTGATGGCAGTTCGTTCGAGGGTGAACTCCTGGCCCAAGAAGGGCAACAGAACCCCTGAGGAAAAGAGGGAGAGTGAGAACAAATTATATGCAGCTCCACAGGGGAGGACTTTAACACACAAAAGTCAGCACAAACAGCAGGGAGTAATACGTGAAAAACAAAAGGTTAAATGTGCAGGGCTGGTCTCTTGACTTAAACGCAGGGAGAGGCAGAAAGCTATGGGAGTGGGGAATCTACAGGAAAATGGCAGGGGCTGGGAAACGGAACAGGATTAGCCAAAGTTAAACAAAGCGAGAAAAAAAAATGTTTCGGGCTTGGAATTAGAATGGAGACTTAGCCAAAAATCAAGCAGTTAAAGAAAGTTTGAATCAGAATAGGTACTTAGCCGTAAAAATAAACAGTAAAAGTAAGAGTGATTTGCTGCAAGCAAACTGACAGTTCACTAAACATTTAGGTGGCTAGGTGCAAATTAATATAGTAAGACACAAAGTGTTCCCAATGAATGCATACAATTCTAGCAGAAAACAATACAAGGTTCAAGCTCTAAAAAGCAGCCAAGGGCCAAATAATTAGAGTTCTGTCCACAGTACAGCACAGCAGTCCCAGTTAGGTAGTTTAATTAGCCTTGGGACCTGTGTTTCTCTGTCCAGCCTGCAAAATCCCGTGTATATGCTGAATGTGATTTATGCTAATAGTGCTTGTCGCAGGCATTCGGTAGGGTATATAGTCAAGTTAACAATCTTATAGTAATCATAGTCATTTGTGCAGAAACTGACCCTATTTATGTTTGCTTGCGCACATGTGCAAGAAACATTATGTGGCAGTTTAGGAGAGAAGCGGGTTGTGGAGGTGCTGCACTGTGATGGCCAATGCCACCACTGCATTTGTGGGTTTGGCCCTCTTTATCCAATGTGGTGGTACTGACACTAGTTCAGCAAGCATGCCACCAACTTGAAAGAAATTGGCCGCTGCAATGAGGGAGTGTCCCATCATTGCAGGGCGTGCCTAACAGAAATTGGCCGCTGCAGTGAGGGACTTCCCCATGATTACAGAGTGTGCCTTGGCTGCCAAAACATTTCTGTTACCCCACCTCCCTCCATTCTCCATTGTGGCATCTGGAGTGCATGTAAACCCTCCCGCTCCCTCCCACTGCATGCTGTCCACCCTGCTCCCTTGGTTCCCTGTCCAAACACCATAGAAACATAGACTTTGACAGCAGATAAGGACCGCTTGGCCCACCTAGTCTGCCCATTTCCCTACCTAATGGATAAGCTGCAGATCCTATTTAACCAACAGCCTATTTCTTCCTACCCCCACAAGAATTGCCTTTATCTGTCCCATGCATTCTTGAATTCTCCCACTGTTTTAGACCTCATGACCTCTTCAGAAAGGTGTTCCATGTATCCACCACCCTCTTCATGAAATAATACTTCCTCACATTGCTCCTGAACCGCCCTCCTTCTATCTTTAAATTGTGTCCCCTTGTTCTTACACATATCTTTTTCTGAAAGATGCTACCCTCTTGGACTTTATTGATTCCACTGAGGTACTTAAAAGTTTCTATCATGCCTCCCCCTTTCCTCAAGGGTATACATATTAAGCTTCTTTAATCTCTCCTCTTATGGCTTCTGTTGCAGACCCTGCACCATTTTAGTTGCCCTCCTCTGGACTGCCTCCATCCTGTCTATGTCCTTGCAGAGGTGGAGCCTCCAGAACTGGATGCAGTACTACAGATGGGGTCTCACCAACTGTCTGTACAGAGGGCTAACAATTTTCTGTTTTCTGCCGGTGGTGCCTCTCCCTATACATCCTAGTATCCCCCCAGCCCTCCCTACTGCCTTCTCACATTGCTTGCTAACCTTAAGGTCATCTGATATGATTACCCCCAGGTCCCTTTCCATTTTTTTTTGTTGTTACTCCCCCCCAACTGTGTAATCTTCCCCTGGGTTTTTGTTTCCCAGGTGCATTATTTTGCACTTCTTTGCATTGAATCCAAGCTGCCATACTTCTGACCATTCCTCCAACCTTGCCAAGTCCCTTCTCATCCTTTCCACACCTCATTGTGTATCAACCCTGTTGCAGATCTTTGTGTCATCTACAACGAAGCATACTTTTCCTTCCAGTCCCTCTGCAATGTTACATATAAAGACATTAAAAAGGACTGGACCCAGTACTGAACCCTGTGGTACCCCACAAGTAACCGCTCTTTCTTCAGAATGGACTCCATTTACAATTACCTTCTGTGTCCTGTTGTCCAGCCAATGTTTTACCCAGGCTACCACCCTGAGAACCACTCTCAGGCTGGTTAGTTTGATTATTAATTTTTTGTGTGGGACTGTCTCAAATGCCTTGCTAAAGTCTAGGTAGGCCATGTCCACAGACCCTCCCTGTTCCACTACTTTGGTCACCCACTCAAAGAAATCAATTAGGTTCATCTGACATGACCTTCCCACTGTGAACTCATGCTACCTTGGGTCCCGTGCCCCACTGGCCTCTAGGTACTCAACAATTCATTCCTTCAGAAGTAATTCCATCACTTTCCCTACCACAGAGGTCAGACTGACAGGTCTGTAGTTTCCTGCCTCTGTCTTGCTCCCACTTTTGTGAAGGGGAATCACATCCACCTTCCTCCAGTCTTCAGGTACCACACCATCCTCCCATGATTTGTTAAAAAGGGTAGTCAGTGGTGTTACTTGTTCTTCCCTTAATTCTTTTAGAATTCTGGGATGAATTCCATCAAGTCCCATTGTTTTGTCCACCTTCAGTTTGAGGAGTTCCTTCAGAACCCTTTCTTCTGTGAAAGGACTGAGATTGACTCCCCTATCCAGAGTATTTCTGTTAATTGGATTAGGCTCCTCCCCCTCCTCTAAAGCTACCAACTTTCTGAGGCCTAAAACCGGGATGGTCCATCCTGACCATGACCCCCCACCGTGTCACTCCCACGGGCACCACCACAGACAACGCTGCGCGCAATTAATTACATTTTGCTGCTTGCTCTGGCCATGCTGCCCCACAGTAACACCAGTAGCAAACATTCAAATTAAAACAATACATCATTCTGCTGCAGCAAGTTCCAAACCATGATGTACAGAAAGTTAATTGAAAGTAAACCTGCCTTAAATTGTGATCTGACATTCGAGCTGCATGTGTTGCTCCTCCTAACAGTCCCATCCAACCCGTTTACTTTCACCTCATTTGCTGAGCAAACTTCAGTTCAGTGACTCCCACCACCACACCAGTGCGTTTTCACACACTTCCCTACAGCTGATCACGTTCGGGTACCTTCGTTCCCTGCTGCCAGTCTCTTCTCTGTCTGGAGTCCCTCTCAGCTGCTGGCAGGCAGACGTCCACATGTGTTTGTTTGCACTACTACCCAGTCTAATCTAACAGGAAGGAACATGCTTTACTGTGCTCCCACTGACATTCTTGCAGTGCAACACTGGGACAGGGGTTGAAGTTGCAAACTGCTGTCCAGCCGGAGCAACACCACAGTGGTGCTGAAATAACTGTCTCTCATGGATTGGCAGTCAGCAAAAAAAGGGACAAAACTGGACAAGTAAGCAAACAAAGGGACAAAAGAGACATTTTGCAAAATTTGTGGGGACACTGGGACATGCTGCCTAAAATATGGACTGTCATGAGACAATAGGGACAGTTGGTAACTTTTCCCTCCTCCTCTTTTGTGAATACTGAGCAGAAGTATTTGTTCAGTATCCCTGCCTTTTCACTGTCTCTCTCTGCCCACCCATCCATTCTATTCAGCCTCACTATCCCTCCCTTTGTCTTTCTACGCTCCCTGATGTACCTATAAAAGGTTTTGTCCCCCTTCTTAACTGAGTTAGCTATCTTTTCCTCAGTTTGGGCCTTTGCTATTCTGACTGCCTTTCCTCTTGCTTCTGCTTTAACTAGTACAGTTCTCTGTCCTGCTCCTTCTGTGTTTCCTTATACTTCCTAAATGCTAACTTTTCTCCCTAACCTTCTCCTGCCACCTCTTTGAGAACCATAGTGGATTTTTCTTTCATTTTGATTTGCTTATTTGCTTCACACAAAGGCTTGTTGCCTTTGTGATGGCAATTTTGATGTTTCCCCATTGTTGCTCCACCCCTCCTTCTAGCCTGTTTGCTACTGCTTTTCTAAGGCACTCTCCCATCTTGCCAAAGTTAGCCCTCCTGAAGTCCAGTACCCTCAATTTTGTATGGCTTGACTCTGTAGCTGAGTTTATTGTGAACCACACTGTTTGGTGGTCACTTGTTCCTAGATGGCTACCCACTTCTAGATCTGAGATCTTCTCATTGTCCCCATTTGAGAGTACGAGGTCTAAGATAGTTCCTTCACAAGTGGGTTCCAAAACTAGCTGTCTGAGGCATGCCACCTGTATGGCATCGAGAATGGCCCTGCTCTTGGATGTGGCTGCAGAAAAGGTGCTCCAATTAACATCTGGCATATTCAGGTCTCCCATTAACAGTTTCTCACCTTTCTCTGCCATCCTAAGGATGCCTTCTCTCATATTCCTGTCCATTCCTTCCCCCTGACATGGGGGTCTGTATACAACCCCTGTGCAGATTGTGGTGCCATTTCTAGTCTCTAAAGTGACCCACAGTGCCTCCTCTCCTCCCTGTTTATTCTTTTGTTCTATTGCTGTTATTCCTTCCCTTACATAGAGAGCTACTCCTCCCCCTCTTCTACCCTCCCTGTCTCTGCTGTAGGTTGTGTGCTCTGGTATGTTAGCATTCCAGTCATGGTTCTCTGTGTACCATGTTTCTGTGACTGCTACAATATCCAGGCATCCCTCTTCCATCAAGACCACCAGTTCAGAGAGCTTGTTGCCCAGACTACGGGCATTGGTACTCACTACCCTTCATTTCTTGATGGCCTTACCCCTTTTTGCCCCATCCCTGTCCTTATTGCCTTTGTTACTTTCTCCATTTATCTCTGCCCTTCTCCTATTGACATCTTTGTCTTGGTGTTTACCTCACTTACTACCCTGATTTTTTTGGGAGGAGGGCTAGGATTTCCCTACTCCTTTCCAGTGCCTTCACCCATGGCTAGTTTAAATGCTTGCCAATGAAGCATTTAAACCTATCACCTAGGATTCTGGTTCCCCTCCTGGACAGATGCCTACCATCACACCAGAATAGACCTGCATCACTCTGGGCGGATCCTCAGTCCCCAATGAAGCCAAATCCCTGAGCTCTGCACCAGTATTTCAATCATTGATTGAATCCCATGGTGTGGAGCACCCTAGCCTCACCCATGCCATAGACAGGCAGCACCTCCGAGAAAGTTACTGTGCATGCTACTTGTCTAAGGCCCCTCCCCAACTCCACAAACTCTTCCTGCACTGCTCTGATCCCTTTCTCAGCCAGGCCATTTGTCCTTAAGTGGACAATGACATCCAGCTCCCTCCCCCGTGCAGCTGCTCCAGCGATCCTGAGGGTTCGCTCCCTGTCCTGCCAAGCCATGGCACCAGGCAGGCACCTTACCTCCCTCTCTCCTTCCTCCCCCAGTTCTACCCCACTAACAATGGAATTCTCAACCAGTAGTTGTTTCCTTCCCCTGTGGGGTTCCATGTCAACCTCCTGTGGGTCTCCTTTGTGGAGGTTCCCAGCATCCTCCTTGGTCTCCACTGTGGGTGCCTCCATAGAGGAACCACACTTTGTAAGAACGGTATATGAATTGTGGAGAGGTACAACTGGAGGGATATGCCTCTGTTCCACCACCCTCACCCTCCTTGAGCCCACTGCAGTCCAACCATTCCTCTTTCTTGGCAACCTCTGAGGCAATGGCAGTGGCCCTGGTGGTCCCTGGGTGGGAGAGGAGGTCCCCAAACCCTGGCCAGCTCAGCATGGAGATGAGCAACCGCCTCCCTCAGCCTATGGAGGTGCCTGCAGATGGGACAACACTGCATCCTCCAGAATATCTCCTGGAAGACTGCTGCTCCACAGCCACTGCACTGCACTGCACCACTCCCATCATGTCTTACTTCTGATCCCTTTAACTGTTGTTTGGAATATTTACTCTTTCCTCGGTTTTTTCCCCTACTTACTTACTGCCTCTGTGCCCTTTAAGCTCCTGATCTTCCTGTTCTGAGACAAGAAGTTCCTATATTTCTCAGTTGTCTCCTTACTTGCTCAGACCTCCAGCAGCTGGGGGGGGGTGGAGAGCTACTCTTTTCCTTCTAGGATGGTGAGTCTTTTGTGGCTCTGTGATCACTCACTTCCTGCTCCCAAACAGGAGTATAAATAAACCCTCCCACTCCCTCCCGCTGCGTGCTGTCTGCCCTGCTTCCTCCGTTCCCTGTCCAGGCACCTGGAATGTAAGTAAACCCTCTGTTCCTTCCCACTGCACGGTGTCCGCCCCTCTCCCTCCGGTCCCCATCCCTGCATCAGGAATGCAAATAAACCCTCCCACTCCCTCCCACTGCATGCTGTCCGCCCCGCCTGCTTTCCTGTCCCAGCACCAAGAGTGCAAGTAAACCTCTCGCGCCTCTACCACTGCGTGCTGTCTCGCTCTTTCCGTTTCCTGTCCCAGCACCAAGAGTGCAAGTAAACCCTCCTGCGCCCTACCACTGCGTGCTGTCTGCCCCGCTTCTTCCGTTTCCTGTCCCAGCACCAAGAGTGCAAGTAAACCCTCCTGCGCCCTACCACTGCGTGCTGTCTGCCCCGCTCCCTCCATTCTCCATCCTGGCACCAGTAGTGCAAGTAAACCCTCCCTCTCCCTCCCACTTCATGCTGTCTGCCCTGCTCCCTCCATTCCTTGTCCCAGTGCCTGGAGGGCACGTAAACCCTCTCACTCCCTACCACTGCATGCTGTCCACCCCACTCCTTCTGTTTCCCATCCCAGCACCCAGAGTGCAAGTAAACCCTTCTGCACCCTGCCACTTCATACTGTCTGCCCCACTCCCTCGATTCTCTGTCCTGCATCCAGAGTGCAAGTAAACACTTCCGCTCCCTGCCACTTCATACTGTCTGCCCCACTCCCTCCATTCTCTGTCCTGCATCCAGAGTGCAAGTAAACACTTCCGCTCCCTGCCACTTCATACTGTCTGCCCCACTCCCTCCATTCTCTGTCCTGCATCCAGAGTGCAAGTAAACCTTCTGCCTCCTCCACTTCATACTGTCTGCCCCGCTCCCTCCATTCTCTGTCCTGCATCCGGAGTGCAAGTAAACCCTCCCGCTCCCTCCCACTTCATACTGTCTGCCCCACTCCCTTCATTTCCTGTCTCAGCACCTGGAAAGCACGTAAACCCTCCTGCTCCCTCCCACTGCGTGCTGTCTGCCCCGCTCCCTCCATTCCCTGTCCTGGCACCCAGAGTGCAAGTGAACCCTCCCGCTTCCTCCCACTGCGTGCTGTCCACCCCGCTCCCTCTATTCCCTGTCCTGGCACCTGAAAACTGTGAGATGCCATTCAGCAGAAATGGTGAGTAAAAAACATGGGGACATGAATGGAAGCTGATGGGAGGTCAGATGGGAGCTATAGGCTAATGCGTTCTGCTGTCCTACTGCTGCAGTATGAAAGTCCAGAATGATGTAAACAAAAGTTTTACTTTATGCAGAGAGTGGCTGAGCCATGGAACAGTCTAATTGTGGAGGTGGTGGAGTCAAGCACAGCAGGGACACAGTAAAGTGCTAACAGTTGCTAAGTGGATAGCAGTAAGGCAGGGAGTAAGGGAGTAGGTGAGGGCAAGAACCCAGTCTACAATAAGACACTGGGTGAACAGGGAAAACCGGAATAGGCTGGATCAAGTGCTGATCTTTTTCCGCCAATATTGTCTATCTTTCTACGTACACTGTGGTGTACTAATAGCTATTGGTTTTTTGAACACTGTAATGTATATTTGTGATCACTGTGATACATCCTGTTTGTGTTCACCCAGGTCGTGCCTGAAAATACAAAAAAAGGCATAAGGCATTGCACTTGATACAGGGGTGGTGCTCTGTCAGGGAAGTGGCTAACTTCACAATAGTTAAAAACCTCTCAAATGAAATGCAAGCAGGCACTCAAGGGTAGGTCTGCATGATGACTGCTGAACCAAGTTAGAGGGTCCACGAGAAAGCTCACTTACTTCAGATATCTTGCAAAACAATTTATTTTAACAGAGCTGTAAATAAAAGCAGTACTGAATAGTTATGTAAGCGTTTTTTTTCTACATGCGACTACATGCAAAACCCCATAAGACAATAAATATTCAATAAGTAATTCCAAGTTGGTCCATAGTTCTAGGAGGGCTGCGGGTATCACAATAGGTAAGGGACTAATACAGCAGACTAGGTGGGCTAAAAGGTCCTTATCTGCCAACAAATTATAGATATCTATGTATGCATCTACAGTATGTAAGGGGTAGCAGCATCTACGCCATTTTATCTTGGCTTGCCTGACTGTCCTGTAGCTGGGTGAAGGGTGTTAATTGTCTGGCCTCTGACCTCAGCTACGTGATAACTGGAGGTGGGGCTTAGTCAGAGTTAAAGTAGCAAGCAGAGGTTTATTTTCTCAGAAGAAGCCAGAAGGTGAAGGAAGGAAACATTCAATTCAGTGCTTCAGAGTAACTGGTAATTGGTATTTTTCTTTTAAACTTAGATTGTGGGCTTGTAGTGACACTATACTTTCTTTCTTTGTTGTCTTTACTTATAATTGTTTTTGGGCTGTTGAAAATTTAAAACATAGTGGTGGTGTAATTCTGTGCTGTCTTTAATTGCTGCAAATTTTCGCCCCCCCTCACTCCCCTTCCCCAACTCTTAATTATATGCCCTGATAAATTTGATTGACAGGAGCTAAACACAGGGTATAGTAAGAGGTGTGAAGTAGGAGGGGCATAAGAGGGAAGAAGCCCACCCTCAGCACGACAAGTGTTTTGACTCATTTATTTATTTATTGGTTTCTTTTTCCTTGAAAAAAAAATTATCTGAGGATCAGTGACAGGATTTTTAGTACTGTAAATTAATAAAAAGAGAACTAGGAGAGCTTCAGTAGCAGACAAGTAGTGGAATTGCAGTATAATGTGGGGAGTGGTGCAATGCAGTGGCTGTGGGGCAGCCATATTCAGGCAGACCTTCTGGACACTGAGGTGCTGCCCATCTGCATGCATCTCTAGACTGTGGGATGAGGTAGCCAGACTCAGAGTGGAAGTAAACTGGGTGAGGAGTACCATCACCCCTATCCAGGGACCACCCAGTCCAATGCAGCTGCCTCAAAGGATTCCGAGAACGAGGAGCACTTGGATGACAGTGGGCTCAGGGAGGGTTAGAGCAGTCAGGCAGAGGACATCCCAGATCCTATTCCTCTCAAGAACTCATATGCCACACTGGCAAATGACAACCAAATAGAGGTATCCAGAGAAGTGGAAGGAAAGGATGTGGAGGTTAGCCAAGGAGGTGACCTCAGTGGGGAAAGCAGTGGACCCCAGAGGAGGAGGAAGCGAATCCTGGTGGGGACTCCATCGTAAGAGGGATCCAGCAAGGAACACAGGAGGGGGAGGACAGGGAGGTGAGGTGCCTACCAGGTGCCACGGCATGGAGGGATGGAAGGAAGATACTGGGGATCACTGGGAAGGCAAGACGGAGGGTGAGCTGGATGTCATTATCCACCTAGGTACTATTGACCTGGCAAATGGGGAGCCAAAGGAAGTTCAGGAAGAGTTTAGGAAACTGGGGAGGGGTCTAAAGCAAGTAGCTACTTCTGTCACTTTCTCAGAAGTACTACCTGTGAGAGGCAAGGGAGAGCAGAGGAGTGCATGCACCAGGAACTTTAACTCATGGTTGAAGAACTAGTGCTGTGAGGAAGGGTTTGGATTCATTGGTGACTGGGTACCCACCTGGAGGGATGGAGGTTTGTTCAAGCCTGACGGCCTGCATCCATCCTGGAGGGGAATCCAAGCACTCAATGATAAGTTTAAATGCTACATTGACAAGCATTTAAACTAGCAAAGGGGGGTGGCAGGCCAGCAAGGAGGGTACCTACTTGCTCACCCCCCACAGCTAGCAGTGAAACCAGTGAACCAGAGGAGTGGCTATCTCTGCAAAGCAGTGTGCAAAAGATGGAGATTAGTGTCCAAGAGGTGGATAAGCAGAAAAGGGCAAAATTCAGCAGAAGGACAGACAGCAAGGAGAACCAGGATAAATGACAACCAAGGAAGGGGCTGGAGTAGAACAGTGAAGCAGTCTAGGAGGTCAAATCATGGAAAGCCATGTGTGCAAATGCCAGGAGCCTTAGCAACAAGATGGAAGATCTGGAGGCTGTCATGGTACAGTCAGACCTGGACATTGTGGCCATCACTGAAACCTGGTGTAATGATAACCATGACTGGGAGATGGCCATACCTGGCTACAACATATTCAGAAGAGACAGAGCAGGCAGGAAGGGAGGAGGAGTGGCACTGTATGTGAAAAATGACATAAGGGCCACAGAGATCCAGGAGGAACAAAATGGGGGAGAGATACTGTGGGTTAAGCTGGAAAGGAAAATGGGGACAGCCATCTGCACAGGTGTGGTCTATAGACCACCAGCCCAGGAGGAAGAAACAGATAGGGAGCTGATGCTAGCCATCCAAAGGACGGCAGACAAGGGTGAGGTAGTACTGGTTGGAGACTTCAATATTCCAGACGTGGACTGGAGCATCCCAGCAGCAGCATCAACTAGGAGCAGATTTATCCTGGACTCCCTTCAGGGTGCCTTCCTCAAGCAACTGGTCATGGAACCAACTCGGCAGAAGGCAATACTGGACCTTGTGCTCACAAACAGGACAGTGTGATGGGGTAACAGTGGGGAGCACCTGAGTAACAGTGACCACCAGTCATTGTGGTTTGAAATCACAGAAAGAGCAGAACCAAACCACACAAAACACGTATCCTGGATTTTAGGGGGCAGACTTTGGGAAAATGGGGAGATACTTGAAAGAGGCGTTAAGGGAATGGGACAGGAATCAGGGGTTGAGGAACAGTGGGCAGTATTTAAAATGGGGATTATAAGAACAACAGAATTATGCATTACAGGTTAGCAAGAGGAAAAGGAAGAGGAGACCATTATGGTTTTCCAAAGAGGTAGAAAAGAAAGTGAAAGCCAAAAGATTGCATTCAGGCAATACAAAAAGACACAGGCAGAAGGGGATAGGGAGAAGTACCAGGAGAAACAAAGGGAGGCAGGGAAGTGGAAGGAAGCCAAAGCTCAGACAGAAGAACACATTGCAAAATCAGTGGGTAAAGGGACAAAACCTTTACAGGTACATAAGTGAAAAAAGAAAGTCAAAGGGAGGGATAGTGAGACTGAAGGGGAGGATGGGAGCCACGTGGAGGATGACAACAGTAAAGCTGACATACTGAACAGGTATTTCTGCTCAGTCTTTACTGAGGAAGAGGGGGTAATGGGTCTGAAGGGAGTACAAGGGGTGAGAATGGTGCAGAAATGGACACAAGTCCCTTTACATGAGAAAGGGTCCTGAAGAAACTGGAAGTAATAAGAGTTGATAAAGCAATGGGGCCAGATGGGGTGCACCCCAGGGTCCTTAAAGAACTAAGAGAGGTGGTGGCTGAACCTCAGTCTATCCATTGGAAACAGGGGAGGTACCCAAAGACTGGAGGACAGCAGATGTAGTCCCCTTATACAAAAGTGGGAACAAAGAGGAAGCAGGGAACTACAGACCAGTCAGCCTCACCTCGGTAGTGGGAAAGATCATGGAAGCACTACTGTAGGAGAGATTGGTGGAACATCTGGTTGTCAATGGACTACAGGGACCAAAGGCAGCATGGTTTCACCAGGGGAGGTCATGTCAGACCAACCTCATTTAATTTTTTGACTGGGTGACTAGGAGGTGGATCAGGGAGGGCAGTGGACATGGCCTATCTGGACTTCAGCAAGGCCTTTGACACTGTGCCATAGAAGACTATTACACAAACTGGGGAATATGGGTGTGGGCAGGACAGTAGTGTGGTGGGTAGGTAACTGGCTGGGTGGCAGGACACAGAGGGTGGTGGTAAATGGCTGTCACTCCACAGAGGGAAGAGAAACCAGTGGGGTACCACAGGGATCAGTGCTGGGACTGGTCCTATTCAACATCTTCATCAGTGACATTGCGCAGGATCTAGAAGGCAGAATTTCACTGTTTGCTGATGACACAAAGCTCTGTAACAGAGTAGACACACCAGAGGGTGTAGACAGAATGAGAAGGGACCTGCAGAAATTTGAAGAATGGTCAGGGTTTGGCAGTTGAAATTCAATGCAAAGAAGTGCAAGATAATGCATATGGGGCACAAAACCCTGGCACAATATATCAGTTGGGGGGTGAGGATAGCATGCACCAAGCAGGAAAGGGATCTTGGGGTTGTCATCTCTGATGACCTCAAGGTAGGGAAACAGTGTGACAAGGCATCAGGTAAAGCAAATAGGATGCTGGGATGTATAGGCAGGGGCATCACCAGCAGGAAAAGGGAGGTCATAATTCCGCTATACAAGACACTAGTGAGGCCCCACCTGGAGTACAGTGTACAGTTCTGGAGACCATACCTACGTAAGGACATAGACAGGGTAGAGAAGGTTCAGAGGAGGACAACAAAGATGGTGCATGGATTGCATCACAAGTCCTATGAAGACAAGTTGAAGGAACTGAACATGTACTGCCTGGAGGAGAGGAGGGAGAGAGGGGATATGATAGAGACATACAAGTATCTTACAGGGAGGAACAGGGTGCAGGAAAACACTATTTTTAAGCGAAAAAGATGTTCCAGGACTAGAGGGCATGGGATGAAGTTGGAGGGAGGACGATTCAGAGGAAACATGAGAAAGAATTTCTTCACAGAACGGGTGGTGGACAAGTGGAACACCCTGCCAGAGGAAGTGGTGGGGGCTGAAACAATCACAGGATTTAAGAATGCATGGGATAGACATAAAGGAATTCAAGAGGTCAGGGGTAAGGGGCAACAGACTTCTAGGAAAACAAACTGAACTTACAAGCTCAAATGGGCAGACTGGGTGGGCCATAGGCCCTTATCTGCCGACACTGTCTATGTATCTATGTATCTATGTACGTCCCAGTGCTTCATTCTATCTCAAGCTTCATCAAGGGGCATGGCATGAAGATCTCAGCTGAACTTAAGTAACAAGCCCCTCATAATCATCACATGATTTTGAGCACCAGTCTTATCAAATTTACTGTGATGTCATTAAACTTATTTATTTATTTTTTATTTCCCCAGGAAAAGCTCATTTACAAGGAGGTCTTGGAAGGCCAAGGATTGTGCAAACTACAACATTTTGTATACAGAGTCATAAAAGAACAACAGCAAAGTACAATAATTGAAACAGCCAGTCCTACTAGGGACATAGAATAATAATACATAGGATAAGACATATAATAGGAATAGCCAAACATGATACCTGTGTAAGATAAGAGCACTGTGGCTACCTAGGGCAAGTTAACATAATAAGAGCACGAGGGGTGGGGGAATTGCAGGCTATGTATAAGATAAGATAATATAGGGTTCAAGTGCAACACCAAGCATAGAAGGCAGTTGGTGTTGGAGGGCACAGCTAGGGTAATGGGAGAGGAGGTGAAGAAGAAAGACCATATGACGAAGGGGACAGGGTTAAAAATAACAATTACATTTTTTCTGGGTAGCATTTAAAGAGTTTTGAAGGCCCTTAAGCAGATGGTAGAAGCTAGTTTTAAAGAACGCAGAGAGTTATTCCACAGTGAAGGAAGGGAGTGTTATATAATGGCTTCACCATAAAATAACGTACAACAGATAAGTACAAAACGATGCTATCATATTAATGTGCAAGTGCATTAAAACTAAATGCAAACTGTGTGTACCCAGTGTCCTCGCCATATTAACAATGTGTGTACCCAGTGTCCTCGCCATATTAACAATGTGTGTACCCAGTGTCCTCGCCATACTAACAATGTGTGTACCCAGTGTTCTCGCCATATTAACAATGTGTGTACCCAGTGTCCTCGCCATATTAACGATGTGTGTACCCAGTGTCCCCGCCATATTAACGATGTGTGTACCCAGTGTCCTCGCCATACTAACAATGTGTGTACCCAGTGTCCTCACCATATTAACGATGTGTGTACCCAGTGTCCTCGCCATATTAACGATGTGTGTACCCAGTATCCTCACCATATTAACGATGTGTGTACCCAGTGTCCTCGCCATATTAACGATGTGTGTACCCAGTGTCCTCGCCATATTAACGATGTGTGTACCCAGTGTCCTCACCATACTATCGATGTGTGTACCCAGTGTCCTCGCCATACTAACAATGTGTGTACCCAGTGTCCTCGCCATACTAATGATGTGTGTACCCAGTGTCCTCGCCATACTAACAATGTGTGTACCCAGTGTCCTCGCCATACTAACAATGTGTGCACCCAGTGTCCTCGCCATACTAACAATGTGTGTACCCAGTGTCCTCGCCATATTAACAATGTGTGCACCCAGTGTCCTCGCCATACTAACAATGTGTGTACCCAGTGTCCTCACCATATTAACAATGTGTGTACCCAGTGTCCTCGCCATATTAACAATGTCTGTACCCAGTGTCCTCGCCATACTAACACCACCAGATTTAGATCACAGTGATAGCAACTGTTGCTAAGAGAAGTCCAAATGTGCAGTTTAAATGCAGGATTTGTCATTATTGTGCAGGTGAAAGCCTTCAGATCATGCTGGGTAAATTGTCATAACTTTCATCTTTCATTCTTGTTCCTGTCAGATTACTGGTTCAGCTCCCTATATCAGATCAGTCACATTCAGGCTTGTAACGATGACAGATGGTACAGATATAGAAAACAATAAACTTAAATGGAGCAAAAGAGACAAGTTTTAGGTCCACAGCAAAGCAATTCATCTAACATATTATTATTTTATATTTATAATGTTTGCAATATTGACAGTGGAGTGACGGTTTGTCATAGACTGCAGTAATCATACTGTGTAACAGAGGCACGTGTTTACCATGCAACACTTTTTAGATTAATTGCAGGCAATAGTAACTATCAGTTTCAGACCCCGATAACCAGCATGAATTATTACTGGTGTACTCGGGAGCACACTTTAATTAATAGTGCTCAGTCAGTACTAAGATGTTGCATCAGCTATGCCTCCCCCATTACAGAAATGGTTTGTAATCGATTAGTGTTGTTCATCCCTTGTGATTTCAAGCAGTTAAACCCGAAAATACAAAAAGTCTCTGTCTCATCAGGAGACCCTGCAACCTATGCCCCCGGAATCACAGGTCCACTGTATTGTCTGCTTGAGGGGCCTTATTCTTCAACGATTGTTTTTCTCTTCAGTTGCAACAGACTTCCTCAATCTAATTCCCCCATTTTTCTCTCGACTTCGCTTAGAACACAGTGATTATAATCACAAACTCGGAACCTCTGCTCTGTTATGAAATCTGCCTGTTGACTGGACATCCCATTAAGAGCTATGCCCGGGCAAACAGTGAAGATGAAAGGCTATAGGAAGTCAATTGGGGCTAATGCCCTGCTGGACACCAAATGTAGACTCCCTCAGAGACTGACAAGTCTGTATGCAGTGGTGTTTACCTCAGAGTGACCCCGAATGCCTGTCAACCCTCCATTTTGGACATGCCTGAAAATAGGCAGCTTATTGTCTAGTACATTACCTGATAACAAACAGTAAGTAAATAAATTCACAAATACACACCGCTGCAAGTTCGGTTCTCAAAAGGAATTGAACACCTCAAACTTGAGGTTGTTCAATTCTTTTGGACCATGGTGAACTTTTAAGGGAGATAGGTGGACCTTTGGTTCTACTCATTCACCATGGCCTGAAAGGGGTGGACCAGGTGACTTAGTTGAACCACTACAGTTTGCGCCCTAGTGGCCAAAGGAAAGGTGGTGTACACATCATTGCAGCAATGTAAATATAACATACAAAGAATAATGCATGGGGTGGTGTGTGTTACAAGAATTGAATGCACACCCGAGGTGTGGGATGCTACATAAACCCAAAGAGAGAAGCTTGAGGGGTTTATAAAAGCACCCCACATCAAGAGTGTACATTAAATTCGAATAACCACTCCACACCATGCCAGATTTTATATAATTGCTGGCCATCGATCCCTCCCCCCCAAAAAAAAATCATAGGCATCATCATTAGTATCAGCTTTGTTCAGTTCTGGCATAGGTAGCTGAGTAAAGTAGTGGTTTACCTCTTCTTGTGTCCATAGAGCAAGAAATGGACTTCTAAATAACTACCTTTTTAAGTAAAGTTGCTGAAAAGAGCCTGGAGTCGGGTGGGTTAGCAATGGCTTTTTAATGGCTATGGTAAGCTCTGACACCGGGTGAACACCTGAAACATTACTGTACTGAAGTTCACTACTTAAATTTTGCAGTGCGTCTTTCTATTTAAAAATAATTAAATAAAATACTGGATGAACTTGTACTGATTCCCTGATCGACAGTTTGTTTCTGAAGCAGAGTGCTGACTGAAGAACGCTGCAGCTGTTTTTCACTTAGGGTGACCCAGAGACATGGTTGCTGTCACATGCACAGTCGGAGTATTAATTGTGTGCATGAATGCCGTAATAACTGGCCTGTTATTATGGGAAATAATAATTGTCCATCTCCATAGAAAAAAAATAGATGTCTAGTTATTATATAATAATTTATTTAAACAGAAAACATGGCCAGTGGAATGGCACAGTGGTACCGCTACAGCGTGGTCACTGTGGGAAATCAATGTTCAGGACAGATTAACAGAATCACAGTGCCACTGTTCGTGAGCAGAGGTCCCAAATGATTTCATGCGGTGGGGTCACAAAAGGCTATGTTGAAAACTTCTAGTGCAAATACCAACAAATGCCTGGGGCATTAGGGTTTCTAACCATAATGTCCCACCCCTGTACAGACTGACAGGCATCAGGGGTGTGCCTTTGTATTGTCTACTGTAATGCTCACGCCATTCCATCCCCACCCCCACCCTGCAGCCAGTAACAGACATTAATGTGTGCCTTGGACTCTTTAGCCCCAAAGTTCACCCCATTCTCCTACACTGCACCCATTTCAGCATATTTCCTTATGGAATGGGGTGACTGTAAAGCCGAACACCCGAAGGCACACCTCAAAACTTGTCAGTGTCTGAAGGATATGGTGAAGTGAAATGGCATGAGTGTTATAGTCAATGACCCAAAAGCACACCCTAATGCCTGTCCATCTCTGCAGGGTGGGGGTGGGGTTGGCGTCACCTCATTGCTTCACTGTTCTTCTTATTCTGCATCTATCTAACTCATGCACTTCCAGTGCTAATACCAACAAGCAAATATTCGGCATTAACAAATGCTTAAGCAGTAAGGCACAACAGGGTGTGGGTTATTGGGGGATTTACCCACACCTTGTGTGGTGTGTCATGAGGCACAGCCGAATGACAACCACACAAGAAGTAAATCCCCAAATAGCCCACACCCTTGAGTGGCTTATTGCGATTACTGCATATGCTCGCGCTTACTGTATACTGTATGCTCACGTATAAGCCAAGTTTTTTATCCCTTTTTTCAGTCTGATTTATGGCACCCTCGGCTTATATGCAGGACAGGCTTTGATTCACTTATGTTCAACGGTGGCAGCCTCAAAAGTGAAGAGAGAAAATGGTAGGGTTAGACCAGCGATGGCAGTGGCGGGGGAGAGCGTGGCACCAGAAGACTGCAGGGCTCTTGGTAGTGGGTTATTATGCCTCCTGCTCAGGGTAACATTAGCGTCTGCCACTTCCTACTCCCGGAGATGGTCAGTGCACAAGGAGCGGAGGAGCTCAAAGCAAAGCTGAGCAGTTCTCGAGAGGAGTCTCGTATCCCGAGAGGTACTCTCACAGGCACTATTGTTTTATAATATTTTTTCTTTAAGTTGCTACGTCTGTACCAGCCAACACCTTTATTCCTTAGCTATTCTGCTTTCATAGCTTACTGGTAGTTGCACTCAACGTATCCTCTAGTGGGTGATTTCTGTTTCTGATTCAGTACTCTGAGACGAGACCGGAGCTGATGATCCTGGTGTTCAGGGGTTGGGAGAGAGCTTTAGAGTCGGGCAAGTGGAATTCGTTCCCAATTTGCTCAGTGAGTTTATTTTTTAAAGGCTTTGAATTTGAATTAAACCAATGAGACTGGAGCTGATGACCCTGGTGTTCAGGGATGGGAGAGGGCTCAGAGTCAGCATTCATGATCCAAAAATAAAGGGATCGGCTTATACACAGGTCGTTGCTGTTTTACAAAACTGTCTCTCGAGATGGGGGGTCGGCTTAAACGCGGGTCGGCTAATACATGAGTATATATGGTATACAATGGACCCATGTGTAAAATAAATTTTAAATGTGTTTAAGTATATTTTTCATAAATGTCATTTTTCAGCCGTGGGTTATTGTAGGATACCATGGACATATGAGGTGTTTTGACCAATGAGGTTACAGGATTTTCATATCCCATTGTATAATTAAGCAATAAGGCACAGCAGGATGTGGTATATCATGGGATATCGTCACGCCTCGGGTGGTTGTGCACGAGGCCACAGGCCGAGTGCATCCAACCGTCTGAGAAGTGACGATATCCCATGATATACGACACCTTGGAGTGACTTATTGCTATTATGAACTGGCTCAAAAAATTTTTTTGTAAAAAAATTAAAATAAAATATTCATAACCTTGTGAAAATGAGGTTTTTGGGGTGTTGGATGACTACCTTTCAAGAAAATAGTTCCTGGAAGGGTCTGGGCAGCAGGTGGCGCTGCCGTAACTATAACAGACATATGTGGAGGAGGTGCAGCTGTGAAGTAACTGTACCACCCTTGTATATTGTGGTCAGGAGCCAGGGAAACTGTGTGTTCTTTTATTTTTGTTCTTACAAATACTGTAGACAGGATTTTGTAATCCAAGCCACCAGAAGGGGATGGAAGACAGACTTAAATGGAGCCGACTGAGTAGCAGGGAGACTTCCGGTCTTTTCAACAGATCAGTAAGTTGCTAGTTGTCAGTATATAGCTTGGCAACTGATAGGGTACATACAGGAGTTTTGAATTAAAAAAAAAAAAAAAAATGTTTTTCCAAGCGCTACTGTGTGTGGAAAACGGGTGGTCAGTCGAACAAGCGCACGCCTCTGGGGAGAGAGTGAGATGGCAAACTCGCATGTAGAAGCGGTGAGCACTTCATTTTAAAAGCAATAGCGGGTTGTAGTGTGGCTGTACATTTCAGCTAACTGAGGCTGATACGGAATCTACATTCCTTTGTAGTGGCAGGAACATGGGGTGTTTGTGTGGGAACTGAAGGAACAGGTGTGGATGTGATTTTGGGAGAGTGAGAAGGCTGGTGACCGGAGGTTTTCTGAAGCTGTGATGATGTAGCCCGATATCATCACAGCTTCAGAAACCTCTCAGCCAATCAGCCTCCTGCATTTACGATCTCCAGTTCATAATTGTTAATAACTGTGATTCCATGTATCTAATATCTAGAGTTATACATTTGGTTCAATGGTTATTTAAGTTTTATAGGTACTAATTATAGGGTGGTTCCTAAACTTTAGGTTACTGTTCTTAGAAATAATATGAAAAGCTTTATTGTTCAACAATGTCTTTAAACACTCATACCATTAAAATAGTGTCCTGGAACATTCAAGGGTGTAACAACCCAATGAAAAGGGACTAAAGTCCTGGTCTGTCTCGAATCCTTGAAAGCAGGCATAAGTCTTTTTACAGGAAATGCATTTAACAACCGAAGAAATAGTTAAACTTAAAAAAATCATGGGTAGTGATGGTCTGCGGCAGCTCATTTATTTCAAAGAGCAAAGGAGTGTGTATACTGTTTCAGAAAAATTTAAATGTGGTAGTTGATTCTACCACTACTGACACCGAAGGAAGATTTCTCATAGTTAATGTTAGGATTGAGGGCAGGAAAATATCTCTGGTGAATGTTTATGTTCCAGATTGTAATCATTCAGCATTCTATGCTGACCTAGAGGAAATGATCAGCAAACATGCTCATGGTAACTTGATTCTTGCAGAGGACATGCATACGGTTGCTGATGTATATACTGATACTACAAGTGCCAACCCACTAGATCATTCTAACTTCACCAAAGACATGAACAGGTTATGTAAGGAGTTTGGACTAGTGGATGTATGGAGAGTCATGTACCTGAAAGGCAGAAACTACACCTTTCATTCAAACAGACATGGGTCGTCCAGGAGACTGGACTATATATTCCTTACTAAGTCTGTAATGCCAGGCCTCACTACAAGCCACATAGGAAATACAGTCATTCTGGACCACGCTGGAAATTCAGTAGTAGCTTGTTGAACTACAGTGACTTTCCAGGATGTCTTACAGAAGAGATTAAAATATTCTTCCAGATAAATGAAAATGAGGAAATCACAACACATTCTGTGGGATGCATTTAAAGCCTATGTAAAGGGACGTATAATTTATTTTTCTTCTCACAGGAAGAAGCTTAGGGAAATGGAATTAAAACATTTAGACAAAGAACTAAAAACAAAAGAAGTATTATTTATCTCCACAGGGGCCAACAATCTCATTTTGCATAGAGAGATCATAAATATTAAGTTTGAAATCAATACTATATTTCACCACAAAGTGGACTATTCTTCCATCTTAAACAGGCATATTGGGAGGCCAGGGAAGCACAAGGGAAGTTATTGGCCCATAAACTCCGAAAACTGTCAAAAGTCATCAAAGTTGATTTGATAAAAAACAAACAGGGCATGCTGGTTCACACGTCCAGCTTTGGTTATTGGATGAGTTCAGAGACTTTTATACCTCATTATATGAGTGTGAATGCCAGTCCAGCCAGCTGATCTGGACTGGCTTTTATAAAACAGTCACTTGTCAGTAGTCTTGGAACAAGACAAAGCTAACTTAAACAAACCAATTATACAAGAGGGAATTGGTAAGGCCATTTTGTCCCTTCACTCCTCTAAGGTGCCTGGCCCTGGTGAGCTAACCAGGGCATTTCATACGGCTCCCAGTCAGCTGATTGTTCAGTTCCTTCACAGAGTTTTCTGCAATGCAGCTGAAGTTGCTTCTTTACCCCTACTATGAGAGAAGCCTCAATAGTGGTTTTGCCAAAGATAAGGATACCACATTGTGCAAGCACTATCGTCCAGTATCACTCATTAACGTAGACTGTAAACTACTGGATAAGATCATGGCCACTAGGCTGAATTCATAGAAACATAGACTTTAATGGCAGATAACGACCGCTTAGCCCACCTAGTCTGCCCATTTCCCTATCTATTGGATAAGCTGCAGATTCTAGCTAACCAGCAGCCTACTTCCTCCTACCCCCCACTAGAATTGCCTTATGGCTGTCCCATGCATTCTTGAATTCCTCCACTGTTTTTGACCCCACAACCTCCTCAGGAAGGCTGTTCCATGCATCCACCGCTCTCTCCATGAAAAAATAGTTCCTCACTTTGCCCCTGAGCCACCCCCCTCTTTTTTTTTTCCAATTGTTTAACCAGGAGAGACACACTAAGCTGAAAGCTTGTTACAGGTGTGACCTGGGAGCACAGGGAAATTAGGTTACGTACTCAGGGTCACACAGTATGCAAGTGGGGATTCAAACCCAGGTCTCCAGATTTGTATTTCAGAGTCTTAAACCACACGCTACTGCCTCTATCTTCAAATTGTGCCCCTTGTTCTTGCACATCTCTTTTTCTGAAAGATGCTATCCTCTTGGACTTTGCTGATTCCCTTGAGGTACTCAAAAGTTTCTATCATGTCCCCCCCCCTTTCCTCGAGGATATACATATTAAGCTCCTTAAGTCTCTCTCTTGATATGTCTTCTGGTGCAAACCCTGTACCATTTTAGTTGCTCTCCTCTGGACTGCCTCTATTCTGTCTATGTCCTTGCAGAGATGGGTCTCCAGAACTGCACAAAGTAGTCCAGATGGGGTTTCACCAACAGTCTGTACAGAGGGACAACAACTTCCTGTTTTCTACTGGTGATGCCTCTTCCTATGCATCCCAGTATACCCCCAGTCCTCCTTACTGCTCTCTCTCATTGTTTGCTTACTTTTAGGTCATCTGGCATGACTACCCCCAGGTCTCTTGCCATTTTTGTTGTTGTTGGAGCCCCCCTCCCCCACTGTGTACTCTTCTGCTGGGTTTTTGTTTCCCAGGTGCATTACTTGCAGATCTTTGTGTCATCTGCAAAGAGGCATACTTTCCCTTCCAGTCCCTCTGCAGTGTCACTTATAAAGACATTAAAGAGGTCCAGCCCCAGTACTGAAACCTGTGGTACCCTGCTAGTAACTCCCCTTTCTTCAGAGTGGACTCTGTTTATTATTACCTTCTATGTCCTGTTGTCTAGGCACTCTTTTACCCAGGGTACCACCCTGGGACCCACTCCCAGGCTGGATAACTTGTTTATTAATCTTTTGTGTGGGACTGTGTCAAATGCCTTGTTAAAGTCTAGGTAGGCCATGTACACAGCCCCTCCCTGGTCTACTACTTTAGTCACCCAGTCAAAGAAATCTATCAGATTCGTCTGGCATGACCTTCCTGCTGTGAATCCACGCTCCCTTGGTTCCTGTGCCCTGCTGGCTTCTAGGTACTTGACAATTCTTTCTTTCAGAATGATTTAATCATTTCCCCAACCACTAAGATCATACTAGCAGGTCTGTAATTTCCTACCTCTGTTTTGCTTCCACTTTTGTGAAGGGGAATCACATCCACCTTCCTCCAGTCCTCAGGTACCACACCATCCTCCCACGATTTGTTAAAAAGGGTAGTCAGTGGTGTCACTAGTTCTCCCCTTAGTTCTTTTAGAATTCTGGGGTGAATCTCATCAGGCCCCATTGCTTTGTCCACCTTCAGTTTTAGGAGTTATATCAGGGCCCAGTTATAACTCAGTTATACTTAAAATTGATACACCCTGATCAAGTGGTGTTTGTGACTGGCTGTCATAGTTCGGACTTGTTTAGGAAAATTATACATATCATACATGCGGCCAAAAGTAATCGTTCACTACCTACACTACTTTCCTTGGATGCCAACAAGGCATTCAACAGACTAGAATGGGGTATTTAAATAAAAACTTAGGAAAGTATAGTCTGGGGCCATATTTATGTAAATGGGTCCAGGTCTTGTACTCAGAAGTATATGTGAAAGTGAAAGTTAATGGTTTCTCCTCAAGCAAGCTTTCGGTTCACAGAGGTACTTGGCAAGGATGCCCTCTCTCGCCTCCTTTATTTGTATTGGCCTTGGAGCCTCTCCTTAATAAGATCTGGCCATCCACATCAATAACAGGCATAAAAATAGATAAAGACCAAAAGTTTTCAGCCTACGCAAATTATGTCATGCTTTATGTAACCAGCCCACAGACATCGATACCTCACTTAGTTTCCATTATTCAGGAATTTCCTATTGTGTTAGGGTTTATAATTAGTTTAGAAAAAATCAGAGGTCCTCCCCTTAACAGAAGGAATAGATACATTAATATTTATCAAGAATAAAATTGTAATTACATCACTGGGCATCAGGTTCCTAGGCGTAACTCTTTCTCCAGACATCTTGCAAATCATTTCCACAAATACTAATTCAGTTTTAGAAAAGATGGCATTAGATTTTGCATGATGGAGTCAAATGTTTCTTTCCTTTTGGGCAAATTTCTAGCATTCAATATTGTGGTGGCACCTAAAATGTATTATTTACTTCAACACCTTCCAGTACATATTTCAACCTTTTTTTAACAAAATCTACACCTTGGTTGCAAGGTTCATATGGGATAACAAACCTCTGCAGATTTCTCTGAACAAATTACAGCAACAAAAATCAAAATGTGGATTTGGCCTTTCAAATTTTAAACTTAGACGCAATACTTGTATAGCCGCACAATGTCTAATATCCTTTTGGTTAAACCACACTCAGGATATTCCAGGGTGGGTCCAAGTTGAAAAGGCTCTACTAAAAGGAAATCACCCTAGAGTGGCTTTATTTACAGGCTCAGTTAGGCTGTTTGATTCAAATCCCATATTACAGTATGTCAAGTTAATAACTTATGGAAAATAGTCCCAGCTGCCTTAGATCCAAGAAATTCCCCTTACTGTCCTTTATGAGGTAATCCTGAATTAAAAGTAGGCAATGCATGTCTTAATAGTTCCAGATGGAAAACAAAAGGAATAACGTTCTTAGATGACGTTATAGACCCTGCTTCCACTTCCTTGATGTAATTCTAACAGTTATTCCTTATGTTCAAACTCCCTGGAACTGTACTCCATAGCATCGGGGGAAAGGGGAGTGACCAGAGGGGTGCCACAGGGGTCCGTTCTGGGTCCTTTACTCTTCAATATTTTCATAAGTGACATCACTGATGGGCTGGGCGAGAAGGTGAGTCTGTTTGCAGATGACACAAAGATCTGCAACAGAATGGACACTGCTCAGGGAGTGGAACAAATGAAAAGTGACCTGCTCAAGCTAGAAAAATGGTCAAATATGTGGCAGTTCAAATTTAATGTAAAAGAAATGCAAAGCGATGCATCTGGGCAGGAGCAACCCAAGGGCAGCCTACTATCTTGGAGGGAAGCAGGTAACAGCCGCCAAACAGGAGCAGTATTTTGGGGTCATCATCTCTGATGACTTAAAAGTGGGCAGACAATGTGAAAAAGTGAGCAAAATACTGGGATGCATAGGAAGGGGCATCACAAGTAGAAAGAAACATAGAAACATAGACTTTGACAGCAGATAAGGACCACTTGGTCCACCCAGTCTGCCTATTTCCCTTCTTACTGGATAAGCTGCAGATTCTAGTTAACCAACAGCCTACTTCCTATAACCCCCCACTACAATTGCCTTATGTCTGTCCCATGCATGTTTGAATTCTTCCACTGTTTTAGACCCAACACCCTCCCCAGGAAGGCGATTCCATGCATCCACCACTCTCTGTGAAAAAACATTTCTGCACATTACCCCTGAGCCTTCCCCCCTCTATCTTTAAATTGAGTCCCCTTGTTCTTACAGATCTCTTTTTCTGAAAGATGCTACCCTCCTGGACTTTGTTGGTTCCCTTGAGGTACTTGAAAGTTTCTATCATGTCCCCCCTGTCCATCCTTTCATCAAGGGTATACATATTAAGCTTTCTCAGTCTCTCTCCATATGGTTTCTGATGCAGACCCTGCACCATTTTAGTTGCCCTCCTCTGGACTACTTCCATCCTGTTTATGTCCTTGCATAGATGGGGTCTCCAAAACTGCACACAGTATTCCAGATGGGGTCTCACCAACTGTCTGTACAGAGGGATAACTACTTCCCTTTTTCTACTTGAGATGCCTCTTCCTATGCATCCCAGTATCCCCCTGACTCTCCTTACTGACTTCTCAGATTGCTTCCCCACCTTTACATCATCTAATATGACTACCCCCAGGTTCCTTTCCATTTTTGTTGTTGTTAGTACCTCCCCTGCTATTGTTTGCTCTTCTCCTGGTTTTTGTTTCCCAGGTGCATTACTTTGCACTTCTTTGCATTGAATCTAAGTTGCCATATGTCTGACCATTCCTCCAACCTTGCCAAGTCCCTTCTCATCCTTTCTACCCCCCCTTGTGTATCAACTCTGTTACAGATCTTTGTGTCATCTGCAAAAAGGCATACCTTTCCTTCCAGACCCTCTGCAATGTCACCTGTAAAGATGTTAAAGAGGACTGGACCCAGTACTGAGTCCTGAGGTACTCCACTAGTAACCCCCATTTCTTCAGAATGTGTTCCATTCACTATTACCTTCTGTGTCCTGTTGTGCAGCCAGTTTGCTACCCAGGTTACCACCCTGGAACCCACTCCCAGGCTGGCTAACTTGATTATTACTCTTTTGTGCTCGACTGTGTCAAATGCCTTGCTAAAGTCTAGGTAGGCCATATCCACAGCCCTTCCCTGGTCTATTACTTTGGTCACCCAGTCAAAGAAATCAATTAGATTCATCTGACATGACCTTCCTGCTGTGAATCCATGCTGCTTTGGGTCCTGTGCCCCGCTGGCCTCTAGGTACTCAACAATTTTTTCTTTCAGAAAGGATTCCATCATTTTCCCTACCACTGAGGTCAAACTTACAGGTCTGTAGTTTCCTGCTTCTGCCTTGCTCCCACTTTTGTGAAGAGGAATCACATCTGCCCTCCTCCAGTCCTCAGGTACCACCCCATCCTCCCACGATTTGTTAAAAAGTGTGGTCAGTGGTGTCATTAGGTCCTCCTTTAGTTCTTTTAGGATTCTGGGGTGAATCCCATCAAGTCCCATTTCTTAGTCCACCTTCAGTTTTTGGAGTTCTTTCAGGACTCTTCCTTTGTAAAGGGACTGGTGTCAACCCCCCACCCAGAGTCCTTCTATTGCCTGGTTTAGGTAACTCCTCCTCATCTTCTTTTGTGAATACTGAGCAAAAGTATTCATTCAGTATCTCTGCTTTTTCACTGTCGCCTCTGCCCACCTCCCTCTCCTTTATTAATATTCACTATTCCTCCCTTAACCTTTCTATGCTCCCTAATGTACCTATAAAAGGTTTTATCCTCCTTCTTAACTGAGTTGGTTATTTTTTCCTCGGTTTGGGCCTTTGCTATTCTGACTGCCTTCCCCACTTCTTTCTGCTTTAATTGATACAGTTCCCTGTCGTGCTCCTTCTGTGATTCCCAATACTTTTTGCAGTCCAGAGGAGGACAACCAAAATGGTGCAGGGTCTGCATCAGAAACATATGAAGAGAGACTGAGAGAGCTTAATATGTATACCGTTGATGAAAGGAGGGATGGGGGGGACATGATAGAAACATTCAAGTACCTCTAGGGAATTAACAAAGTCCAGGAGGGTAGCATCTTTCAGAAAAAGAGATGTGTAAGGACAAGGGGGCACAATTTAAAGATAGAGGGGGTACGGCTCAGGGATAATGTGAGGAAATGTTTTTCACAGAGAGAGTGGTGGATGCATGGAACTGCCTTCCTGGGGGGTTGTTGGGTCTAAAACAGCGGGGGAATTCAAACATGCATGGGACAGACATAAGGCAATTGTAGTGGGGGATGCAGGAAATAGGCTGTTGGTTAACTAGAATCTGCAGCTTATCAAATAGGTAGGGAAATGAGCAGACTGGGTGGGCCAAGTGGTCCTTCTCTGCTGTCTAAGTCTATGTTTCTATATTTCCATATATGTATGAATGTATGTATATATATGTTTTATCCTTTTCTGAAGGATATCAGGATTGCTAATCCCTTTACAATGTTTTGATGTTATGTTTTATGGCATTTACATCAAGGAAATATGAATATCTGTATAGCATCTCCCATTACATATAGATGTGGAAATCTGGTTAATTGTATTGCTAATTTTAGTTATTATGTTTGTAAAGAAATGCTAAATGCAATAAAATCTGAATTATCAAAAAAAAAAGAAAATACTAGAAAAAACTATAAAATATGCACCATGACTGTACTTGACTGAGTTCTGGTAACTCACCTTAACAGAGTCAAAGACTCATATACTGTGCTGCAACCTCCACATCTCTTAAACGACTCACAGTGGCCTGAACAAAGCCTGTAGGTTAGTTACGGGTGCTGCATGCCTCACTCATACCTGTGAGTTATATGCTCAATCTGGCTGGCTCCGACTAAGTAACAGGATCAAATATCAAACCTGCCTCCTGTCCAAAAATGATCTACTTGGATTACTACCCCCAAGCATTGGTTGCCTGCTAAACAAATCCCCTAAGACCCAACACACACATACCTCAGTTTCTGACCTCCTTCTAGTACCCCACTGTCGGACTGCTCAATACCAGCGATCCTTTCAATACAGAGCCCCCCTGTGGTTTAATAATCTAAGCAACCAACTGAGCAGTCTTTCTAGTCTGTCCCAATATAAACTTATGCTTCGTCAGCATCTCCTATCCGAAAGCACTTGTGACTGTTGCACCTAGTTTCCCACCTCTGCAGACACCCTTATATCACTTTTTCACTCTCTGAGGCTCTTACTTGGCTTCCTGTTTTGTTTTACCTCTCCTGACAGAACAGTTTCCCCTTTCCCCCTGCCACCTCCTCCCTCACCTCGCCCCCTCCTTGCTCTTATCCCACTGACCCCCCCCTTCCTGGACCTACCAGGCCCTCTAGTCCCCACTCTCCCTTATCTTCTTACCCTTCATCCACCCTCCTTTCCCCTTTACCCCTTCTGCCACCTTAGCCTCCCCCTCCTCACCTTATGACAAGGCCTCTGGCTGCCATATTTTCTTTTCCTTCTCTATCTGGATTCTGCCCTCTCACCTCCCCTACCCCTTCCTTACTCTACCCCTTCCCTCCCACCTCTGATAAGCAGTGTTGCTTCAAATGTTCCTTATGGTTTTCTATGCTTGCTTGTAATCTTGAGTGTGTAGCACTGTTCCCACTTAGTTACCAGTTGACTTGCTGTGCTTCGATGATACCATGAGTGTTGTCTGTACCTCCATTGATACCATGAATGTTTTCTATAGCTCCCAACCTTATTGTAACCCTTTCCTTTGACATGGAACCTTTGTAAATGAGCTGCCCCTAGCTCAAAGGTATTTGTAATCTGAGATTTAAATAAATAAATAAAAAATGAGTACTGTCAGACTCCCTTAATGACCACTGAATGCTTGTGGGAAGGTAAATCCATCCCAATTTCCTAAAGGAAACAACCAATGAGCTATTAAGCCACCACTAACACATGAATGCATTATTATGGGAAGGGAATATAATCCCAGAATAGAAAGATGCTACGGTAACACCAATACATAAATCCGGTAGCAAGAGTAATGTAGCTAATTACCAACCTATCAGCCTAACCTCAATGGTATGTAAACTGCTTGAAAAACTAATCCAAAAACGTAAAATGGAACATACTGAACATGGTAAACAACAAGACCTAACATGACATGGATCTGTAGTTGGTAGATCTTGTCTGACAAACCTACTTAACTTCTTTGAACTGGTGAGCAGAGCGCTGGACAGAGGCCTTCCCATAGACATTGTATTTTTGGATTTCTCCAAAACGTTTGATACCATTTCACGTAGCATCCTGATTCACCAACTGTCTAAACTTTATTTACATAACAACATAATAAACTGGATAACATTATGGCTGGATAGCAGATGACAGAGAGTTGAAGTAAAAGGCAATAAATCTACCTGGGGCCTAGTAGCAAGTGGGGTTCCGAAGGGTTCAGTGCTGGGTGTCACAAACCCACTCAACAGATCAGGCCCTCTGCTCCCACAGTGCCAACCTCCAAGCGCAGTATTGTGAACAGGTAACAGAACAGGGTAACCCTCCTGTCTGCTTGTGGGTCCAAATCACCTTTAGTCTCAGGTTCTGGGGGAATTCAAACTGTGAACCTTATGCTAGCATACCCAAATGTACAGACTCAGATAATCTGCTTTTCAGGAGATTGCCAGATATCTTTCACCTAAGGGCACCTAACCAGGTATCCAAAATGAATATTTAAAACTCTATAAAAGACCTTAGGTATAGTCTTACCTTTCCCAGTTTAGTACACGATTGAGCTTTGAACAGTTTTAGTCAGTCTTAACTGTCTATATGTCACATGCAAAAGAAAGAACTTTGAAGACCCAGGCAGTCTCTTTAAAATATGTAAAATGTAAGCAAAGAACCATATATCACAAAGCATACAATCACTAAAAAGAACAAGGTTAAAATACAAACGTAAACTCCTACCACAATACAATTAGACTTTCCTATCTAATGTATTACCTTCTTACAGTGCTTATAGTTAGTTCTTGTTTCTGAGAGCCCACAGAGAAAATGTGTGTCAGTGGAAATACAGAATACAGTTTAAACCCTGTGTCTCCACCCTTCTATGATGCCATCTAGTTCCTCATTTTAGAATATAAAAATTATACCAAACAAGATGTCCTATCAGGAGGTATATTAAATAAGGTGACATCAGCAAAACTCATTTCCCAATATGACTCCTTAATTAGCATCCCCCTCTTTGATCTCGAGCAGATCTTCTTTTCTCCAGGATCAAAGGATTTTATATAACTTTAGCACCATAATGGGAACATGTTTTTCCTCTAAGACATCATAAAAGTTTACGAATCCTATACCCTGGCAGCTGGTCAGCGCCAATTAAGTCAGATAAACAGGAGACCCTTAATTAAGACTCTCTAGTCCTTTTAATTACCTCCTGGTTTCAGATTAATACATCCTGTAGTCTCACTAAAACCTAACCCATGGCACAGTTGCCTTATGGAGACAATCACACACTATATTTTTAGATTACAAAATCATAGAACAATTATAACCAGCTGGCCAAGCGTTACAATCCTCCCCACCTAGACTGAATTTGGGGGCTCTATCCCCAGCATGGGATGAGCTTCCCAAACCAGTTCATTCCTCATAAATACGTGATACACCATTGCTGTTCTGATTGGTTGCTCCAGCCCTATGTAAGATTGTCATGTTATGCCCTTGTAAGGCAAGACTCCATCTTAACAATCTACCATTAGTTTTTCCCATTAGCGTCAGCCAAACCAGGGGGTTGTGGTCAGTTTGTACCTCAAAATGCTGCCCATATATGTATGGTTCTAATGTCTTTAGGGCCCACACTATGGCAAGACACTTCTTTTCCACAGTAGAGTAAGTCTGCTCCCTGGGAAGTAACTTTTTACTCGGGTACACTACCAGGTGATCTTTCCCTTGGTTGGATATCTGACTCAGTACTGTCCGAATACCCATGTCTGAAGCATCAGTCTGAACTATAAAGGGCCTGTTATAGTCAGGACTTGTCAACACAGGAGCACTGCACAGTGCCTCCTTCAATCTGGTAAAGGCTTTTTCACAGGCTGGTTCCCAGGTAATTTTCTTAGGCATCCTTTTCTTTACCAAGTCAGATAGGGGAGCAGCCAGAGCACTGTAATTGGGTACACATTTCCTATAGTACTCCGCTGACCCTAGAAAACCCCTGACCTACTTCTGCATTTCTGGTCTGGGCCATGCCTTGATCGTCTCTATTTTTCTTTGGTTAGGATGGAGCTGTCCTCGGCCTTCCACATGCCCGAGGATTGCCACTTCTCTCATGGCTACCTGGCACTTCTCATCTTAGACAGTGAGCCTGGCCCTCTGTATCCTGCCCAGCACTTCCCTAAGGTGAGACAGGTATTCCTCCCAGCTGGTACTAAAGATGGAAAAGTCATCCAGGTACACCACAGTGTACTCCTCAGCACCATTTAACACCTGGTTCACCAATCTTTGGAAAGTGGCGTGGATGTTCTTCATTCGGAAAGGCATTACTTTAAATTCAAATAATCCTATCAGAGTGATGAAGGCCAACCTCTCTCTAGCTCTGTCCATTAACTCTACCTGCCAATACCCCTTGGTCAGGTCAATAGTCATAAGGTAGGTCGCCCCTTCCAACTTATCCAGAAGTTCATCCATCCAGGGCATCGGGTGGGCATCTGACTTCGTGAGTGCATTCAGTCCATGATAGTCCACACAGAAATGAGTAGAGCAATCTGACTTGGGCACAAGAACTACAGGTGAGGTCCAGGGGCTGTGGGATCTCTGGATTATTCCTAAATCCAGCATTTCCTCCACCTCCCTCCTAATGTCCTTTGGGACAGCCTCTGACACCTGATATGGTGTCTGCCATATGGGCGTCTGTGTCCCTGTCTCCACATCATGTGTCGCTAAGGGGGTTAGTCCAGGCTTGGTGCTAAACAGTGGGGCAAAGTTTGCTAAAACCTCTCTTACTTTCTGGATCTTGTCTGGGGCCAGCTGGGGTGACAGTTTAACTGCTTCCACAGAGGACTCCTGCTTGCTTTCTTCCAGCAAGTCCAGAAAGGGGTCTCCTTCATCCGTCCCTTCCCCAGGACAACATGTTGCAAACACCATGTCAGCCCTATTAGCATATGGCTTCATCATGTTGACATGGTACATTCTTTCTGTCTGCCTTCTGCCAGGTAACTTATGATATAGTTTATGTCATTTAGCTTCCTAACTACTTTGTACGGTCCTGCCCACTCAGCCTGCAGCTTGTCTTTCTGGATCGGAATAAGGACTATGACTTCCTGACCCACTCTGTACAAGCGAGCTCTGGCTCTGCGGTCATACCACACTTTTTGTTTCCATTGGGCAGCTTCCAGGTTGCTCTGGGCTGTTCCCATAAGCTCCTTCAGCCTTTCCCCAAACCTAAGGATGTAATCCATTATGGGAGTTCCCTGGGTGGCGTGTTTACCTTCCCAGTCCTCCCAGATCAAGTCTAGTGACCCACGTACCCAGCGTCTATATAAGAGCTCGAGGGGGGGGAATCCTGTAGACTCTTGGGGCACCTCCCGCTATGCAAACAACAGGTGGGGAAGGTATTTCTCCCAGCCCCTCCCATGCTGTTCAGCAATAGCTCAGAGCATAGACTTCAGGGTACCATTTAATCTTTCCAAAAACCCATTGGCTTGTGGGTGATATGGTGTTGTGCATCTCTGCACCACTCCACACATCTCCAACAAACATTTCATCAGGACTGACATGAAGGAACCCCCTTAATCGGTGATAACCTCCTGCGGAAACCCAACACGAGAGAAAATCCCAAGTAAGGCATCTGCCACTTTGTCTGTCCTCAGTGATGATAGGGCAACTGCCTCTGGATACTGGGTGGCATAATCCACCATAGTCAGGATGAACCTCTTCCCAGAGGAGCTGGGGGTATTTAAAGGCCCCACAATATCCATTCCCACCCTCTGGAATGGCTCCTTTACTCTGGGCAATGGAATCAGGATGGCTTGGGTTTTCTTCCCTGCCTTCCCTATTTCTTGGCACCAGTGATAAGACCTGCAATACTCCTTCACCTGCTGGATGAAGTTGGGCCAATAGAAATTCTGGGCCAACCGCTGCATAGTTCGCGCGATTCCCAGATGACCTGTCAAGGGAATATCATGTGCAATCTTGAGCAACTGCTCATGATACCCTTGGGGAACGACAAGCTGCCTGCCTATCACCCCTCCTTCTGTCAGCACAGCCTGAGTAAACATCAGTCCATTTTCCCAATAAACCTCATGTTTACCGTCACCTCCTTGTGCACTGTCAGAGTCTGCCCAAGCCCTCAGCTTCTCTAGACTAGGGTCACTTTTCTGAGCAGCTGCAAACTCCTTACACATTCCCAAGGTATGGGATAGGTATCCTTCAGTCTCTAAACTAGGGTCCCTAGCAATAACATCAGGGCACTCAGGATCACTGTCATCCCTAACCCTCTGACAATGGCTCACCCCTCCTTCTTCGGAGTAACCCTCCATAGCTGTGTGGTTAACTGCTACTGGGGAAGTATCTACCCCCTTTTCATTAGTCTCCATATTAGGAGACACAGGCTGGGGAACCAGCCTCCCAGTGGTGTCCACAATGGTTTCTGTGGGGTCCCAGAACTACAATTTTCCCTTCTGTCTGGCAATATGCCCAGTTTCTTTACACAACCAACATTCATTTATTTTTTCAGTGAAATCTTTTCTTTGAAACCTAGGGCTAACTGGTTTTGGTGGAGGCAGTAGGGGTTTTAGTTGCCCTGAAGGTGTGTTTTTCCCATTCTGCACTGCCACATCCACTCCATTCACTCTCAGAGCTGGTCTGTTCTTGGTATAGCAGTCCGAGAGTTCGACAGCCTCTTGCACTGTTTTGGGATTGCAGTCCTCCAGCCAGGTTTCCAGCTCTGCTAGGCATGCCCCCAAAAAACTGCTCTAACAATATTGCTTTTTCAATTTTATCCACAGAGTTTGCTTCAATTCCTTCCCACCAACATTTTAAAAACTGACATTTTTTCATGGCTAGTTCCTCATAGCTTATGTCAGGGTTTCTTCTGAGCTTACATAATTTAGCTCTGTATGCTTCAGCAGTTAAATCAAACTTTTTTAACAGTGATGCTTTAAGTTTACCGTAATCATTACTGTCCTCATTGTCCATGTGACCCAATGCATCCCGAGCTTTCCCAGTAAGTAGCGGGGATAGCTGGAAGCTCCAGAACCCTCTAGGAATTTTAGCCTGAATACAAACTTTTTCAAAGGAATTTAAAAAGGCATCCATATCCTCCCCTCTTTAAATTTAGTTATCAATTTGGAATTCAATTCGTAACCCAGTCCTGTAGTTTCAGTTAAACCCAAACCACTTACCTGCTCTGGTGTGGGTGGTTGGAGTCGTAGCTTCTCCAGTTCATGTCACCTCTGGCGCTCATGCTCCTCACCGTCCACCTCTCACTGTTCACAGTCCGCCTCTCGCTGTTCTCGTTGGAACTCCAGCTCCATTTTGCACAGCTCAGTCTGCAGCCTGAGTGCTTATGGCTCCAGAATGCTGGTGACCTTCCCCTGCTGCTGTGGCCCTTCACTGGCACTGGCCCTGCTGTCATCCTCATCGGATCTGGACACTGCACTGGCCGTTAGCCCTTCCATGTTCAAAGTTTTGTCTTTTACAGTCACGGTCAGTGACTCAATGCTGTGGGTATCTGCTGCCATCAGAACATCCACAAGGTTCTGCTTGGTGGCTCTCTCCTCATACAGGACTCCTCTGTCCTTGCACAACTGCCTCAAGTAGTCTACAGTGTGCCTGCTGTAGTTTGAAGTCATCTTCTTCCCTAACTATGGCTTCTCTAACTTGCACTTTAGAAAAAAAATAAAACAGGTAGGAACTTGGCTGTAAGGCAAATAATATAGCTTTGTTTCCTTTATAAAAATATATCACTGCCTTATTTTGCAAGTGAGCTGTACAGTATCAAGCCGACACACTGAACAATTAAAGCTTGTTTTACCAAATGTATCTACACCACTGCCAACCAATCTGTCACAAACCCACTCAGCTCTTCAGGCCCCTCTGCTCCCACAGTGCCAACCTCTGAGTGCAATATTGTGAACAGGTAACAGAACAGGGTAACCCTCCTGTCTGCTTGTGGGTCCAAATCACCATTAGTCTCAAGTTCTGGGGAGATTCAAACTGTGAACCTTATCTTATTGTATCCAAATGTACAGGCTCAGATAATCTGCTCTTCAGAATATGCCAGATAACTTTCACCTAAGGGCACCTAACCAGGTATCCAAAATAAACCCTTAAAACTTTATAAAAGACCTTAGGTATATTCTTACATTTTTTCCAGTTTAGTACACCATCAAGCTTTGAACAGTTTTAGTCAGTCTTAACCGTCTAAACATCACATGCAAAAGAAAGAACTTCAAAGACCCAGGCAGTCTCTTTAAAATAAGAGGTTTACTTAACAATGGATAAAAATATGTAAAATGTAAACAAAGAACCATATATGACAAAGCATACAATCACTAAAAAGAACAAGGTTAAAGTACAAACATAAACTCCTACCACAATACAATTAGACTTTCCTATCTAATGTATTACCTTCTTACAGTGTTTATAGTTAGTTCTTGTTTCTAAGAGCCCACAAAGAAAATGGGTGTCAGTGGAAATACAGAATACAGTTTAAACCCTGTGTCTCCACCCCTTCTATGATGCCATCTAGCTCCTCCTTTTAGAATATAAAAATTATACCAAACAAGGTGTACTATCAGGAGGTATATTAAATAAGGTGACATCAGCAAAAACTAATTTCCCAATATGACTCCTTAATTAACATCCTCCTCTTTGATCTTGAGCAGATCCTCTTTTCTCCAGGATCAAAGGATTTTATATAACTTTAGCACCATGATGGGAACATGTTTTTCCTCTAAGACATCATAAAAGTTTACGAGCCCTATATCCTAGCAACTGGTCAGCGCCAATTAAGTCAGATAAACAGGAGACCCTTAATTAAGACTCTCTAGTCTTTTTAATTACCTCCTGGTTTCAGGTTAGTACATCCTGTATTCTCACTAAAACCTGACCCATGGCACAGCTGCCTTATGGAGACAATCACACACTATATTTTTAGATTACAAAATCATAGAACAATCATAACCAGCTTTCCAAGCATTACATTGGGACCCACACTTTTTAACATTTTGATTTCCACCATGCAGACTCCGAACAATGCATGGATGTCAAAGTATGCTGATGATTGCAAGATTGGTTGCATTGTGAACAACTCACAGGCCACAGTCGATTTTCAGGAGAACATTTACACATTAGAGAAGTGGTCACAGGACAACAAATTGACCTTTAAAGAAACAAAATGTAAAGTTATGCACCTGGGAAAAATTATCCCTGTAAGGTATATAGATTAAATGCCGTAATCCTACAGGAAACAACCAGTGAAAAGGATTTGGTAGTAATGATAGATAACAACCTAACTTTTGACATACACACACAGGCAATAGTCAAGAAGTGAAATAATATTGCATCTTGCATTTTTAAAAATATTAAAAATAGAGACCCAAGTGTAATAGTTCCTCTGTACACAAGCTTGGTAAGGCCACATCTGGACTATTGTGCATCTTTATGCGCTCCAATCACAATAAAGGGCAAAAAAATGACTGAAGGCATCCAAAGATGTATAGCAAAGAGAATTGCCAACATGAGATATCTAGAATATGAGGACAGGCTTTAAAAATTAGGCTTGTATTCTATTCATCATAGAATCCTTAGGGGTGATCTCTGCCTGACCTTCAGTGCTGTCCAAAGTGAATTTTTAAGGGAAACCATAGCTTTAGGAAAACACTGGAATAACTAACACAAGAACACACAAATATAAATTAAAAGCAAACATATTTAGAACACATAAGAGAAGTAAGTGGTATACCCAATGAATAATCACTTCATGGAATACACTTCCAAATCACATAGTGGAAAGTAAAAATATGAATACATTTGAAAAAAACTTAGATGACCACATGAGTGATATCAAATTCTTCTTCCACCAACAGCACAGGGTGACAAGTTTACAAAAGTCCATGGCCTTCTGAATTCATTCTAAATGGTACTAAACTATGAAACTATGAAAGGCTCAAGACCCTCACCGATCCACCACTATCCATGTCCTAAGGAAAACTATGGTGTCTCAATTCAAGACTCACTTGGCTCAAACTGACTGGTGCTTCCTTGATGTCACCCAGATAACCCAGGATAGAAAGATAACCCTTGGTCTTTCTCCTTCTGCCGCCCAATATCTCCTCACCCTTGCAGCCACCCCTCAGGCACTAGATGCTCCTCTAAGGCCCCCCTTCCTAGTCCCCTTCTGTAGAACTGCTCTGGGGCAGAGTGCATTTATGTACAAGACTCCTATATGGTTAATTGACCTGCCTGCTGAGGTATTTTCTGTTAGTAAGATTTACCCCTTTAAACTTAAACTCTGGCAGCACCTCCTTGCTTTAAACAGCTGTGGTTGCTCATAGCCCAACCCCCACCCATTTGTTCGTTACTGCCTGTCTACCTTAAAATGAACTATCTTGTGACAATGTCTCCCTTAGACAGATCCTACCCCTTTTCCTCCCGTACCTCCCTCTATCTCTCCTATCCCTGTTCCACATCCTCTATTGCTCCTCTCCTTGTTCTCTGTCACTCCCTCCCCATCCCCTCCTCATCACACCTTTCTATCTCCACTGCGCCCCCTTCTGCTACTGTTGTACCTTCTACTAGGGTATTCATTGTTACTCTGTGTGGTCCCCACAATTGTAACCATCTTTGTCTATGTCCTCTTCCTCCTTAGTTCCTCTTGTCCTTTATTCACATCCCCCTAATTTCTGGGTTCCTCTATAGCAAACACGCATCCCATTTTGCTTTTGTTATTTCCCAGTTTTGCATTGCTTGTTAATTTTTTGTTACTACTTCGCTTTTGTACTTACATCTTGGAATGAATTATCACAAGCAACAATAGATAGTCCAAACATGGAAATAATTAAAACAAGATTGGACTTGGAATTTAAATCAAGTGTTACTGAATTTTGATAATTTAAAATTGGTATAAGGCAAGATATAAGGATTAATATCCATAAATGCGTGAATTTTTCCTATGAATCCTATGAATTTGTTCTCAGACATTGCCATACGGAGCCTCCCCCAGGCCATGGAAAAGATTTTGATGACCCCCCCAAAATATACTAAAATATTCTTGGGCCTCTACACAAAAACATAGCATATTTTGTAGAGTACTTCAGAAGTAATGTGAAACTCCTTTGAGTAGTTGGCTCTCATGTTATTCAGCTTATTGTGCCCCCCCTTGTAACCCACTCCCCAGATAAGCCTACTTCCTCTGCTATTTGGACTCTCAAACCATTATTAACCCATCTTGCTAACCCTTCATGGGTCAGATTGCTTTCTCTGTTTCCCTCTTTCTTTAATAACTTCCCACTGCCTCTGCCTCTTTCCCTTCTACCCTGCTCTTAAACTCTCAGGGATTATTTTTCTCCCTCCTGCTTTTGCTCCTAGTACCTCTCTGCTCACCCATTGTATATGAGTTGTTCTGCCACCAGTCTATTTGGTCAATTGTTCATTGTTCCTATTTGCTGTATTGTTCATTTTGTTTTGCTTGAGGTTTTGCAGTTACCCGTTTGAACTGTATTCACTTCCTTCCTTCCTTCCTTCGCCAGGGATACCTGAAATGAGCCTTGGCTCAGTGTGCCTTTCCTGGCATCGATTTGTAAATAGAGAGATAAATTCACCCACTATTATCATTCTTTCAGTTTTCTTTATTCCTTCGCACAAAATATCTAAAACTCAAAATTTAAATACAGGACTTTTTCTAAACTAGCTTGAGCCTCCCCTGGAACAGACTGGGACTTCCACAGGGAGACTGCTGGCCTCACTGTTTGAGTAACCCTCTTCTAGATGATACACTATCACCTGCCCCTCATGTGGAATGCCCAGTAACTACAGTCAACATATGGTTGTGAGCCCTGTGTACTGTATAAATCAGATCAAGCTCCCTGCTGATGCCAGAGACCCAGTACTGAAACTAACGGGTGTTTGCTCACCCTAACTGGGTTTTGTGCTGGTTTGTGGGTGTGGTGTATATTCAGAGACCCCTACAGTGTAGGCAAGACCCAGTATACTTGAGTGCTCATATAATGCTGTGCCCCTGCAAATGAGGGGATCCCCCTGCATAGGGGAGCAGTGGCAAATTCAGAGGGCTGCATCACTGTTAACTGGCACCTATTGAGGTGCTATTTATTGCCTTTGGAAACCTAGACTTAATTGGGCACAATGGCCTGGTGACTGGTTGGAAGTATAGCTGCCTGCCCCCTACCATCTGAACCCTGGCCAGGTCCATTAATGGATGCCCTGGTGTCTAGTGGCACCTCACAATCTGAACACCTGTTCCAGTAGTGTACATGTCCTTCCTGGTGTCTGGTGGCACCCCACACTCTGAACACCTGTTCCAGTAGTGTACATGTCCTCCCTGGTGTCTGGTGGCACCCCACACTCTGAACACCTGTTCCAGTAGTGTACATGTCTTCCACAGTGTCTGGTGGCACCCAACCCCGATCCACCATTCTGAAACAGGGACAGTCTGCCATAGTGTCTAGTGGTAGCCCCAGCCCTTGAACTCCCATCCCTGACATGCAGAGCTATACCTTGATGGCCAGGGGTACCCTCCCACCCCCTGAATGCCTCAGTCCAACATGCAGAAGTATGCCCTGGTGGCCAGCAGTACCCTCCCACCCCTGAATGCCTCTCCCCCACATGCAGAGGTATGCCCTGGTGGCCAGTGGTACCCTCCCACCCACTGACTACCTCCCCCCAACATGCAGAAGTATGCCCTGGTGGCCAGCAGTACCCTCCTACCCCTGAATGCCTCTCTCCCACATGCAGAGGTATGCCCCGGTGGTCAGCAGTACCTGTGCACTCCCTGAATGCCTCTCCCCAACATACAGAGGTATGCCCTGGTGGCCTGCAGTACCCTTGCACCCCCTGAATTCCTCTCCCCAACATGTAGAGGAATGCCCTGGTGGCCAGTGGTACTCTTGCATCCCCTGAATGCCTCTCCCCCACATGCAGAGGTATGCTCTGGTGGCAAGCGCTACCCTTGCACCCCTAAATGCCTCCCCCCCACATGCAGAAGTATGCCCTGGTGGCCAGCAGTACACTTGCACCCCCTGAATGCCTCTCTCCAACATGCAGAGGTATGCCCTGGTGGTCAGCGATACCCTTGCACTCCTTGAATGCCTCTCCCCAACATACAGAGGTATGCCCTGGTGGCCAGCGGTACACTCCCACCCCTGAATGCCTCCCCCAACATACAGAGGTATGCCCTGGTGGCCAGCGGTACCCTCCCACCCCTGAATGCCTCTCCCCAACATGCAAGGTATGCCCCAGTGGTCAGTGGTACCCTCCCACCCCCTGAATGCCTCTCCCTAACATACAGAGGTATGCCCTGGTGGCCAGCGGTACCCTTTCACTCCCTGAATGCCTCTCCCCAACATACAGAGGTATGCCCTGGTGGCCAGTGGTACCCTTGCACTCCCTGAATGCCTCCCCCCAACATACAGAGGTATGCCCTGGTGGCCAGTGGTACCCTGGCACTCCCTGAATTCCTCTCCCCAACATGTAGAGGAATGCCTTGGAGGCCAGTGGTACACTCCCACCCCCTGAATGCCTCTCCCCAACATACAGAGGTATGCCCTGGTGGCCAGCGATACCCTCCCACCCTGAATGCCTCTCCCCAACATGCAGAGGTATGCCCTGGTGGCCAGCGGTACCCTTGCACCCCTTGAATGCCTCTCCCCAACATGCAGAGGTATTCCCTGCTGGCCAGAGGTACCCTTGCACCCCCTGAATGCCTCCCCCAACATACAGAGGTATGCCCTGGTGGCCAGCGGTACCCTTGCACTCCCTAAATGCCTCTCCCCAACATGCAGAGGTATGCCCTGGTGGCCAGCGGTACCTTTGTACCCCTTGAATGCCTTTACCCAACATACAGAGGTATGCCCTGGTGGCCAGCGATACCCTCGTACCCCCTAAATGCCTCTCCCCCATGCAGAGGTATGCCCTGGTAGCCAGCGGTACCCTTGCACTTTAATTGCCTCCTCCTCCATATGCAGAGGTATGCCCTGGTGGCCAGCAGTACCTTGTACCCCCAAATGCCTCCCCCAACATGCAGAGGTATGCCCTGGTGGCCAGTGGTACCCTTGTACCCCTAAATGCCTCCCCAACATGTAGAGGTATGCCCTGGTGGCCAGGAGTACTCTCGCACCCCTAAATGCTCTCCCCAACATGCAGAGGTATGCCCTGGTGGCCAGGGAGTACCCTTGCCCCCAAATGCATCTCCTCAACATGCAGAGCTATGCCTATTGGCTAGTGGTTCCCTTCACCCACAGAGCACCTGTTCCAGTGCTACCCTGAGTCCTCTGTTGCTAGCAGCCCACCCACTCCAGCCCCTAGCCTGTACAGTCCTTCACTTCCCAGGCATCCTGTAGCACTCCCCCAGTTTCCAGTCCCCATATCAGAGTGATCCTTGGTGTCCACTAGTACTGTCCAGTTAGCAGTCACCAGCTAAACTGGCAAATGATGGCAGTTCAGCTGCTGCACCCCTCTCTGCACACAGCACAGAACCCAGCCACCCTCCCTGGACTTATGATGGTAGAGCTGTGCGGGAAGCCCAATGCTGTGACCAGCACAGCCCTCATCACACCTCCTTTACCCGCAGAAGTATGGGATGATAGGGATCACATGCACAGTATGGGTAGGAGGCAAGAAAATGTAGGAACATGTTACCAGTACACTGTGTAGAAAGCACACACAGCTGTGGTTGGCTGTCATGCACTACAGAGACCCTAAAGGTGAATGTATCCATTGGGGCAAGGTTGCAAGTACCATTGCAGCAGATCATTGAAAACCACAGAGGTCGTCCCCACCCCACCCAAGCTCCAGGTACAGTCTTCTGGGTCTCTGCTACTACTGTTGACAGCTGGATAGAGATGGTGTGAACAGTGGCTGGACAGAAGTGATGCTGCAACCTATACTACAAGTCATTCCATGCAGCCTAAGGATGCACTGCCATCTCCATGGCAACACCAAGTCCTGAAGCTGTGTGATGCACACATTCCTTCCCCTCACTGAGAATAACAGTTACGAGTGTATAATGCTGGAGCAGTGTGTGTCCATCAAAGTCTCCAATGAAGAATACCAGATCTGTCCCGGCCAGTCCACAGTACTACACACATATTACCATAGCGAATGTGTCCTGTGTAGTGTAAACTGGACAGGCTGGGATGGATCTGGTATTCTTCATTCATCAACAGGAACATGTTAGAAACTTTCAAGGAGTCTGGGGATTTGGGCTGGGTGGTGTGATGGGTGCTCACAGAGGGTGGTGGGGTAGCTGAACTGCAATCATTCACCAGTCCAGTTGATGACCAGCAGTTGGGAGAGTACTGCTGAACACCAGAGTGTGCTCTGATGCATGAGTCAGGATCTGTGGGGATACCACTGGAAGCCTGATGGGTAGGAGACTGTACAGGCTGGGGTCCAGAACAGGTGGGTGGTAGTCACTGGGAATTGGGATAGCACTGCGATAAATGCCAGCATGTGGTGGCACCAGTAGCCACCAGGGGATACTTATGTCTGTTGGGGATGACTGTTTGGAGGTGGGTGTACAACTAGCCACTAGGATATACCGCTGCATGGTGGGGATGGGCATTTATAGGTGGGAGTACCACTAGCCACTAGGGCATACTCATGTCTGTCAGAGACTGGCATTTGGGTGGGTGGGGGTGCCACTAGACACCAGGGAATACATTAGCATACAGAGGATTGGCATTCGGGGTCGGGGGGCTGGTCACCACCATACCTCATGTGGCAGGTGACCATGGGATGGACACAAACCTGCCATCTCTTCTCATGCAAATGCACCCATAATGGGCACGCATGAAGCCCTCACCACTTTACATGTGCAGTCGTCTCATCTGCATGTTGTGGCTGAACATTGTGCTACAGTTCTCAGCGCTATCCAGTTGAGGGCTGCAAATCTTCATGGGATGAATGCAGCCCAGGTCCCTGTTGGTGCAGCACAAACTGCCTTTGAGCTGCACTGGCACAGCCTGTGAATCAGTTAAATAGTACCGTGTGCTGTCCAATTGAGTATAACACCTCCAGCTCGGGCACAGATGCAAGTGTGGCACAAACCTTTTTGCTCCACTCTAGTGCCTTTTGGATATCTGGCCCCAAATGTCTTATTGTGTCCAGCTCTGCCCTGTCGCTCATCAGCTATGTCCTTTCCATCTACACAGCTGCTAATGACACTGTGCTAAACAGGATTAAGGTGTTCTGCAGTAAGGTATGTCACTTCCTGTTAGGGGTCAGCAAGCAAGCATACCCACAATGGCACCTTGTACACTCTAACTGACTACCCCAACCTAGCAGAATAAAGTACCAAGCATGTCTGCTAGCCAAAAAGGCACTGATTTGTTTAACCCCCTGCCCTAAACAACTACTTCCTCCCTGTGCCAACCAGTACTACAGCAGGGGTATGGCAAGGCATGCCCTAGAACTGCTTTTCTGTGTTACTCAACTGGGAAAATGCTCCTTTACAGTTAGGGTTGCTGGCTGGTTAAATAAATTCAAACCAGCCAGTCTGTGCTCTTCTACCAGAAGTAGGGAGGCACTGTCAGTTATACTGTATGTTTGCCAAGAACTGCATTTATTGAAGATGTGCACACTGTAAGTTCTTCAAACATGTGCAGGGGACAGCCTCGCTAGGCCACCCACCTCTACAATTTGCTCAATAGAGCATCCTTAGGTGGGCATGCCCAAGGCACCAGAATGGTCAGTTTTAAGGCAACAAATAATGTTGTTTTAGAGACATCAGAGAAAGTTACTGAAAACCAGCTTTGCCAAACAGGTGGTGCATGACATTCATCTCCAAGTGCTCAGTGCAAAATCAATATTAATTAAAGATGTAATATACATGTTCATTGCACTGTTTTTCTTTTCATTGTGTATCTATTAAAATTAATATCAAAAATACATTCAAACTAATTGTATCAATCTTAATAAACTTGGAACCCATGTTGGTGTGTTTCAGAAGAGTTGTAAAATGCATCCTCACATGATTACAATCAACACTTGAATCAATTTTCACTGCAATATTTCATGAAGGCACTGAATCTGTCAAGGAGCTATAGGGAATCTGGGATATGATTCAGAGAAGACATGAATGATGGGTTCACTTTCCTTCACAGCACCAATCGATAAGTCATGATCACCTTTTAATGTTGCCTGGTTATTGCCAAATACAGTCTGGATCAAATAAATTTGTTGTGGAAGCAACTGAAGTTTGGTAGACACCTGTGGTGAGTAAGCAGATAAAAATAAAATTAATTTCAGTTCCTGTGATACTGGACATAGTTCTATATCATGTACTAATACCATTTAGATGTACATCTATTTTTTAATAAATATTAATGTATATAGTTTAAAATACAGTAGTTAGTTTTGAATTTAGTTTGGTTTGGTTTAGTTTGATATAGGTAGGGTTAGCTTGACAGAGAGTAGTTGAGTTTTGTTTGATAGACAGTGGGTTGGTTTAGTTTGTAAGAGAGCAGGTTTGTTTAGTTTGATAGAGAGTGATTTGTTTAGTTTGGCAGAGTGGTGGGGTTTAGTTTGACATAGAGTGGTTTGGTTTAGCGAGTTAGAGAGTCAGTTGACTTAGCTTGATAGAGAGTGGGTGGGTTTAGTTTGACATAGAGTGGTTTGGTTTAGTTTGATAGAGAGTCAGTTGGTTTAGTTTGATAGAGAGTGGGTTGGTTTAGTTTGACAGAGAGTGTTTGAGTTTAGTTTGATATAGAGTGGGTGGGTTTAGCTTGACAGAGAGTGGTTGGGTTTAGTTTGATAGAGAGTGGGTTTGTTTAGTTTGATAGAGAGTGATTTGGTTTAGTTTGACAGAGTGGTGGGGTTTAGTTTGACATAGAGTGGTTTGGATTAGTTCGATAGCGAGTCGGTTGGTTTAGTTTGATAAAGAGTGGTTGGTTTAGTTTGATAGAGTGGGGTTGGTTTTGTTTGACAGAGTGTGTTTGGGTTTAGTTTCAACATAGAGTGGTTTGGTTTAGTTTGATAGAGAATGGTGGGTTTAGTTTGATAGAGAATGGTTTGGTTTAGTTTGACAGAGTGGGTGGGTTTAGCTTGATAAAGACTGGGTGGGTTTAGTTTGATAAAGAGTAGGTGGGTTTAGTTTAATAGAGAGTGGCTGGGTTTAGTATGATAGAGAATGGGTTGGTTTAGTTCAACAGAGAGTGGTTGGTTTAGCTTGATATAGTGTGGGTTGGTTTAGTCTGACAGAGTGTGGTTTGATTTAATTTGACAGAGAGTGGTTTGGTTTAGTTTGACAGAGAGTGGGTGGGTTTACTTTGATAGAGAGTGGGTTGATTTGGTTTGATAGAGAGTGGTTGGTTTAGTTTGATATAGAGTCGGTTGGTTTAGTTCGATAGAAAGTGGGTTGGTTTAGTTTAATAGAGAGTGGTTTGGTTTAGTTTGGTATAGAGTCAGTTGGTTTAGTTTGATAGAGAGTGGGTAGGTTTAGTATGATAGAGACTGGGTTGGTTTAGTTTGACAGAAAGCGGCTGGGTTTAGCTTGTTAGAGACTAGGTGGGTTTAGTTTGATAAAGAGTAGGTGGGTTTAGTTTAATAGAGAGTGGCTGGGTTTAGTATGATAGAGAATGGGTTGGTTTAGTTCAACAGAGAGTGGTTGGTTTAGCTTGATATAGTGTGGGTTGGTTTAGTCTGACAGAGTGTGGTTTGATTTAATTTGACAGAGAGTGGTTTGGTTTAGTTTGATAGAGAGTGGGTGGGTTTACTTTGATAGAGAGTGGGTTGATTTGGTTTGATAGAGAGTGGGTTGGTTTAGTTTGATATAGAGTCGGTTGGTTTAGTTTGATAGAAAGTGGGTTGGTTTAGTTTAATAGAGAGTGGTTTGGTTTAGTTTGGTAGAGAGTCAGTTGGTTTAGTTTGATAGAGAGTGGGTTGGTTTAGTTTGATAGAGAGTGGGTTGGTTTAGTTTGATGCAGAGTGTTTGGGTTTAGTTTCAACAGAACGTGGTTGGGTTTAGTTTGATAGAGAATGGTGGGTTTAGTTTGATAGAGAATGGTTTGGTTTAGTTTGACAGAGAGTGGGTGGGTTTAGCTTGATAGAGACTGGGTGGGTTTAGTTTGATAGAAAGTAGGTGGGTTTAGTTTAATAGAGAGTGGTTGTTTTAGTTTAATAGAGAGTGGGTGGGTTTAGTATGATGGAGTGTGGGTTGGTTTAATTTGATATAGAGTGGTTGGTTTAGTTTGACAGAAAGTGGGTGAGTTTAGCTTGTTAGAGACTAGGTGGGTTTAGTTTGATAAAGTAGGTGGGGTTAGTTTAATAGAGAGTTGGTGGGTTTAGTATGATAGAGAATGGGTTGGTTTAGTTTGACAGAGAGTGGTTGGGTTTAGTTTGATAAAGAGTGGTTTGATTTAGTTTGACAGAGAGTGGTTGGTTTAGCTTAATATAGTGTGGGTTGGTTTAGTCTGACAGAGTGTGGTTTGGTTTAATTTGACAGAGAGTGGTTTAGTTTAGTTTGATAGAGAGTGGATGGGTTTACTTTGATAGAGAGTGGGTTGGTTTAGTTTGATAGAGAGTGGTTGGGTTTAGTTTGATATAGAGTGGTTTGATTTAGTTTGATAGAAAGTGGTTGGGTTTAGTTTGATAGAGAGTGGGTTGGTTTAGTTTGATAGAGAATAGGTGGGTTTAGTTTAATAGAGAGTGGGTGGGTAAGCTTTAGTATGATAGAGAGTGTGTTGGTTTAGTTTGACAGACAGTAGTTGGGTTTAATTTGCTATAGTGTGATTTGATTTAGCTTGACAGAGAGTGGTTGGTTTAGTTTGATATAGAGTGGGTTGGTTTAGTTTGACTGAGAGTGGTTTGGTTTAGTTTGACAGAGAGTGGTTTGGATTAGTTTGTTAGAGAGTTGGTGGGTTTACTTTGGTAGAGAGTGGGTTGGTTTAGTTTGACAGAGAGTGGTTAGGTTTAGTTTGATATAGAGTGGTTTTGTTTAGTTTGATAGAGAGTGGGTTGGTTCAGTTTGATAGAGAGTGGGTGGGTTCAGTTTGATAGAGAGTTGGGTTTAGCTTAATGGAGAGCAGATTGATTTCGTCTGACACAAAGAGGTGGGTTTAGTTTGGTAGTGAGTGGTTTAATTTAGTTTGACAGTGTGGTTTGGTTTAGTTGGATAGAGAGTAGTTTAGTTTAGTTTTAGGGAGAGTGGTTGGGTTTAATTTGACAACGAGTGGGTTGTTGTAGTGTGATAGAGTGTAGGTTGGTTTAGTTTGATACAGAGTGGGTGGGTTTGGTTTGACAGATTGGTTTGGGTTTAGTTTGACAGAAAGTGTGTGGGCTTAGTTTCATTGAGAGTGGTTTGATTTAGTTTGGTAGAGAGTGGGTGGGTTCAGTTTGATAGGGAGTGGGATAGTTTAGCTTTACAGAGAGTGATGGGGTTTAGTTTGACAGAGAGTGGTGGGGTTTAGTTTGACAGAGAGTGGTGGGGTTTAGTTTGATAGAGAGTGGGTGTATTTAGCTTGACAGATTGGTTAGTTTGGTTTAGTTTGATAGAAAATGGTTTGGTTTAGTTTGATAGAAATTGTGTTGGCTTAGTTTGATAGAGAGTGGCTTGACTTAGTTTGAAAGAGAGTGGTTTTGTTTAGTTTGATAGAGAGTGGGTTAGTTCAGTTTGATAGAGAGTGCATGGGTTCAGTTTGATAGAGAGTTGGGTTTAGCTTAATGGAGAGCGGATTGATTTAGTCTGACATAAAGAGGTGGGTTTAGTTTGACAGTGAGTGGTTTAATTTAGTTTGACAGTGTGGTTTGGTTTAGTTGGATAGAGAGTGGTTTAGTTTAGTTTTATAGAGAGTGGTTGGGCATAATTTGACAGCGAATTGGTTGGTGTAGTGTGACAGAGTGTAGGTTGGCTTAGTTTAATAGAGAGTGGATGAGTTTGGTTTGACAAATTGGTTTGGTTTAGTTTGATAGAGAGGGGTTGAGTTTAGTTTGATAAAAAGTGTGTGGGTTTAGTTTCATTGAGAGTGGGTTGGTTTAGTTTGATAGAGAGTGGGTGGGTTCAGTTTGATAGGGAGGGTTGGTTTAGTTTGACAGAGAGTGGTGAGGTTTAATTTGACAGAGTGGTGGGGTTTAGTTTGATACAGAGTGGGTGTGTTTAGCTTGACAGATTGGTTGGTTTGGTTTAGTTTGATAGAAAGTGTTTTAGTTTAGTTTCATAGAAAATGTGTTGGTTTAGTTTGATAGAGAGGGCTTGACTTAGTTTGACAGAGAGTGGTTCAGTTTACTTTGATAGACAGTGGGTTGGTTTAGTTTGACTCAGATTGGTTGGGTTTAGTTTGGTAGAGCCTGGGTGATTTAGTTTGGATAGAGAGTGGGTGGGTTTAATTTGACAGAGCGTGGCTGGGTTTAGTTTGATAGAGAATGGTGGGTTTAGCTTGATAGAGACTAGGTGGGTTTAGTTTGATAGAGGATAGGTGGATTTAATTTAATAGAGAGGTGGGTTTAGAATGATAGAGAATGGTTTGGTTTAGTTTGACAGAAAGTGGTTGGGTTTAGATTGACAGAGAGTGGCTCAGTTTAGTTTGATACAGTAGAGGGGACCTAATTTATAAAAGAGGTTTTAGAAGGTTCATGCTACCAAGTGCAAAAAATGCAGTGGCTCTCTTTTTGAAGAATTTTTTTAATATTGTCCCCCACCCCCCTTTAATGCTGGGACATGTTCTGTGAGATACGTGTAGATCTATATCATGTCCCCCCCCTCCTCCCCCTGCGATTCCTTTAAGGGATGTATGCACTATTCCTTAATTATACAGTTACCTACAGTGTGTCTCCTACTTTCAGTACAAAACCACTCATTTACTTTATAGGGACACTGTCAACCCATTAGGCCTAAATCTGCCCCTAGTTTAAAGAAGATCAAGTCAGAGCTGGAATGGCTATAGAGGGCATTTGGGATGCTTTTACCCATTATTTCTAATGAATTTGCACAATGCAGATCTGCTGAGAGGCAGTTTTAATATGGCCTTTCTTTTATTCATTTTTATGTTTGCTTGCACGCATGTGCAAGAAACATAGTGCCATCATCGGAGATTTCGGAGGTGTGTCACCTCCTCCTCCAATTCAGGCAGTGAGCTGGCAGGCGGGTTCTCTGTAGCTAATCGCATTTTGGAGCTGCTCATGACACGCCCAAAATGCAATGGCATACAGTTGAAAGGGGAGCTACGCTGAGTGAGCAGCGATAAGAAGTTGCTCACGCCGCAGCTCCCCCAGCCACAGACGTGAACGCTTCGCATGTAGCCGAGAAGCCGACGGGTGCCCAATCCCCGCCGGCTGCGCTGCATCATCTCCTCCCCTTCCCAGTATTTGGTGCCATGCTGGGAGCCCACCCCAGCGGCAATCAATGATTTTGCTGACGGGGTGCCCAATCCCCCATCAGCTGAACGCCCCCAGCGTCCTTGTGCCACGCTGGGAGCCCACCCCAGCGTGGCAAACGTGTCAATAGGTTTTTGCTTGACGGGGTGCCCAACCCTTCCGGCTGAATTTCCAAAGTCGTTATTGAAGCACGCTGAGCCCACCCCAGCGCAAGGGCGGTCCCGATGACGCCTTTTTTTTCCCTGTAAACAAAAACTGTTCCACGCTGCTTCCCGAGCCCCTCCCACATCCCACACCCACCCACTGCGCACTCCAGCTCCCCACACCCCCCTCACCCCATACTTACCTCTGGACTCCGCGCAATGATCTTCGGTGGACCGGGAACACGTCTGCACTCTTCAAAGGCGACCGCTAACTGAGGAAATGCCGGTAAGCTGTATAATGGGCTAGATAGGAGGGGTTCAACTTTATTGCATATCTCAGGCATTTTGGGAATTTTTGAACCAAATTTTCAACATGGGGTTTTTGGGACCCCTTCTCATGAATGATGTCACTGTCATGGCGTGATTCGGGCTCGAAGGGTGATTTCGCGCAGTGACTGTGCAGTGAATGCGAAATCACTCTTCGGACTGAATACCACCATGACAGTGACATCATTCATGAGAAGGGGCCCAAAACCCCTACATGTTGAGAATTTGGTGCCAAAATTCGCAAAATGACTGTTTGATTTTAGCGCATGGCTATGCAGTTCCTACGCAGGCTCGTAAGTTTGCGCGAATTTCAATATTTTCACTCCAGATTTTCAACATTGCTATTTCATCACACTGTCTTATGAGTAGTACAGCTGTCATTTTTCACATCTCACCCAAAATGTGTTTCCGCCCATGTAACGCACAATGGCGCAGTCGGTGAATGAAATCAATGTACAGGACAAATTAAGAAAATCACAGTGACACTGTTCATGAGCAGAGGTCTTAAAATGGCTATGTTGAAAATTTGGTGAAAAAATTCCTAAAATGACTGTTTTACGAGCGTGCGTTGCGCAGTTCCTACGCACGCTCATAGGTTTGCGAATTTTCAATATTTCCACTCCAGATTTTCAACATTACCATTTTTCCACACCTTCTTATGAGCAGTATAGCTGTCATTTTTCACATCTCACCCAAAATGTGTTTCTGCCCATGTAGCACACAATGGCGCAGTCGTGCGAACTCAGTGTATGGGACAATTAAGGAAATCACAGTGTCACTGTTCATGAGCAGAGATCTTAAAATGGCAATGTTGAAAATTTGGTGACAGAATTCCTAAAAATGACTGTTTTACGAGTGTGCGTTGCACAGTTCCCACGCACGCTCGTAGGTTTGCGAATTTTCAATATTTCCACTCCAGATTTCCAACATTGCCATTTTTCCACACCTCCTTATGAGCAGTACAGCTGTCATTTTTCACATCCTGCCCAAAACGTGTTTCCGCCCATGTAGCGCACAATGGCTCAGTCGGTGTGCAAGCTCAATGTATGGGACACATTAACAAAACCACAGTGACACTGTTCATGAGCAGAGGTCTTAAAATGGCTATGTTGAAAACTTGGTGGAAAAATGCCTAGAAATGACTTTTTCGAGCGTAGCTGCACAGTTCCTATGCATGCTCGTAAGTTTGCAAATTTATTATTTTCACTTTAGATTTTCAACATGTCCATTTTATTAAACTTCCTTATGAACAGTACAGCTGCAATTTTTCATATGTCACCCAAAATGTGTTATCGCACATGTAGCGCACAATGGTGCTGTTGGTGTGCGAAAGCAATGTTTAGGACAGATTAAGAAAATCACAGTTACACTGTTCATGAGCAGAGGTCTTAAAATGGCTATGTTGAAAATTTGGTGACAAAAGTCCATAAAATGACTGTGTTACTAGTGAGCATTGTGCAGTTTCCACGCATCCTCGTTAGTTCATGACTTTGTAATATTTTCAGTCCAGATTTTCACTAGTGGCATTTTTCAACACTTCCTTATGAACAGTACAGCTGCCATTTTTCACAACATGGCGAGTGTTTTCACACTTTCAGTGCAGAGATGCGTGGTCGCTGTCGGAAATCATTGTTCGCACAGATAAAGAAAATCACAGTGACACTGTTCATGATCGGAGGCACCAAAATGCCTGAGTTGACAATCTGCTATAAAATATCCACAACCTACTTATATAACGGGTGTGCGTTGCACAGTTTCTATGTATGCTCGTGACTTCACCATTTTTTTAAATATTTTTACTACACATTTGCAACATAGCCATTTTTACACCTCCCCATGACAGAGTACAGCTGTCATTTTTTACAGCCTGTTCGGAATATTTTTGCACCTGTGGTGCTAAATCCCGTAGTCACTGTGCATAAGCAGCTCGCCATTAAACTGATGTTCCCCTGTTCATGAGGTGGGTCACAAAACAAACATGTTGAAAATTTGGAGTTAAAATACCAACGAATGCCTGAGGTATTAGGCTTTTCAACTAAATCGCCCAACCCTATAGAGAATGACAGGAATCAGGGGTGTGACTTGGGATTCTTGCCTGTGATGCTCATACCATTCCACACCCTGAAGTCACTGAGAGGCATCGAGGTATGCCTTGGACTCTTCGGGCCCCAAACTTCACCCCATTCTCCTATATTGCACCCATCTCACCGTATTTCCTAATGAAATGGGGTGCGCATAAGGGCCAAAGACCCCAAGGAACACGTGACACTTGTCAGTCTCTGCAGAGTGAGGTGTGGTGAAATGGCGTGGCCGTTATGCCTGACGACCCAAATGCACACCCCAATGCCTGTCACTCTCTGCAGGGTGGTGGTGGGGTTGGCTTCAGTTCAATACTTCACTGCCATTCCTATTACGCAGCTCTGTAACTTCTACACTACCACTGCCAATGCCAGTAAGCAAACATTCGGCATTGACAAATGCTTGTTACAATGTGTTTTCCTAGAATATGCCGACTGATTGCTACACATATAGCCTGGATAGTTCACAGAAGACATGGCATCTTATTTTCAGCGGGGCTGTACATCTACACAATATTATGCTGCACTGTGTAAAATCAGAACTTACTGAAAACAATATATTACATCTGCACTAGGCCACCCTGAATAAATACATTATAAAAAATGGTAAAATCATGACCCCACTGAAAACAAGATATTGCATCTAATCTGGGACATCCTGAGTAAATACAGTACACACATGTGTAAATGAAGATCCCTATGACAGTGAGATGTAGCATCTCCCCGCGCCTACCCAGGATACAAAATATAGGATAAGAAATATTTAAAGGAAATCTACTGTAAACTGAACTTCACTGTGTTCACTGACATAAACAGTTTCTTTATTGTTTTATAACATATTAGATAGCAGTATTTATTTTGAATGTTATGGACATGAAGATGGTGTGTACAGTGTGTGTGTGTATGTGCGGCACACATGCACACGCGCACATGTGTGTGTTTGCTGTAGCTCAATATATTTTCTTCCCAAAAAGCATAGTAAAAAATGCCTGCTGATTGCTATATATTTAGCCTGGATAGTTCACAGCAGACTTGGCATACGCCTGAGACAGTACTTATCAAATAGTGTCTTAAGAGGTCAAAAAACAGTGTAAATAATTTTAGATTCATTGCTGGGAAAGGCATACAGAAATAGATTAGTTGCCATATTGGTCCTTGTAAGAACAGATCCAGAGGCAAATGGTTTGATACCTTTATTGGACCGACATAGATGTTACAAAACATCTGCGTTGGTCCAATATAAGGTATCAAACCATTTGCTTCTGGATCCCTTGCTGAGAAATGAAGACATTTATGAGATATGAATGTTCCTTGAATGACAATACCTGCCCAACTGAAGCTAGTAGTAAGAAAACTTTTAAATGTTAAGTATTTAAATGTGCAAGTTGTTGCATTTTGAAGAGGGTAAACAAAGCTCCAGTTTAATAGGCAACAAATATTTAGCACACTGTTTCAGTTTCCTAATGACCACCTGATAAGCAGCTTGAAGATATGTCTCCAACACTCTAAGCAGAAAGAAGGGAGTATTTTATTTCAGTAGGCGTAGTGATTTGTAAATGTGGAAGGATACATTGAAGCTCCAAAATGGGTTCCATGATGCTCCGCTTTTCCAGCTACAGACAGCAAGATGGCTATAGGTTCCACCCACAGCCATAAAAACACATTTTATGATTACTGACCATATGTAGAGATTTCTGATGTAGCTGGCAGTTTGGTTCTGATTCCCTTTTTCTTTTTAAAAATGAAAAACAGACTTTTCACCACACTGTTGTTACCAAACCAAAATGTGTGTTTACATTTCTTGAGCAACTCCCACTGCATCTTTCCTGGACTTGAGAGCATCCCTAACACAGTCTAACCACTTAAAATGCAGTATGAGGAGAGGCAACTATTGCATCAGGAGTGACTGCACGATTTGGGAGGGGTTCCTAATGTTTTGGGGATGCATGCAATTAGAGTAGATCAAGGATCTGTATTAGCATCAGCATGCATTTCCCTGCTGCTAAGAAAGGAAGCAGATAAAATAACTAGCAACATAAATGCATGTAAGAGAAGGTAAGCAATCATAAAATATGGGTTTTCTACTAGAAATAATATGATGTGAAAAGGGTTCACAGTGGCTAGCAGGCACAATGGAGCTGGAGAGGAGGATTTCTCCTGCTCAGTTATCTTGACCAGAAAGGGTTGCCAAGTACTGAGCATGCCAAGAGGTGAACCGCTTATAGTGTCTATGCTGGAGGCATGGGGTTGACTACAAAGTGGCTGGGAGGCACACAAGATAAAACTCTGCTGGTGGCTGTCAGTGGTAACCCAGAATTTCTTCCAAGGCTTGAAGGCCGTGGTTTCAGGCAGTGGAGACAAGCTGAAGAGAGGTGCTTTGAACATCTATTTGGGTCCAGAGGCTTTAAAAGCCAGGAGGAACTTGAGCGTTCCTTGGCACTACAGGGTCACCTCAGATTCGGATGCATGCAGGTGCATGCCCACCTGCTTGCTATTAAAAGACTGACTCCTGAATCATCCAGGTTATGTGGGTCTGAGTGGGAGATAATGAGGACCAGAATAATCCTAAAGGGGTCTATGGCATGCATACAATCACATCTGCAGGAGGAGATGTGGCTCAGTCTAGCAAGGTTAGTTTATTGTAGGAAAACTCCATTGAGCAGGCTCATTCACAAGGAGGTCCTATACACATAACACAATTTACAGAAGGACAAATCCATCATGTTAAAGGGATAATCACATTCAGCAGGAGGGACAGAGCACATAATGGTAACTTACATGAAAACAACTACATCAAATGAAAGGACAAAAGTGTTAAATTAGTTACTTATGGTGTGCCGATATGATGAGTAGATAACTAGGCAAGTGGGCAGACTAGACTGGCCTGGTGGTCCTTTTCTGCCATCACATTTCTATGAATCTATGGATAAAAATGTACAATTCTGAATTTGCAAAAAATAAAACTTGGCATGATACATGAACATGGTGATTATGGAGAACTAAGTGCGTGGGAATACAGTAGCTCGGTAAGGGTAGAGGGAAGGGGAAGTAGGATGGATGCTAGTCAGAAAGAAGGCAGATGTTATTTTAAGGGGAGCTGAGTGCGAGGCAGGAAGGGTTAGGTAAGGCTGTATGCGGTACAGGAAGGACAGATATAAGATGAGGTATAAAAAGGAGGGTCGGCTGGAGAAGGAAGTTGAAGGGGCTCTTCTCCCACCAACAGCTATTTTGACACTGGCCTCTTTTAGTGATCTAGGAACTGATAGTTATCAAGACCCTTCCCATAACAGGCAAGGGATAAGTGTAATAGACACAAGAGAAGCAACATTGATACATGGCATGGCGATTCTACTACTTCACCATGCCACAAAAACAGGGATGGAAAGCTATGTGTGTCAACGCATGAAGTCTGTCAAATAAAATCTCTAACCCTCCGCTTTTAATGACAGAAGCCAAATTAGACTGGCTAGCAGTCATGGAAACCTGGTTTATGGAGCACCATACCTGAGACATCACTATTTCAGGTTACACACTTTCTAGGAAGGACCATGTTGGAAAAAAGGGAGGAGGAGTGGCATTATATGTAAGAGAAGGAATCTCGGCAATAGAGGTCCAAGCAAAACAGGAAAGACCAGAAGCTGTATGGGTCACCCTAGGAGCAGGGGACAAAGCCCCCATTTGAGTGGGAGTCATATATAGACTTCCCTCCCAAGACTCTGACATAGACAAGGAGCTCCTGGAAAGCATCTTCTTGATGGCCGACAAGGGAGATCAGTTTTTAGTGAGGGATTTTGATCTACCTGATGTAGAGTGATCCTCATTCATGTCATCTGAATGCAGCAAAGAGTTCCTACTTGCCCTGAAGGGGGCAGGACTTAATCAGCTGGTGCAGTCCCCACCAGAGAACAGACTATCCTGGACATGGTGCTAACAAACAGCACCAAAATCTCAGCCGTAACTGTAGGAGTAAATCTGGGAACCAGCAACCACAGGTCAATCTGGTTGACAGTGGAAAGGTCAGCAGAATCCAGTTAAACAAAGCTCTAAATACTAGATTTCTGCAAGGCAGACTTCAATGCCATGAAAACCCAGTTAAGAAAGTTGCTGGAAATCAACAACTCATGGGACATGGAGAGAAGCTGGGAAGCCTTGAAGACCGCTTTACTTCAAGTTACTGAACAGTGCACAAAGCACATCAGCAAGTGAAAAGAAGAAAAAAACCACTGTGGTTCTCCAAAGAAATAGCAACGATAGTAAAACATAAAAAAGCATTTGTCAATGCCGAACGTTGTCTCGCTGGTAATGGCATTGGTAGTGCAGGAGTTAGAGAGATGCACAATAGGACTGGCAGTGAAGTAGTGAACTGACGCCAACCCCAGCCCCACCCTGCAGAGAGTGACAGGCATTGGGGTGTGCCTTTGGGTCGTCAGCCATAACTCTCATGCCATTTCACCTCACCCTACCCTGCAGACACTGACAAGTGCTGCAGTGTGCCTAGGGGTCTTCGGTCCTTACGATCACCCCATTCCATAAGGAAATATGCTGACATGGGTGCAGTATAGGAGAATGGGGTGAACTTTGGAACTGAAGAGTTCAAGGCACACCTTGATGCCTGTCACTGGCTGCAGGGTGGGGGTGGAATGGTGTGAGCATTACAGCTGAAAATCCCAAATCACACCCCTGACGCCTGTCAGTCTCTACAGGGCTCATACTAAAGTTCATACTAAGGTAAGTTAAAGAGCAAGGAGGCCGGAGCCCATGACACTCTTATACTAAGCCAGAGAGTAATAATAAAGATTATAACCTGCATTTATTAGTTTATTGAATCGACATTTAAAAATGCTCTTAGTTTAAGTTCGAGTTTATTGCAAGAAATAACAACATTGAGCAAGCTCATTCACAAGGAGGTCCTGAAACATTTACACAGACATGAGGAAATTACATAAGGGATTCATTGGATATAAGTAAATAAATAAAGTGCATACATATATCTTAAAAGACATTTCATGGAAAGGTACAATCTAGCAGCACTGAGTCCAGGTAAGCCATTGTTTCTTCTGTCAAACCTAGGACAAGGGATGAGATTTTACACATAGCACTGATATGAGAAATAACTAAAGATAACATGAGTGGTCAGGTGAGAATGGATGAAAGGAGGGAAAGGAGGAGGGCAGGGTAGAAGAGTAGCAGCCAGGGATGGTTGGGGGTTAGGAAGAGAGGGTGGGAGTGCGATGTAGGTAGGAGAGCTTGGGGCTAGGGCAGTGATAGCAGGAAAAAAGGGGTCATAACATTTAGCAAATACAAGCCTGCGCTGGTTTGTCAGTTTCATACCTGTAAGGAGAGGCAAGGGACATTTGGTACACATATGACTGATTTGGAGTAGGGGGTATGTTTAGTGGCAGCTGCATATATCTTTCATTTATAGCTGCAAATGATTTGTAGAAATTGATTGATACAAGGTTGTAAATTTCAGTATGGATTGGATGTGGTTCCAGATAGTAGGCAGGGCATATGAAATAGCTCATTGGCCAAAGGTAGTACGGTCCTAGGGACAGCTAGCAGGATGCAGTTCAATTTCCTAAGGGAGTAAGCACTGTGGGTGATGTGGATTAGAGATGTTAAGTAGCTTGGTAGTTTGTCGAGGAGTATCTTGAGGGTCCAGATACCAGCATGAAGCAGGCATCGAGTGGCAAGTGAGGTCCGGCCAACCGCTGAGTAAAGATCACAATGGTGGGTTCGGTAAGGGGAGCTAGTAATGAACCGAAGGGCAAGGTGGTAGAGAACGTCCAACTTGGTTAGGTTTGAGAATGCAATGGAGGAACCACCATAATCAAGTAATGGAAGGAATGTGGCCTGGACAAGCCTGGCAAGGGTCGCAAGAGGGAAGAGAGACCTGTTCCTAAAACAAAATCCCAGTCGTGCTTTGAGTCTCTTGGATAAGTCTTCAATATGTTCATGAAATGAGAGCTTGCTGTCTGACCAGATACCAAGGTATTTAAATTTAGGTACAATTTCCAGGGGTTCACCCAGGGAGGTGACTGACGATAAAGTCCTTCGGAAGGGCAGGAAGACAGCCAAGGGAGGTATTGCGTGAAAAAAATCATAGCCTTAGTTTTTTTGGCATTTAGGAGAAGTTTGGTTTTTATGAGATTGCTTTCGAGCTGGGCAAAGTCAGCTAGCAACGTTTCACTAACTTCTGAAATAGTTGTTCCTGTGGTGTATAATACAATGTTGTTCACGAAGAAATACAGGCTGGACTTCGTTATATGTGAATCGAGATTGTTGATATACAGGAAAGAAGACCTGTCCTAGAATAGAGCCTTAGTTTCACTAAAACAACATTCAAGGATAATTTATTCCAAGGACTGATAGTTGTGAGACTGAAAAAGTATTTTCAACTGGTATGGTTAAATGGTTCCCCTACTAATTCCAATGGGTGACTCCAATATCATGGGAATAATTTTTAAAGTCAAGCCCAAATTCAGACGTATGATAAGGGTCCTGAATTATGTCATAAAGTAACATAAGGGCACCAAAGCTGGGATACTTATTCCAGGTGTGGCCCAGCGTATGCCTGAACAGAGGCATTAACAGCTCAGGATCCCTAGATCTAACATTAGGCAAATGGACCAAATAACTCTGTTAGATTTATTGATAACTCCCTGCAGGTGTTTATTGGGACATGTCATGTGAAGAGTAATACCAAGTCCTTCTCATCAGACATGGTGTTAGTGATGAACTTGCCAGAGTGTATGTATAATTTGATTTTTGGATCCTAAATGCATTACTTTGCATTTAGAGGTATTTCATTTCATCCCCATGTATTTACCCAGGATGTGATAGTGTCAAGGTTACACTGGATAATTGTGGCTTCTATAGACTTTTACATGGGCCCCGATTTTGATGTCATCCGTGTACTTGGTGGAGATGGAAAACAATCTTTAGTTAAGTCTAAAGGGATCGTGAGGCTTACTAAAGGGAAGGGAGGGTGGGCTGAGGGTGACAGTGAAAAAGCAGGGATATTTAATGAATACTTTTGCTCAGTATTCACAAAAGAAGAGGAGGGGAGGTACCTAATTTAAAGAATAGAAGCACTCTGGATAGGAAGGTCGATACCAGTCCATTCACAGAAGAAAGGGTTCTGAAAGAACTCTTAAAACTGAAGGTGGACAAAGCAATCGGGCCTGATGTGACTCACCCAAGAATTCTAAAAGAACTAAGGGTAGAACTAGTGACATCACTGACTACCCTTTTTAATAAATCATGGGAGGATGGTGTGGTACCTGAAGACTGGAGGAGGGCAGATTTGATTCCCCTTCACAAATGTGGGAGCAAGACAGAGGCAGAAAACTACAGACCTGTCAATTTGACCTCAGTGGTAGGGAAAATGATGGAATCACTTCTGAAGGAAAGAATTGTTGAGTACCTAGAGACCAGTAGGACACTGGACCCAAGGCAGCATGGATTCACAGCAGAAAGGTCATGTCAGACAAATCTAATTGATTTCTTTGGGTGACCAAAGTAGTAGACCAAGGAGGGGCTGTGGACATGACCTACCTAGACTTTAGCAAGGCATTTGGCACAGCCCCACAAAAAAGATTAATATACCGTACAAGTTATCGAGCCTTGGAGTGGGCTCCAAGGTGGTAGCCTGGGTAAAAAATTGGCTGGAAAACAGGACGCAGATGGTAATAGTAAATGGAGTCCACTCTGAAGAAAGGGGGTTACTAGTGGGGTACTGCAGGGTTCAATACTGGGACCAGTCCTCTTTAATGTCTTGTATGTATGTATGTATTTATTTTATTTGTTCAATCATAGAAAATATCATTACAAAACATTTAATACAATGGACAAAAATTAACAATAAATAATCATATCGTGTATTACTGAACATATGATTTGTGCAAAATATTATATGGTTCCAGGCAGCAGCAAAAGGATATGGAAATTAGCCCTAAATAGTACATATAATCATTTTCCTTATTTTCTGTATATTGCATGAAAAACAGCAGTATTTTTGATAATGTAACCATCCTCAGTAACAAAGAGTATCCTTTAAATTATCTCATTTGAGCAGTCTATTAAGAGAGGCAAGTACAGGACACACTATCTCTGTCTAGCTGCCCTGTACCACTGACATTTCAAGACCACATGTTCCAAGTCTTCCTTCTCATTATTACCGCAGAAACAATAGAGCCTGGTTCTTATTAAATTTGCACACAAGAACATTAGATGCTAAAAAACCTATTCAAAATCTTGTATAAATCCAACACAACTCTGGGGACTCCAAGAACTCCAGATAATAGCGAAAATGATGATAACAGTCATTCTGGGACTACCAAGTTGCAAACCTTGAATTCATTATATACTGTAAGTCATATAACCTGTATTTCCCAATAATTAGTTGCTTAACACAGGGGCCTGAATATTCAAACTGCGCTCAAAACTGGCGCAACAGCAGGAGCAAGCATAAACCAGTTGCACAAATGCGCAACAGGTGCGATATTCAAACATGGAGCAGAGCAAATTGCGCAAGCAACCAACGTCTGAATATCGCACACACTGCGCCATCGCGCAACCAGGAAGGAGAAGCTGAGCCAAAATGTTGCGCTATGGCGCAACCATGGAAGCTTAGCTGAGCATACCAGAGCTGCCATAGCGCAAGCAGAGCCCTCCAGAGCAATGGAACTGCACATCCAGGGAGGCAGGCTGGGGCCCACCGCCAGCCATGCCACTCATGGGCACAGGAACACACTGTAGAACCCACACCACACCGCACACCCCAAGCATGTGCATCACTGGGGTGGACGGATGACCACTGCCCATGGGGACAAGCCAACAAAGCATAGCAGAGCCCTGACACCCCAGCACAACCACTGGCAGTGGAGAGTGCCACACACAGGGGTTGACAACCACAGTGCACATCAGCCCCCGTATGCACAGCGCACCCTACACTGTGACCCCAAGACATTCACCCATGTGCAGTGACTGGCACTGCAGGACACCATGCAGACCCCAGCACACATCAGCCCCATGCAACACAGAAGCCTACAAGCCAGACACACCCTGTGCACCCAGCAGTGGGTGGCAGCAGATGGCAAGACCAACCGAAAGTCACTGCCATGCTGGAGATACCTCCCCATGCACACATGTACACACACACACACACACACACACACATACCCAGGACCATACCAGCCCAGATGGCATGTACACACCTGCAACTGAGCACCCATAGCCAGCTGCAAATCAGAGACCAACACAGTATTCATATATCAAAATAGAAATGTATATTAAACATAGTGCAACAAGAACAATAAAACTATTTACAAGGGGGACAGGTACAAGGAAGGGGTGTTCAAGATGGAGGGATTAAAAACTTGAGAGAGGAAGGCAGGGTGGTAAGGATGGAAGAAGTGGGAAGGTGTAATCAGGCTATGGCCCAGCCGGCTCCTGGTCCTCCCCTGCTGGCGCCCCATTCCAGTCTGCCCCTGATGGCGCCCATGCCTCTGCATTGCTCGCAGGATCCTGTGGCTTGCCATGCTGACCTCTGTGAGGCGACGGACATCCCGCTGCATCCTCCTTAGAACCTCGAGGCTCTAGGAAAAATGGGAACACAGTCAATGGCTGTGACTGACCACAACCCTGAACACCACCCAACCTGCAAGCCATATAGCCCAATGTCCTGCATCTGTGATGGCATGCACCCACCCACAGTGAACATGCACATGGCCATCACAAACAGGTGGCACCAGCTATGCACACCACCACCCACACACACTGCCCACGTCAATCACAGTACAAACTAGGCTGGCAAGTGATGTGGCAACGTGGTGCGCTGCCAGTTACACAGCTATGTGCCCAGTGCATGCATGGACCACCAGTGATGCATACACAGACGTGCCGTGATACTGCACTGTGATGCAGGTCACCTGTGTCATGCCTACATACATGGATACATAGACAGTGTCGGCAGATAAGGGCCTATGGGACACCCAGTCTGTCCATTTGACCTTGTAAGTTCACTCTGTTGTCCTATAAGTCTGTTGCCCTTACCCTGACCTCCAGAATTCCTTTATGGCTAACCCATGCATTCATAAATCCTGTGACCAAGTCAGCCCCCACCACTTCCTCTGGCAGGGTGTTCCACTTGTCCACCACCCGCTCTGTGAAGAAATACTTTCATGTTTCCTCTGAATCGTCCCCCTCCAACCTCATCCCATGCCCTCTAGTCCTGGAACATCCCTTTACGCTTAAAAATACTGTTTTCCTGCACTCTGTTCCCCCTGTAAGATACTTGTATGTCTCCATCAAATCCCCACACCCTCCTCCCCTCCAGGGAGTACATGTTCAGTTCCATCAACCTGTCTGCATAGGACTTGTGATGCAATCCATGCACCATCCGTGTCGCCCTCTTCTGAACCCTCTCCACCCAGTCCATGTCCATACGTAGGTATGGTCTCCGGAACTGTACACTGTACTCCAGTGTGGGGACTCACTAGTGTTTTGTATAGTGGAATTATGACCTCCCCTTTGGTTGTGTCCCGCATGGCTGGTGGTCTTGCCCCCCCAGCATGCAATAGCATCCATGAAGTAATGATACTCACACTCCTCCAGCAGCTGGGTCTGACGCTGCTGCTGCTGCTGCTGCTGTTGGGGCACAACACCCCCCGGCACCGGGGCCCTGGCACGGCCCACGTCACCCTGGCCCTGTGTCCTCACAATCCGGCCTGTGGAAGACATATGTTGAGACAAACATCAGTGTGACTCAAAAGCAGAGTGCCCCCTGCCCCAGTGAGAGTGCCTGCCCACACAGCCAGTAACCATCCATCGCACAGCTGCACACACTGACACAGCCCACCGTGTCCGAGCGGCACCTATGCACAGCCACCCAAGCACACACACACCCCTACAGAGAATATAGGTGCATAGATGGTACACTCACCTGGCTCAGGCACAATGCCCCGCTTGGCACGTGAACGCAGCCGCCAAGAGTTTCTCGTTCCTTCCGCGAGGAGGAACACTGTACCGGGTGCCGCACTGCTCAGCAGACTGCCCCCGGCCAGTGACCTCCACCAGGTCAGTGGCCACTTGCTGCCACACGTGGGTCCTAGGCATGGTGAGGGGGGCCTCACCATACAGTGCCTCACAGTGGGGCTCCACCAGGGCCACCAGGTTGTCCACTTCAAGCTGGCTCCAGGACACCGCCCTCCTCCTAGCCATGGCACCAACTTTACAGCAGGCAATATGGCGCCCTGCTGCACCGTAACCCCACGTGGAGTTGTTGCGCAATAGACCACCACAGGCTCCAATCGCGCTGTTCGAACAGCGCAGTCACTTTACATGGCGCTGTCACCAGACAGCGCAATAGGGACGTACACATGGCATGCCAACAGCGCCAGGGGTCAGAGGGCATACACTAGTTCACGGCACGACGCATACGCACAGCACCATAGGACGTATAGGCATCCTGCGCGACTGCCAAGCTGAGCACCAGTGCCACAGTGGACTATCGCGCAGTAGTGCCACAGCGCCATATAGTGCCCAGTGCTGTAGCACCACTGGCACAATGGTGGCCATGGTCTGAATCGCCTATCGCACTCAGCAGGTCTGCAGCACGATAGACGCATGCGTAAGCTGTCTGGGCATGCGCAATGCAGTGTGGCACACAGCCACAAACCTGCGCCATTGGCTCAGCTGGACCTTCCGTATTGCGCAAAGCGCAAATACGCGATATTCAGCTGACATATGCAAATCATGCGATCAGCCATTCAAAGGTGCAGTGGCGCAATTAGCATGTCATTAAAGTTGCGCCACACTTATTTGCATGAAGCGCTATAAAAATGCGACAGTGGGTTGTGCTGGCTAGATTTGGTTACTGCAGGTGAGAGGTGAGTTACATGCTGTGTGATGCTCAGGACAATGCTCATGGGCGGAGGATGATAAAGGCTGAGGGGGCTGAGCATGAAAAGGGCACTTAGAAAGGGACAAAGGGCACCCTTTCGATCAGTATCTGCCATGCGGAGTGGAAACGTGGGGGGCTTCCGCCCCGGCCGGCAGCTATGCTCATGGGGAAATGCTGTCGACTGCACAGTGACAGGTGTCCACTTCCACCCATACAGATCACCATGACTGACCAGAGCCAAGCTGAGGGTGTGGACGGTGGGTGTAGGAGGAGGCCGAACTTCACTGCGGCAGAGACGGAGGCCCTCTTCCAGGCCTACCTGGAGGATGAGCCACTAGTGAGTGGATGGAGGGGCACCCCTCAGGAACGTGCAGCTGCATGGGAGGGGGTAGCTCGGGCCGTCAACCTGCACGGAAGCCACCAGCGCTCCATGCAGGAATGCAAGAAGAAGATGGGGACTGACCGCAGGAGGCTGAAGGAGAAGGTGGCAGCCTTCAGGGTGGCACGTGCTGGCACTGGTGGGGGCCCACCAGTGGTGTTGCAGCTGACCCCTACAGAGGAGACACTGGTCGCGGCCATGCAGCTGAGTGCCATTGCGGGCGTACCAGGTGGAGGATTCCAGACAGGTGGAAGCCCATCACTGCACGGTATGACATGGTGGTGTTGTTGGGGGCTGTTGTTCACATGCACTCACATGTACTCTCTTTCTGTTACAGATCCTGTTCATCTTCAGGAGACGGTGGTGGTGGTGGGTCCAGACAGTGATGCAGACCTGCTGGACGTGGAGGAGGACCATCCACCTCGCCACCAGCCTGCAGGCACTGCAGCAGCATGCATGCTGGGCCAACAACTCCGGTGTCAGTGATACGGGCAGGGGTGCACAGCCTGTGTCACAGCAGTCAGGCATGCAGGTATGCCAGCATGCTGTGCCTATGGCAGTGGCACGCACCTGCACCATTGATGATAGCAGGCCTGCAATGGGCAGTGATAGGTGTGTCCCATGACAGACACATGGCAGGCCAGCACATGCCCCTGGGCCTTCCTGGTTCACACCTGTACCAGCATGCTGGCACAGTCCCAGGCTGTGCCTGTCAGCACCGTGGGCAGCACCGTGGCTGTGCAGGTGTCTGGCACTGTTGTCAGCACGGAGGTGGAACAGGTGGACCTGGGGCTCAGCAGTTGGAGGCGGCAGCAGCAGTCGCACACCAGGTCTGGGGGTACAGTGTCAAGCAGTGGCACATGTCCACCACCCTTATCCGCCCATACCTGGTCCTGGCAAACAGCGCCCACCTCAAGGGGTGCTGTGCACCAGGACCGTCCACACCCTGGGGTCACGATGCCATTGGGGCACAGTACCCATTGGACGCCAAGACACCCACCTGCTGCAGGACTCGCACAGCTGCAGGGGTGGTTGCAAGGTCCGTGGAGGCACTGTTCGTCCGTGAGGAGCAGCAGGGAGGTGCTCGGGACCGAGCCGAGCTGGTCCTTATGCGGACGGATGTGACCGCTGCCATTGACAGGCTGACCCAGGCAGTGGTCTCTGTCGAGGAACGACACACACTGTCAGTGCCCCTCACCCACACACCCCACAGTGCGCCTTCCACTCCCGTTCCCCGCATCATGCGACACCAGGCCTGTCGATGCCGGGTTCTGCTGTGGGCATCCCGAGCACCCCTGGTGCAAGTTTGTTTGGCAGGATGCAGACCCCTGTGCGGGCAAGGTCACGTTCGCACAGTGGGACCCCTGGTGGTGCACCAGCGCCACCCGATGTGGCCCCTGCTCAGCCTGCCAGTGCTGCTGGGCCATGGCGGGCCGCCCACACATCCGTGGTGGCCGTGGGACAGTGCTACCTGACTGAGCTGTCTCCCAGTGCAGGCCCTGTCTGGTGCTGCCCTGTGTGCAATGTGTGTCATGGTGGGCAGTGCACTGCTGGGTGCTCTGCTCACCAAGCTGACACACGGACCACCTGCACACTCTCCCAACTGCTGTCCACAGGTGCGTGTGCATGATGATGCCTGCATTGCACTGTACACCAAGGTGCAGGTGCCCAGGTCCTGACACACGACGTGGACAGTCCAGGTGGTGGGGTGGTTGGTGGTGCTGTGTGTTGACAATGTCATTTCCGCAGTGCTGTGCTGCTGCCCATGTATGCTGCCTGGTGTGTGTGTGTCCATATGAGTGCTCACCCTCTCTGATGGTGTGTCGGTATGCCTGGAACCTTCAACTCCCTGACCTTCATGTACGGTGTGTTCCCTGTGTGCCTGTGGTTTGCGCATGGACAGTGTTGCCTGCACATGTCCCCTTGACTTACCTGTGTTGGGCGTAGTGCTCTTCTGTAATGGTGTCCCGGTGCAGCTGGGCCTGCCGGGTCAGTCGGTGGTCCCTCCGTCCTAGGGGGCTGCTCATCACTAACATCACCGGCGCCACTGGCGTCCCCATCGCTGTCCCCCTCTTGGACCTGTATGGCTATCCCATGGTCTTTGGCCATGTTGTGCAGGATGCAACAGGCCAGGAATATCCCACAGGCCTTTTGGGGGCTGTACTGTAGGGCTCCGCCGGAGGTGTCCAGGCATCGGAAGCATGCCTTGAGCATCCCAAACACCCGCTCTATGATGTTACATGTTGCGGCATGTGCCTCATTGAAGCATAGCTGCGCTGAAGTCGTGGGGTGCCGGTATGGTGTGAGCAGCCAGGGACGGAGTGGGTATCCGCAGTCACCTGTGTGGAGATAGTGGAGATCAGTGTCATGTCAGGTCCATATTGCCCACATCCTTGTGTGCCACTACCATGGCACTGTGTCATTCCACCCTTGCCCAGAGTTTGCATTCCATACATGTGTACTCACCCACTAGATGACCCGTGGGGATGTCCCCACTCTCGAATCGATGGCACAGTGCAGACTGGTGCCATATGAAGGCATCATGTGCTCCGCCAGGGTGTGTGGCACAGACATTGATAATGTGCCCAGTGGCATCACACACCACCTGGCAGTTGACACTGGAAAACCCCTTTCAGTTCCGATATGCCTGGCCGTCGGGGCCAGGTGGCGTGTGAATGGCCACATGGGTGCAGTCTATGGCCCCTAGCCGCGCCAGGCATACGTGCTACCCTGTGGAACTCCTGCATGTTTGTTTATGCGCTCTGCCGCGGTGCTGGGGAAATGGATGTACTCCGCAGCATGAGGCAGGCAGCTGAGGAATTGGGTGAGGATGCGTGACGTGGCCGACTGTGTAATGCCTGTGGTGTCCTCTGTTGGCCTCTGGAAGGTGCCCGTGGTGAGCAGGCACATGCAGGCTGTCACCTTGGTCTCCACGGACAGGCGTGACTCCGTCGTGAGGGTGCCTGCATCACATCACTGCACAGCTTCGCCGAAACCGTCTCAGTATTGCCCTGTTCAGGCGGTGCCGGCCCACAATTCGGCGCTCTGTGACAGCTCGAGCTGATGCGGACACGATACCGCCTGTCGGGGCATACCGGCCGACGGGCTCCTCCGCGCCACGCCCCTGCAGCATGGTGTCTCACCCTCATTACAGCTTCCATGTGGAAGCTGGCACTGTCCATCTCCCTGGCTTCTGCCCCCGGCTGCTGTTCCTGTGTTACCCCCGCTGCCCCCACTGCTGCTTCCACTGCACCGGGCACCCCCCACTGGCCTCTCTGTCCTCCTGGACCCACTGTCCCTCTCTGCCCTTCCAGCTCCTGTCTCTCTCTCTCTGTCTTCTCTCCCCAGTTTGCGGCCTGCTAGGATTCTTGCGCCACTTCCTTGAGCCTTTTTATTTTGGCTCAATTCCGCTACTGTGCAACTTCCGGCTGAGCCACTCTTGCGCATTGCGCAAGTGTTCGATTATCGCATTGTGCACTTTATGCATGGACCCACCCCCTTCGGTTGCGCATGCCTTCATTTCCATTGCGCTGTTGCTCAGCATGTTTTTGGTGGTACAACTGGCCCCTTCTGAATATCGCAGAATGGTGATTTTTTGAGTTGCGTGCGCTAACCCTGTTGCGCATGGCACAACCCTTTGAATATCTGGGCCTGGGTCTATAACTCTCAGAGATACTTATACATTGAAAAGTCAAATCAAACAATTTCAAGAGGCCAGTCAGTTTTGAGATATCTTTAATCAAAACAGCCAATTTTATTTTTTGCAGTCCAAAATTTTCCACCACATTTTTCCATTAAGCATTTTGGCATAATGTTGATCTGGCAAGAGATTATGCCTGATCCAGAAGTTAACTATATGGGACTCAGCCGGTTACCAAGTTGGGCAAACCCAGTTCGCCCTAACAAATGAACAGGAGTTGATTTAGAAAACCAATGGCTCTTTTGAAAGCATGTATTTCTGGGTTTTCTAGCTTAAGAATATGTTTATGATCCCATATCTCACTCCCATAAAGAACCTGGGAATTATATTTAGCGTTAATTGTCTTTAAAAGGGAATGTGAGTTACCATATTTATAATTGAAGCTTTTAGAGATGCAATAGTTCTCGCTGTTTTCTCTGAGATAGCCTCACAGTGCTTATTTCACTTAAAGGAGAAGGATTCCATAATTCCCAGATACTGATATTCATTTGCAAGATCCATCTTTTCAGATTTTAAATACCAGTTAATTTTACCGATAGTACCACTTAGTATCATAACCTTTGATTTATTCATATTTATTCTAAGAACATTTTGATCCGCAAAAATGGCTAACTCGTTTAGCTTTATCTGAAGTCCTTTGGGGTCAACGATAACAGCAATAAGTCATCTGCATAAGCATGAATAACACATGTATCCCTCCCAATTTTTGGGGAGTCAGCATGTAATTTGTTAATATTCTCCAAAAGGTTATTTATTTAAATTGAGAAGAGTGAGGGAGCGAGGATGCAGCCCTGCCTCATGCAACAATTGGTGTTAAAACATTCAGTGAGTCTCCCCTCACTGTTCCTAACCTGAGCCCAAGTGTTGTACATAGTAACTTAATTGCATTTATAAGGGCAGGATGAATGCCTTCACTTCTCATAGTGGACCACAGTATTTCTCTATTCATGGTATCAAAAGCTGACGAAAAATCGACAAATGCCAAATATAACTTCTGACTGCTTAAGCTCAGATACTTTTCTTGTAAGTGTTGTAATATGTAAATATTATCAAGAGTTGAGAAAGACTCATGAAAGCCAGTCTGCCCCTGGGAAAAGTCATCCATTTCTTGTATATTCAGCACTAATTGTTTAAGCAGAATTTTGAGAGGATTTTTCCGTAATATCAATGAGGTTAGTAGGGCAATAATTATCTGGATGCTCCATGTCACCTTTCTTCCATGTCTTCATCAGCGACATTGCAGAGGGACTGGGAAGAAAAGTATGTCTCTTTGCAGATGACACAAAGATCTGCAACAGAGTTGATAAACAAGGTGGGGTGGAAAGGATGAGAAGGGACTTGGCAAGGTTAGAGGAATGGTCAAATGTATGGCAGCTTAGATTCAGTGCTAAGAAGTGCAAGGTAATGCACCTGGGAAACAAAAACCCAGGGGGACAGTACACAATGGGGGGGTATTAACAGCAACAAAAATGGAAAGGGACCTAGGGGTACTCGTATCAGATGACCTTAAGGTGGGCAAGCAATGTGAGAAGGCAGTAAGGAGGGCTGGGGGGATACTGGAATGCATAGTGAGAGGCATCACCAGTAAAAATTAGGAAGTTGTTATCCCTCTGTACAGACAGTTGGTGAGGCCCCATCTGGAGTACTGCGTCCAGTTCTGGAGACCACATCTCCACAAGGACATAGACAGGATGGAGGCTGTCCAGGGGAGGGCAACTAAAATGGTGCAGGGTCTACACCAGAAGACATGTGAAGAGAGATTAGAGGAGCTTAATATGTGTACCCTTGAGAAGAGAAGGGAGAGGGAGGACATGATAAAAACTTTCAAGTACCTCAAGGGAATCAACAAAGTCCAAGAGGGTAGCATATTTCAGAAAAAGAGATATGCAAGAACAAGAGGACACAATTTGAAGATAGAGGGGGGACAGCTCAGAGGTAATGTGAGGAAGAATTTGTTCATGGAGAGGGTTGTGGATACATGAAACAGCCTTTCTGAGGAGGTAGTGGAGTCAAAAACAGTGGGAAATTCAAGAATACATGGGACAGTCATAAGGCAAGTCTAGTGGGTAGTAGGAAGAAATAGGCTGTTGGTTAATTAAGATCTGCAGCTTATCCATTAGGTAGGAAATGGGCAGACTGGGTGGGCCAAGCAGTCCTTACCTGCCATCAGATTCTATGTTTCTAAGTCAGCTATAAATGCCTGAAAGAGGCAGGGACCCATGACAGAACCCTGTGGCACCCCACTGGATATTCTTCCTTGTTAGACAAAGACCCATTGATGACCATCTGCTGGGTCTGGTTTTAGAGCCAGTTAGTAATTCAATTAATAATGAAACTGGTAATATTCAGATTATGAAGTTTGCTGATAAGAGTCTAATGAGGCATGACATCAAATGTCTTACTAAAATCGATAAAATTGATGTCACAGGATATTCTACTATCAAGAAAGGAGCTGATGTGTTCATAAAAATACAGTAGATTTGTGAGGCAACTTCTACCACTTTTGAAGCCATGTTGCTCTGGGTCATTGTTATTTAGAGCAGGGGTAATTATGTCATTGAAGAGATTCTCTAGGAGCTTACATACGGAAGACGTCAAACTTTTGGGCCTGTAGTTTTCCCAGTTCTTTTTGGGGCCTTTTTATGTTTGCTTGCACGCATGCACAAGAAACATGTTGTGACAGCTTGCTGGAGTAGCAACTTGTGGAGGTGCAGTCATGTTATGGCCAATGCCAGCACTGCTTTATAGGGCTTGTCTGTGTGGTACCAATGAATGAGCATGCCATCTATGACAGCAGCTCAGAAGCGTGCCACCAACTTGAAAGAATTTTGCTGCTGCAATGAGGGAGTGACCCATCATTGCAGAGCATGCCTTGCCTGGTGTAACATTTCAATAAACACGGTGGCTGCTCTTGACGTTCACCTCTCACAGTCCCGCCTGAAAGCTGATGTCAGAGGTGCCCAATCCCCATCAGCATGATCTCCCTGTAGTTTAATTTGTAGCTGAGGGGATGCCCAATCCCTCTTGGCATCATGTCCCCCCAAACACAGACCCATTTTCTTTGCCAATGGGGTGCCCAATCCCCACCAGCTACAGTAGTCTGAAAATATCCAGGTGGCACACTGGGAGCCCACCCAGCGTACAAATGTACCTGTAAATAAGAAAACATTCCCGCTAAGTTTTTCTTTTTTTAACCTGTAAACAAGAAACGGACCTCGTTGTCTGCAGAGCCCTCTCCCCAACCTGCACCCACCTTCTGCACACCCCACATCCCTCACCCTCATCCCATATTTACCTCAGAGCATGGCACGACAATGTTTGGTGGGTTTGGAACATGTCCGTACTCTTCAAAGCTGATCTGAACTGAAGAAATGCTGGTAAGCTGTAAAATGGCATAAATTGGGAGGGGGTCAACTTGGGTGGATGTCCCGGCCATTTTTGTGACTTCTGGCACCAAATTTTCAACATGGGGTTCTTGGGACCCTACCTCATGAACTCAGTCACTGTCATGTCATTATTTGGTCCCAAAATGTGATTTAGCGGTCACTGTGCAGAATCACCTTGGGACTGATTAACGAAATGACATTGTTACTGTTCACGAGGTGGGCTCCCAAAAAGCCTATGTTGCAAATTTGTGAAAAAAATTCCAAAAAATGACTGTGCTATGAGCGTGCATTGCGCTGTTGCCATTTTTCTACACTTCCGTATGAACAGTACAGCTGTCATTTCTCACATTCTACCTGAAATGTGTTTTCGTACATCTGGCGCACAATGGCAAGGTCGCTGTGCAAAATCAATAGTGACAGTGTTCATAAGGTGAGGTCCCAAAAAAAACATGTTGCAAATCAGGTGAACAAATTCTAAAACGTGACCGTGTTACCAGTGTGCATTGCGCAGTTTCTACGCATGCTCATAACTTCACCAATTTTTTATATCTGTACTCCAGATTTTCAACATTGTCATTTTTGCAAACCGCCTTATGAACAGTACAGCTATTATTTTTCACACCCTGCACAAAACATGTTTTCAGAACTGTGGCACATAATGGGCACAATTGATGTACAAAATCAATGTTCGGGACAGATTAAAAAATTACAGTGCCACTGTTCATGAGCAGAGGTCCCAAAATGCCTATGTTGAAAATCTGCATTAAAAATCCTAAAATAATTGCATTAAGGGTGTGGTTGCACAGTTTCTATGTACGCTTGTGATGTCATCAATTGTTTTATATTTTCACTCCAGATTTTCAACATTAAAATTTTTTACATCTCCTTATGAACAGTACAGCTGTCATTTTTCACATCCTGTTTGAAATGTGTTTTCACACCTGTGATGCCAAATGGCACAGCTGCTGCGCAAAATCACTTTTTGGCTAACGATCTGATAGTGTCACTGTTCATGTGGTGCAGTCACAAAAAGCCTATGTTGAAAACTTGGATTGAAAATACTAGGAAACGCCCAGGGCATTAGAGTTTCCAACCATAATGCCCTACCCCGTAGGGACTGACAGGTATCAGGGGTGTGACTTGGGACTGTCGACAGTAATGCTCATGCCATTCCACCCCCACCCTCACCCTGCAGCCAGTGACAGGCATCGAGGACTCTCTGGCCCCAACGTACAGCCCATTCTCCTATACTTCGCCAATTTCAGCGTATTTCCTTATGGAATGTGGTGAGTGTAAAGCCTGAACACCCCAAGGCACACCATAACACTGGGTGTCTGCAGGGTGAGGTGAATGGCATGAGCGTTATTGGTGATGACCTCAAAGGCACACCCCAATGCCTGTCCATCTCTGCAGGGTGGGGTGGAGGTGGCGCCAGTTCAATACCTCGCTGCCATTCCTATTCTGCATCTGTTTAACCACTGCACTTGGTGCTAATGCCAGCAAGCAAACATTCGACATTGACATATGCTTGTTATAAACTGGAACAACATTTGCCTCTTTCCAATCATCTGGGACATAATGTTCTGCTAAAAAGCATTCAAAAATTAATTTTAATGGGTGAACAATATTATCAGCCAGTAAAAATAAAAGATGTCCAGCTATATTGTCAGGATCAGGACTGTATTTACCCTTAAATGTACGCAACTTTTTTATAAGAGTCTCTTCTGAAAACAAATATGGGGATCATTATTTTGTCTGGTAGGCAAGAAATGTTTTGGTTATTATGGGTGGGATGTTCAGAAGGGTTGCGCATGGCGCCTTTAAGTTGCGCCATGCGAACCCACTGATGTGCCCCGACATATTCAAGAGGAAAATGCATGGCAGCAAATCTCGATGCTGGAGTGCATCAGTAGTGCGCGCGGTGCGGGGGGCATGCCCATGCATACCCCGCACATCCAGATATTCAGCTCAGGATGTGCTGAGCCCATACAGGTGCAACCCCTACATGCGCCACATACAGTTGTTCCAAAAAATAAAGGAGCAACAGCCAGCCACCCACAGGTGAGCTGCCGTATTGCAGGGCGCAACACGGCACCTGCCAGCTGTGGGTGGCCATTCGAGCTCCAGCGGCACCGTCCGTTGGGTAGTGCCCCGCCCATGCCTGACCATGAGCAGACATAGTAAAATAAACGGTCCAAACACCCTGGTGGTCCAGTGGACCACTTGCAGCCCAATCGCGGGCAGAAGTATGAATGAAGGGATTAAATCCTATCCCTGGTGGTCCAGTGGACCGCTTCCAGCCCGATCGCGGGCATATGTATTAAAATAATGATGTCCAATATCCCTGGTGGCCAGTGGACCACTCGCGCTAATCACAGGCAGAAGTATGGAGCAAAGCATTAAATCCCATCCCTGTGGTTCGCCGCGCTGCTCACTGCTCCACACCCGGCCCTCCGGGCAGCGGCGGGCAGTAGTTTCATACTTCAGCCACCCGAGCCACCTGCCAACTGACTGGACAGTACAGCTGCACACTCATTGGTCCACAGCATGGGCCAATGAGCTGCAGACCATAGCTGTACTACAGTCCAGATATGTGAATGGATTCATTCACATATACAGATCAGTAATATGGTACATCTGCATGCCCATTGGTCCACGCTTGGATCAATGGGTGTACAACTGTACTGTACGCAGTCAGTTGGCGGGCAGCCGGGTGGCTTGGCGGGTGGGAGCTGCGTCCGCTGCTGACTGGGGTGGGGAGCGGGGTGGCGGCGCTCAGTGGGAGGGTGGAGGGAGGATACCGCTGGACTACCAGGGATGGGATTTAATCTTTCCTTTTATACTTCTGCCTGTGATCGGGCTGCGAGCGGTCCACTGGACCACCAGGGATATTGGACATCATTATTTTAATACATATGCCCGCGATCGGGCAGCGGGGCACTTTACTGCTTGTGCAGGGGGCCTCGGTCCCCGACGGCTGCAGCGTGGTGGGGTGCCAGGTGCAAGTCGCCAGGAATTGGTGCACCTGCATGCAAATGGGGCCATAATGACATGCAAATGGCCCCATTTGTGCCTTGCATGCATTATGGCCCCATTTGTATGTGCAATTTTGAATATCGCGGTTGATACGGCTAGTGCACCGGCACTTGAGCTAGCGCATACCCCTGCCCCTCTCTGGCCACTTGCGCTGGTGCAGTGTCACTGCGCCATGCACAATGCGGGTGGCCACAGAGTGATATTCAACGGTGCTGAGGCATGGTGCAGCACCGTTGAATATCACCCTGTCAGCGCCCTGGCACATCCCAGTTGCGCTGCGCCCAGGCTTGCGCCACAACCTGGCACAGTCTGAATATCCCACCCCATGTGTAAAAATATTACAAAATTCTTTGTTAAGTAGGTCAGCCATAGTCTTAGGGTTGAGGATAAGCTGATTATTCTGTAGTAGAGGGCCAACTTGACACACAGGTGTTTTCAGAGAATTAATGTGTGAATAAAAGTGTTCATTACTATTTTTTTTTTGCATTACTGGCAAGATTATACTCCCACCTTGATTTGCCTTTTTAATGGTAGACTTGCATTTTGTTTGAATTTTTTTATAAGAATCCCAGTTAGGCATAGTCTTGTTTTTAAGATAAATGTTATATTTTTTGCTCTTTACCTTAATGAGTTTTTTTATGGAATGGTTCAACCATTTGGCTGTCCACTTATGACTATGAATTTTTTTTGTTTTGACGGGATGAACGAGTCCCTTAAGTAAGAGATAGTAGATTTAAAACCGGACCAACTTATTCTGGAGTTAAAGCAGAAAGAATGATGTCTCAGTTAATATTTATTTAGAACATTTTTATAGCAGCTAGGTCAGCTCTATCATAGAAGTATGTGGCTGTAGAATTATAATTGGAAGCATAATCTTTAAGAATGGTAAACTCAGTGGAGTTATGATCACTGTTGCGATCAGGTCACCATTTTTAACATTATTAATAACCAGCTCTTTTGTCTTCATCACAGATGACGAGGTCCAAGATATTGTCGCCCTAGTGGGGTCAGTACACACTGTTTGAGATTTAACTCAAAACAGGTGGACAGGAGTTTGTTACCTTTGTTGCTAGTAGCAGTGAAATTGTGCCAGTTGATTTCCCGAGGTTAAAGTCACCAGTGACTATAATGTTCCCTAGATCCTGGCCTGTTCTATTTTATATACTATAGCCTCTAATATTTCAGCAGGTGAATTGGTGGAACGATAACAATACCCAGTATAAGAAAATTGGTGTAAAAATTTTTAACCCAGATAGATTCAATAGGTTTGTCATGGCTTTTGATGTAGTTAGTAATATCTACTGAATTTATTTTATTATTGACAAATAGAGCATCCCACCTCCCTTCCTATTCTTCCTGTTTAATTTTTAATTTGTAAGAAGTGAAGCTAGGCAAAATGGCTTCCCAAGAAGCTTTGATGTCACCTGGTTTTACAGACAGATATTTATTTACTTATTTTTATTAGAATTTCGGATAAATACCTTTGGGCCAATGTCTCTTTTACAAAGGTTCCACGTCAGTATACAAAGAATAGAAGTACAGTTTGTGTGAGATTAGCAGGTAAGCAGTTTGAATACAAAATTCAGTACAGGGTATACATTGTCTAAAAGCTACAGGTAATATAAATAACAGTTAGAACAACATAATCAGGCATACATTTAAGAATGATGAGTCGCAACAAACAATATTTACATGAATTAAAGCTGCCAGAAGGGCATTGTCAAATGGGAAAGGTAGAGTGGAAAAACTGAGTTGCTGCCAGTTGTGCCAGGTAGTGTAGAAAAGTGGAGAGAGGGGTGTAGAGGGGTAACTGGAAGGGAGGTAGAAGGAGAGGTGGGTAGGAGACGAGGATCGGGAACAAGTGCAACATTTAGTGGGGTGAGCAGATTAGAAAAGGAGAGAGGAAGGGAGTTGAAGGAGGGCAAGAGAGGAAGGTGGTGGACCAGGGCCAGGGAGAGAGAGGCAGGGGTAGATATGGGAAGGGGGAGGGTGGTGGACCAGGGGTAGGGAGAGAGGCAGGGGTATGGGGGGTGGTGGCAGGCAGAGGTGGTGACAGTAGAGAGGTGCGAAGAACAGAAGCAACTGCCTGGGAGGTTAGGAGAAACAGTCACAGGTGGCTCTGGACACAAGCGTTTGATGTAGCTTGTGTTTGAATGAGCAGAGGGTGCCTAAGTTTGTGAGTTTGCTGCCCAGGGAGTTAAACATCTTAGGGGCTCTACCTGCAAAAGACCGCTGGCCTTGGGCAGTGCCACAGTGGGAAACAGACAGAAATTAGCTGTCAGAGCTTCTTGTGTAATGGGAGGTGCTGGCTGGGCTTAAGAGAGACCGAACCCCAGGGGGCATGAGTCCCATCAATTACTTTTTGCTAGTAGACAGGTTTGGAAAGAAATCCTTCCTGAAGTTGTAGCCAGTTTAACTGTTCATAGAAGTCGCAGGTATGCATGCGTGGGCAGCACCAGTAAGGAGTCTGCAGGCTGTATTCAGCCCTGTAATGATTTGCCGTAGTGCTGTAGCTGTGGCTGCTCCATAGATAACAAGCCCATAATCAATGATGGAGACAACAGAGCTGTGTATTGCTAGCTTAAGGGCGTCAGGTGTCAGGCAGTGTCTATGTTTACAGAGAAGGCCCATACAGATATCTACAGATTTTGCTACTGAATCGATATGGCTGGAGAAAGACAGAGTAGGGTCCAGGGTTATACCAAGATATTTGAAAGTCTGCGTCTGGTCCAGGGTCATACCTGAGCTGTTTTTGATAGCCAAGTGTTGGTGTTTATGTTTGTTATGTGTGCTGTGGAACAGTATAGCCTTTGTTTTCTTGTAATTTAGCACTAGTTTCTGTGAGATGAACCAGGCCTCAACTTGTGTGAAACTTTCCTGCAGTGGTTTCTCCAAGAGGCAGGGGTCAGAATTCTTAGAGAAAATCACTGCGTCATTGGCATACAGAATAATGTTTTCATCACAGGTAGAAGGGAGATTGTTTGGGAAGATGCTGAAAAGAAGGGGTCCCAATATTGACCCTTGGGGAACACCAGCCCGGACAGGTAGGTTGGAGGAGAGGGAGTCACCAATCTTAACTTGTTGTGACCAGTTGGAGAGATAACTGTTGAACCATTGCAAAGTATCATGAGAGAGCCCTAGGTTTCCAAGTTGTTCCAGTAGTAATGGATGGTTGACTGTATCGAAGGCCTTCGAGAGGTCTATAAAGGTGGCACAGGCAAGTTGTCCTTGGTCTAGTGCTAGGTAAATGAGGCCTGTAAATTCAAGGAGGGCAGAGGTGGTGCTATGTCCTTTGCAAAAGCCGTGTTGCTGTGAGCATTGCAAGTTATATGTCTCCAAGTACTCCACCAATTGTTCTATAATGTCAGACACCTAGTATTAAAACTTAAAAAATGTAGTTGATGACTTAAGACTTTGCTATTACCAGTCATTATTTTTAGAGATGCTGGCTTTCCCCTTCATCCCCCCTCCCGAGTACCTAGTTTAAACGGTTGTTTATGATAGACCGAAACTGTTTCCCCAAGACAGCATTGCCACGTCTGCTAAGATGTAATCCATCTATG